>JAODKF010000009.1:7798904-7832110 GCA_026779585.1 Mormyrus proboscirostris
AAATATGACATCACCGCAACGCTGAATCAGTGAGAGCCGAACGATCAAGAGACATTTGCTTTTTATACATCTTACTAACTTGTGGGACTATTTTTAGTAGTACATATCACGTGACCGAAGTTCTTTATTTTTTCTGTGCAGCCCGCGGACCGGTACCACAGGAGCCACTGCCAGGTGCCGGTCTTTGGCCCGTGGGTTGGGGGCCACTGCTATAGATGGTGTAGCCACCCCAAGTTTAATGTGAAGCCATTTTTAATTCTCATTCCATCTATCCTAAACACCAGTTCTGTTCACACTCTGTGCTTGTAGTACATCTAATTCCAAAGTCTTTCAACCTTTCAGCAAATTTCCCCACAATGTGATAAAAACCTGTTATTATGAATTTTTCGGTCCCCACGAGTGAAAACTCTCCAAGCGGCTTCCTGTTGACGTGTAGGACACTTTTTGTCACCTGTTTCTCAGCAGTCTGAACTGAGGCATTTGATTAATATTTTGATATCATAATACCTGCCCTGAAATTTTTACTGGTCTTTGTGGGGTTCAAAATACGTACCTTCAAACTGTCTGTTTACATTTGAGAATGTGCCGGAATGATTTTAATAACATCATTAGATGGGTTATGACGTACGCGGCTGTAATAGGGGTGTCCCAGGGCAGGCTGGGTAGCACACACTGACACACATCCCCTCTGCATTGGAAGCTCTGTGAGATTCTGGACGCTGACGACCCTGTCTGCTCTCAAGTACAGCTTTGTTCCCTGATTCAACATCCATTTGCCCCCCCCCCCCATGCTCACACAGAAACTGCCGCTTTTTGTTTTTGCTCTCCACCATCCATCTTCACTCCTGTTCCCGGATAAACTCACAGTACCTTCCTCGTGTTACACATCATATTGTACAGTCTGGAGCAGACATTTCAAATGTTATTGTGAAACATTACACATTCAATTACCGGGCAAAGAGAAACACTTTGCTGTGTATGAATGTCCTCTTTCGGTAAGCTAATGCATGATATTTCATATTTCACTTCAAGAATCATTCTTTTAAATTAACATTTTCCTGCTGCCTTAAAAACAAGGAGATTTGGTGCAACTTTGGTCAGCTAGCTGGAGTAAGATTTTCAGTTCGAGACAAGTCTTGCACACACATGCACATGCATTTACATGTATGTAACATGTATTGTTTTATTACCAAATAAATAGTCTGTATGGTCTGAAATCTATCCCAACATTTCTGATGTAGCTATTTTAAGCTAATAGAATGGTATAATATAGATTTTCTTATGAAATTTCTTGTGTGTGCATGAGATTCTGAAAGCATGAGTGTGACACAGACCCTGTCTGTGTCGTCAGCCCATGATAACTGAGGGGGATGGGTCACACTGTACTCCTGAAGGCCTGTCTGAAGGCCTGTTTTGACTCACAATTATTCCTGAAGGTTAATTGATCTAATTAGCAAAAGTTCTCCCAAAAGTACACATACCACAGACACAGACAATATACGGATGAATCACGGTTCAAAATAAATAAAACATGTAAAATAATGGTATATTTAAATTACTTTCGAAATAACACTGTGGCGTATAAGTTCTCAGGAAATGGAGCCTGATGCTCAGAGAAGGTGACTGTAACAGCTTAGACCTGATACAGTAACCACTAAGAAGGAGAATCTGCTGCCCCCCCCCCACCACCACCACTCAACATGGTAGGGGGCCTTTGGCATTCTCCTCTCTCTCTATTGCAACATGTTCCGAGTGAGAAGTTACATAACGCTGGAACTTCAATATCCTGGTTCAGTATCTGTACTTTCACAATTATTGTGCCACTGAATATATTTTCAATCAGTTGCAAGAGCTATAGAGATGCAATTCTAATGCAAAGGCCACACTGACGTTTCCAGAAAAATGCACAGTTTCTCTGATATAGCTGCTTAAACACCATGCAGCAAGACAGCAAACTAAAAGGTTCCATCTCAGGGTCAGTCCAGCAAGAATTTCTTCAGTGCCTTGATGTTCTAAAAATGTATATTTTGCAGCGCCTGTAGACCACAGGCCGACTCCTGGAGAACATTTGTTTCTATATTTGTTGCTGTTACTCATCCCCTTGCGAAAAAGATCTGTGCAAATCATATGACCATTTGGCTACTATGGAAAATGTTTGAAAACAGTCATTAACAACTTATACAGTTGCAACACTAATATGTTTCACGAAACATGGGAAAAATAGTCATTTAATAAAAAGAAAAACATTCAGCTTGGTAACTGAATGGTGAATTGAGAAAACAGGATGTAGAATTTAGAACCTTTTAAGAGTTTCCTAGTATGGAGATGAGCGGCAGAAATATTTGTTGGCATAATTATCACTCCGTAGGTGTTCTGGTTATATAAAAATCTTTTCTTTGAGCTCTTTTTCTTTCTTAAGTAGGAATAAAAGGTTTTGTAAATGGTATGCATTGCAGCGATAAACATGACACAATCCAGCCCATTTCACCTTCATAGTGCAATATGATAGCAGCATTTTAAAAAATACAATAAAATAAATGTAACGACTTAAAAAAGTAAAACCCATCTATCCATCTTTGGTTCACAAAAGTATTGATCTGTGTTGGTTTATTTGATTCCTGTATTTGATATGCAGCCAGTGTTGTAGTTTGTTATGGCTGTTGTCTCACACCTCTCGGAGTCGGGTTCAAGTCTCCAATGGGATTCCATGTGTGTGGAGTTTGCATGCTCTCCCCAGGTCATCGTGAGCGTGTGTGGAGTTTGCATGCTCTCCCCAGGTCATCGTGAGCTTTTCCCCAGAGTTTCTGGTTTCCCCCCTAAAGTCCAAAAACATGCTGAGCCTGATTGGAGTGTGAGTGTGCCCTGTGATGGGTTGGTGCCCCATCCTGGGTTGCCCCCTATCTCGCACACATAGGCTCCAAATCTCAATTGGCCATTGGTTGCAGAAAATGGATGGATTAGCAGCCAGCTAAGTAACATAATACAGTGTTTTGCGGTTTAATTGGTGACCAGAAAAATTATTTCGTTTACTAAATTCCAGTATAGTGGAAAGAACTTTTTGTCAGTTATCCTGGTAGATCATGATAGAAATATTTATGGCTCTTAATAATAATAATAATAATAATAATAATAATGATAAGTATTATTATTCATTATAATTTATGATGATGATTATTTTTATTGGTTTTAAGGGCATTAATGGTACTTAAAATGCCAGACAGACGGTACTATGGTCTTCCTCTGCGGTATTCAGACGTGGATACACTGCAGTTGGAGAGCATGCACCCCCCGCAGGAGCGTGTCGGTGGGGGCGGCTCATCTCACATGGTCTGTACGCGCTCACCAAGTGGGGCAGCCTGATCACATGCTGTGACCGCGAGCTGCGCGGTGCATCTGCTGCAGAGGGCAGCGCGCATGTTCCGCCCGTGTTGCAGCTGCCCTCGGCTGTAAGGCCGCCGCACCTAGCTAGGATACTGAATGCGTGCTGATGGAAGGCTTATACAATGATGAGGCCTCGAGACCGAAATATTAACCAACTCTTTATTAAAATATTAGAAAATATAATTAGAATTTATTGAAAAGGATGAAATACTATTTGTTATTGCAGCATTAATGGCAGTGTGGCTGATGCACCCCAGTAATTAGGGACACTCCGGAATTTGCACTGATCCATGAAATAAGAAAATCTATACTAGGCCTGCACTGTAGACCAGCGTTTTTGCTTCATCTGCCATCACAGCAGTACTTCATTCATTTCAAACTTTAACACCCCTGCAAAAGGGATTTTTTAATTCACAGTGAACATTAGTTTATTCTCATTTAAACTTTACTGTACCATGTTTATAGGAAATGGAGACTAATTGTGAACACAGAAACTGAAAGGGAACTGATTATTTCCCTTCCGTGTTATATCTACCTTCTACATGTTGCTGAAAACAAAACTCTAGGAACATTTAACGCATTTAACTTAAAACCTTTTCTTAAATGAGTCTTTCACGGAATGTGTTGTGTTAACATAGCTGAATGCTTTTTTCAGCCTATTATTTTTTGTTGGCTTTACGTTTGTTTACTCTGTGTGTGTGTATGTGTGTGGATTACATTTATATTACATTGTGGAGACCAAATGTCCCTCACAATGTGATAAAAAACTGTTTTTATACATTGTGTGGACTGTTTTCCAGGTCCTCACAAACATCTGTGAATGCAATAAAAAAAGTAAAAATGCCAAAAGTCTCGTATTTTGTTTGGTTACTTATGGTGAAGATTAAGGCTGGGTAGGGGTTAAGGCGGTCATGTTGGGATTACAGTTTTCGCCATAAAAATAAATGGAGAGTCCCCACAAAGATATAATTACAAACCTGTGTGTGTGTGTGTGTGTCGGCACACTGCCTGATGTAATTTGGGCTCACTGATTAAATGGAGCAGTCTAATATCTCCAGCCAAGGTCTGCATCAGAATAAAGTGCAGTAACCATTAGATTCTTTAAATTTATGGGTTTACCCTTAAAACACCTTGTTCTAAATTGTATCATGGAACATCAAAGTCCTTGAAAATACTGGTGTGTTTTGCAAAGATCTTATTACATAATGTATTTATTTCTGAATTCAAGTAAATGAGGAAAAACGTATTGCAGATGTGGAAGCTGTTTATTGTACAGTATAAGTTTACATTAATGTATTTAGAAGAAATAATCAATAGCTGAAAATAACAAAATTAGCTATACATTCAGCACAGGGTCCTCTGAAGTACAAGGGACACAGCTGGGTCCTGCAGCAGGTGACAGTCAATTTCGGGAACAAACAATGAATATCATCATCTTGGTTAGTGTCAACTGACCTTCATCATTAATTACAGGAATGAACTGAACTAAAGTCAAAGCAAACAAGCAGGTGCTGGACCGTTATCTCTAAAACTCTGCAATCTGCCAGATCTCCAGGATATCTACAGTAGTAGATGCTTCAACCCTTAAGAAGGTCAGGTCCATCCTGGAGGAGCCCAGCCATCCCAAATGGGACCAGAGAGTGGGAGACAACCAAACAAGCTCCACAGCATCTTCTGTCGACAAGTGAGGCTGTTCAACAGCTGATCAGATCATTTAGATGAACAATTTGCACATGTCCATTTTATTCATCACTGTTGCGCTTGCTGTTATTATTGTTATCATTTATTTTTCTTAAAACATTTTACTGCTTTACTATTTCTATTTACTATTTTGCCGTTTGTACTTTATCTCTCATATATTACTTATTGTAGGTGGCTCACGGGTTAACTCATTTCATTTACCGTTGTTTGCTGTACTGTTGTGCTTTTGATAAATAAACATTGATTTCATTTTTAAACTGCGTGATATAAAAATACCAAAGCCGATATCTATCATCTGATACACATAAAATTTATTTCAATATAATTAATGAGTCCAAGTCGTTTCAGAAGAAGTCTATGGTCGGTGTGTATTTTATGAGGGACAAACCGATGGATCTCGTGTCCTTTTTCACCCTTGCTCGCAGGACAAAGCTTCTCGTTTCATTTATGTTCAGCAACCGCCCACTGCACCCCTTTAAGTCAGACGGCACGCTTTAGCTGACTGAATTTCTCTCTGTATATGCGTGTAAACATATCGGTAACAGGAAATCTCCAGAAACTTTTATAGCGCACAGGCTATTACGTTCTCTTTACGTTATGTAGTCAAGTGTTTTTATTGATATTATGTTAATTTACAAATATTAACGCATGTTCCTGCTGTCCTTTTCGGTATATGTGCGATTGAAATTCCAGGAAGAATTACAGATTGCACCAAAGCATTTTCATTTAGGGGAGGGTCGGGGATTCCCTCTTAACATCGTCTACCTACGCTTCGTAGGTACTTAACTATACCTGTGTTTCTGTACTTTACTATCCTTTGTAAATACAATTAAACATGGCATGGTTCATTTTAAAAACCTTCTACTTATGCGCTTATTTCCAATTACGTTATAATTTCGCCGTCAGCCTAGAGTTTTTTAATGATCAATGAAGGCATAAGTCGTCATAGCTGGGGTGCGCGCTCCACCAGCTTCTCGGTGCGCGTGCCTGTAGATATAAAGCTACTAGACTAGGCGCAACATCGTGACTGTAAAAGCAATTCCTGACTGAGGCGTGTCTGACGGAAGCGCAGAAAATTATCCTGGCCGCGTAAAGCACGCTGTCAATTGTGTATTTACAAGACTTTATATATCCGGAATTTCAGCATAGCTCGCAGGCGGTTGACTGCTGATTTTCGGTTGCATTGTTGTGCTGGCTCTAGAAATCGTATATCTATGGCCGAGGTCGGAGGCGCCGTGCCTGGGAATGCCGTGCCCGCGCATGCTAACACCGCTGCAGAGATCCGTTTGTCCGCGGAGGGGAAGCGATAATCCGACTGTTTGTTGACACGGCACGAAGGCAAGAGGACAGTAAGGTACATCCGAGTTTCGGGACGGGCAGCAGTCGAACTGTCCAGCATTTATCCACGTCGGCATGAAATAAAAGCGAAGAGGAGCGTGTTTTTGCGGCGAGCGAGCACCGTGACAGGCCAGAGACCGATGGGATTGCTCTCTAACAGCGCACCTAGATGGGGAGACGGGAAGGGTGGACGGGAGTCGGCGCTGTGAATTATTAAAGACCCACCTCCAGCTAGAAGAAGGGGAAAATGCATCTCCACCAGGTGCTGACCGGCGCAGTGAATCCCGGGGACAGCTGTTACTCGGTGGGAAGCGTCAGCGACGTCCCGTTTACGGTAAGTGTTGTTTTTACCGTGCCGGGGGGGGGGATCGCTGCGAAGAGCGACGCGACACGACGCGACCCGGCATCTGTCAGGCATCGGCTTGGCAAAGGTGTCCCCCCCCCCCTCCGCACATTCGGCCCCAGCGTCACTCGGGCTCCCATATAGCTGAGATCTGCTGTTTGTGTTTTGCCTTGTGGATGCTCAAGGTTATCGCAGCTTGGCTTGGGTCTGCCGGAGTATTTGGTGTGGCTGGTGTGTGGATACTTACTTGCATTAGCAATTCTGGAGCGAAGATCGGGTTCAGCAAATGACCTTTAACCAGCCGCTTGGTATAGGGGCGATACCGGGGCGACGCGTTATGTTGAAGGGCCGTGCGCTGGGGTGAGAGATTTGGGGGGGGGGGGCGGATGTCCGGTCCCCTGATCCAGTCCGATCCGATTTAACCCAGTCCCATCATGTGAAGCACAGGTTTTTTTGCTTGGTTACCCTCCGCCTGAGTGGGTGGTCATCTCACCTCATGTGTGTGCCTGCATGAATATGATTCATGGCCCGGGGGGGGGGCATGTCATTCTTAAAATACCCGAATGCACAGACGTCAGATGTGTTGGTGGGTGTCAGAGCAACACGGGTCGTCCTTGTCTATAATGTTTCATTCAGTCTTCATGGGTTATACATATTTTTAAATAACATATTATTCGTGTACATGTCTTAATGCAAATTGCGGCGACAGTGGTATGTGCATAGTTGAGTATTATTGAGTAATGTACAGTAGGTTGATGGTTTATGTTTTATCATATGCATGTAATCAGCAATCAGTGTCACATCTTTATTTATATTATGATATGCATTTCTGGGCTTTACCAGTTTTGATTGATGTCTGATTTTGTTTTGTTATGAAGCTTTTGAAATGTGCTTGTCATACAGTAAGCTAGAATAAAAAAAAAATGTTTGAGGGAGAAGTGAAAGTCTGAGAAACTGCCCTGAAAGCGCCGGGTTTTGCTGTTTCAGAGGATGTGGAGAGAACTGCAGATTCACCGTTTCAGTTTCGGGATGCCAGCTCCGCTGGGACAGGCTTTACGTATGTCGATGAGCTTGAATGGTTTGTCCTGTGCGGGGGCTGTTATGGGATTGGACAGAGTGCTGTCCTCATTAATTAAGACAGGGTGTTGGGTGACCGCTGTCCTCGCCACTTTGTCATTATCCCTGTTGCTGGTGACTCGTACGACGGCAGTGTCCAGCTGAGCGGGGGCCATGCAGCTGGGTGCAGTTTAGTGTCGGTGGGGTTCATGAGACATTCCAGACACGGTCCCTGACGTGGCATTCAGTAGGTTCAATGAGCGAAGCCCTACCGTCCGTTTTATCAGTGTCGCTGCATCCAGTCGCAGTGCCGAAAGCCTTTCAGAGGTTAAGGTGAGCTTTCCTCTGCTGTCCCCGGACTCATTTCTCTGGATCTTGCTCCTAGCAGTCTTCGGTTTAATGTGTGACTGTCCAGCTGGTCCTCGTATTCGGACATAGGAACGGCTCTGACGAGCAGTTGGGGACTTTCCCCAGGGCAACTGTGAGAAACCCGGCAGGTCTGGACAATGCCGGTGTTAAAGGTCAGGCCTGAGACGGGGAACTTAAGTTGGGACACAAAAAAGCTTTGTGTTACATTATTTATGGAATTGAGGCAGGGAATGTCCAATGCGAGGAATGTCTTAATTATGTGCAGCTGACAATATGAGGTTTAACAGAAAGTAAAGCTTGGTCTCTGACGTTAGACAAGCCCTGACGCATTTTTCCCTGAAGTGGCATTTTTTTTTTTTGTTGTTTAAGCACGTGCTCATTGTGGGAGGGAACCTGAATGCACATTAGCCGTGGGAAATCTGCAGCTGATTCAACATGCAAATACGAGTTGAGTGTAGTAGTAGCTTATTTATTTATTCCTGACCCTGGTGGATTTCTGTGAGTTTTCAGCATTTGTTGTCATGACAGTTTTTGATAAGCAAAGGGAGCAAGTTGTTTGTACGCAGGAAGATTCCCGAAAAAAAAATACTGTCTTGCGCAAAACGCTGGAAATCCAAAGCAGAAGCCCTTGTACGTTACCGTCATCTGCCTGTCAGGTTTCGGCAGATTGGTGAGCCGGTCAGAACTGGTTAGGTCACGTGACACGGGAACAAGCCGCCACGCTCCTGAGGGAGCCCATCTGGCACTGATGCCCAGGGTTTATACAGAAATAAGCACACCGTCACCCAGGTTAGCAGCAGGAGATGAGGCCAATGCTGAACTGTTTTGTCCGCGTTAGAAAGTAAAATGAGACCTGTGCCTTTAAGAGTTGGTAAGAAACAGGTCGGTCACTGATAGCCAAATTGTTTTTGTTGTTTTTTTTGTCTGCTTCCCCATTCCTTAGCGACACGCACCAATGGAGTGAAAGATTTATGAGCTTATGAGCACAAAAAAGATGGCAGGGATGAGCGCAAGCCCCGCCCACGATGGAGGTCATTCAGAGGTATTCTGGACGGCCGTCCTGTGCGTGACGGTGACTGGGCTTAATTCCCGCGATAATGTGCGGCGGTGATGACGAGATCCGCAGAGGCTCTCCCCGTCTCTGCCTCCGCACCCCTCCCCACCCGGCAGTGCCCGAGAGGGACTCCGGTTAGGGAGGGGGAGGCTGACCCATGTGACTAGCACACGGCATGAAGTGCCGGATAGCTGCCGTGGCGGAAGCTGTCGCCGGTCCCGGCCGGCTGGCCCACTTGTCACGCAGTTTGCTGAGTGTACGCAGTGCTTCCCCGCTTCTCGTATTTCCATGAATTAATCACGCCGCAGGCGCCTTCGCTCACGACGTCCTACAGATTGGGTGACGGCAGGACGCTGCATCGTGCGCCGTCTTGGCTCGTTAGCGGCGTATGGGGGGGGGGGGCACTCACTGCGATGCAGAGGCGTCGTTCCTCCTCCTGGGATGCTTCCCTCATTTCTTCCTCAGTTTCCTCACCTTTTGGTTTGAGCCGGACGCTCGCATTGCAGTTGGGGCTGTAAGGAGGCTCACTGCCGTCCCCGGCGCTGTGGACGAGCTATCGCCACTAGCCCCCCCCATGCCGAAAATCACAGATGTATATCGATCCGAGGCTCGTCTAGACGCTGACACGGGCTCGCGGGACACGCGACGGCAGAGTGACGGAGCAGAATACGGAAACCCTGCTCCCACGGGTCTTCCGGCACGTGGCCGGTGCGAGGGAGCCTTGGCAGGGCGTGGGGTCTTATTGTGTCATCATCATGGTAAAAGGACTAGTAAAAGTATGCCTTTATATGCCCTATCCATTTATTTTTATGGATTGTTTTTTTTTAATATTCCCCTTTCTCTGTTTGCCGCAGGCCTATGGCTCCGGCTGTGACATCGTCTTACTGGCCAGCGACTTCGAATGTGTACAGATCATCCCCGGAGCTCAGCATGGGAATATCCAAGTGGGCTGTGTGGAGTGCTCTCACCATCTGGGCAGAGTGAGTCCCTTCCCAACAGACCTCAGCCTGCATTCCCACCTCGCCCATGACCCCCCCCCCCTTGCTGACCCGCGCCCTCTTTTCCAGATCGCCGCGTCCTATGGAAACACCGTGTGCATCTTTGAGCCGCTGGCCACGGCCCTGAATAAAAGGCACAGCGTGAGTGTTTCCTTCTGTCCTTCCTGGGGCCTCGTTCTGGGCTGATATTAATTACTGACGATTATTGACGCCTTTTCAGATTCCTTAGCAGCCCATTGGTCACTGGCTGTCTGAGTGACGGGGACGTCGTACCGTCACAACAAATGAAAATATTTGTTTTTGGGGGTGGAGGGAAAACAGCAGCTTGATGTGAAATCACGAGATTGCAGCTGATTGTTAGGCGCTGGGGCAAAGTTCGGCCTTAAGGAAAGATAAGTAAAAGTGATGCCCTGTGGTTATGATAAAAAGGACTTTTTATAAGCTATTAAAATGTCTATGTCCCCATAAGCCTCTTTTAGATAAGCAGTTAGGATAGATGGGATGGATGGACAAATGGCTGGATGGATGGAAAGAAATATCAGTCCTGTTTCCTAGCTCACTGCTACCTGATTTTCACCATCACAGCACCCGTGCCGGCAGGAAGTCTGTTATCAGGATGCTGCCTGTCGATCTGAACAGTGACCCCCATTTCTTTCTTAACAGCAACTTAACTATCAGTGGCAAAAGACGGGACAGTTTTTCCTAAATGCCATGACCTACAACTTGGCGTGGGATCCACAAGGTAACGGTTCTCCTTTCCCAGTCTTTGCTGGGCTGCATGTTCTTGTAATTGCATGAAATGGCAGGACCACAAATAATTCCATACACCGAGCGGTGGAGGCCATTGAGTTTGGGCAAATGGAGTAGCTGATTCTGACAAAGACCCACATTAGACGTTACTCATCACCCCCAGCCCTCATCTTTAATGGCATTCTGTGTTTAATGCACAAACCTGTCCCCCCCTCAGGTAACCGGATCCTTGCTGCGACAGAATGCCTGCAGCTGTGGGCCCCACCCACCAGCGACACCCTCCTGGAGGAGGAGGACGGCCAGGTGGCGGAGGAGAAAATGCACCCGGTGCTTAATGACTGGAACTGCGTCTGGTACTGCAAGTGAGTGTCTTTGCTCTGGTCTTTATCGTGATAAATGCCAATGAAAATAATGCAGCAGCCCCACAACGTGTTTGACTTCGTACCTGGTTAGAAAAGCCAGGGCCCGAGCCCATTAGGGTGGTAACTCTGGCTTAGCAAGGTTCCAGAAACTGCTACCCAGCTCCCGGTTATCAGGGGTATATCTCTGGGTTACTAGTTACTGGATAGGTGACCTGGATCTCCTGGTGACTGGCGCCCGGTCAGGCGACCTGTCTCTCCTGGTTCACTCACTGCTGATTAGGTGACCTAGATCTCCTTCTCCTTACGCTGTCTTCAACTCAGAGCTCATGATCAACCTTAAAGTACACTCTGTGTTTCTCACTGACTGAAACGTCAATATTGCTGTGATCTGGAGAAGATCATTGACCTCACTGCAATCCTGTTTTTTCTTCCTCTTCCTTCCCACTCACTCTGTCAAACCCAAGGACGGCCGTGCCCGTGAACATAATGAAGTGGTCGCCTGATGGGGAGTACTTCGCTACAGCTGGCAAGGTGCAGAGTTACAGCCGCCATAAATGGGGATGGGAAAAACAAAGGTTCACCACAAGCCTTTATTCAGCGCATTTTCCGCCCTGAGCTTCACATTTAATGGAATGTAATGTATGATAAGAAACTCCATCAGTACATTATAAGACGAAGGTGTTTACAGAGAGGGGTTATATTTGCACTTTTTAGATTAATGGTATATTTGCTATGCGTGAAACATGATTGATTTGAAACATGGCTATAAATCATTTTACCGGGAAATGTCGCCTTTTATGTAGACTTTTAGTGTATAAATGGTTTTGCGAGTTCCGCGATGTGTCCTTGAGCTGAGGACATCGACGTGTTTGCCAGGCACGCTTTGGCCTGCGTCGTGTGACCGCGTCTTTTTTGTGCAGGACGACTGCCTGTTGAAGGTGTGGTACCCCACTACGGCTTGGAGGTCCGCTGTGGTGGTTCCGGACCTGCCCGACAGGAAGATGGCTGCTGTCCACTTCTCTTTTGTGTACCTGGCTCACCCTCGTGCCGTCACTGGCTTGTCTTGGAGGAAGACGAGCAAATACATGGCCAAGTAAGTCCTCCCCCCCCACCCCCACCTAAACTTTCATATGCTGTGTAGACTCCACCCAACGACTGAAGGGAAATTAGGCGTGACAGGGAAGCTATTAATGGTAGAGTATAGGAATGTTTGGTGTATGAAAGGCTCACAAAAGCACTTTTCTTGACAGTGTCAGAGTGCACAAAACAAGTGGTGTTGATGATTCTTTGGTATGTAGTTTATATTCTAGCAGAAATGCCTCATGGAATTATGGGAAATCT
Source organism: Mormyrus proboscirostris (assembly GCA_026779585.1). NCBI lineage: Eukaryota > Metazoa > Chordata > Actinopteri > Osteoglossiformes > Mormyridae > Mormyrus > Mormyrus proboscirostris. The sequence continues at coordinate 7,811,598 of JAODKF010000009.1, forward strand.
GCCAGCTGTCAAATTAGAGTACAAGCGATATGGCTGTATTTGGTGCTGTGAGGATTTAGCTTGTCCTGCCGAGCGAGGCCGGTGCCTCCCATTTCTGTGCTGCGCCGCACAGGGGCTCGGTCTGCAACGTGCTGCTCACCTCGTGTCAGGACGGCATCTGCCGCCTGTGGTCGGAGACGTTGCTCCCGGAGGACAGCCTGCTGGGGGGGCACATCTCGGAGAATGCCACCAGCTTCAGCAGCAGCCTGCCCAACGCCGGGGGCCAGAAGGATAAGATCCAGCACGCTCTGGAGGTCGGCGACGCCGCCGGCCATGTCTCTCACCGATGATATGCTTCTGACGCCCTGTGGTTCGGTTCGGTTGAGTTCTAATTGGCTTTTTTGCGCCGTGACAGTCCATCCACCACCTGAAACACCTGCGCAGAGGCCGCAGAAGATCCTCTGCCTTAGTGGCCCACACAGAGCTCCTGCCCAGCCAGTTAGGGTCGCACGAAGTCCACCGGCACATCTCTCACCATGCCAACGCTCTCTGCCATTTCCACATCTCCGCAAGCATCAATCCCAACACTGGTAAGCAGAATGGGCTATTTGTCTATGGGGCTGTTTGTCACTTATTGTGGGGGCTGTTTCATGGGTTAATGGCCCGGTACTGGTCCGGTACTGTAAGCCTCTACTTATTTGATGTTCCCCAAATAATACACCACCTAATTGTTTGTCTGCTGGGCGTACGTTCTTCTCGTCTTTAGATGTTCCATCAGTGTTGGCCGGGTCGGCCTTCTCTGCTGACGAGGCCAACGGTGGCTTTGTGGTCCATTGGCTGAACAACAAGGACCTGAGCTTCACCACCTCCATGGACCTCTTCATGCAGCAGCTCCGGAAGGTGTCCGAGCATCACCTGGAACAGGGCGCCTCCGAAGACATAGAGCAGGACACCCCCCAGGCCAAGTTCGACTTTGGTACGGCCCATCCACACCACAATGCGATCTGTAGGGGTTTGTTCACAACCTGATAGTCAACACTCTGTTAACAACCTAATAATATTATAGGACTGTATTTGAAAAAATGCCTTATTTGATATATCAAAATGTCTTTGATTCAGACCTCGATGAGATGTCTGACAAAGGTTCTTCTGAGCACGAGGAGGGGGAACCGGACGGGAGCACCAAGGCTTCCTCACCTGGGTCCAGCAGCAGCGCTCCATTACCTGCAGTGCTCCTGGACAGGAAGATGGAGGCTCTCAATCAGGAGTGGAACAAGAGCCCAGACATGCTTTTCACCATCCACCCTATTGATGGCTCCTTCCTGGTGTGGCATGTTAAGTACCTGGATGAGTACATCCCTGGGATTTTCAGGCAGGTCCAGGTATGATTTGCCGCTACACATCCATCTGTATCTGTATACTGTGGTTTTTATTGATGCAATGAGCACACCCAGTTTGATGGTGGGGATTGTTGTAGATGTGGACTTGTTTGAAGTTACCACTCCCTGTTTGGATGGCACCTCTTGTTCTGCCATCAGGTGTCCTTCTCATCCCGCATTCCCGTGGCATTTCCCACCGGTGATGCCAACTCCCTCAGCAAGAACATCATGATGTATGCCTGCACCTTCTCGGAGCTGGAGAGCAATGGTGCACTGGACCAGAATAGGCAGGCCAAACGTATCCCTGGGGGTCCCTCCGCCACGGGCTGCTCACCGGCCCCTATCATCGGCCCAGCCGTCATGATGGTGTCCAAGCACGTCGATGGCTCCCTCAATCAGTGGGCGGTCACCTTCGCTGAGAGGTCGGCCTTTGCCTCGGTCATGACCGTGTCACACAAGTTCCGCTACTGTGGGCATCGATTCCACCTGAACGACCAGGCGTGCCACACGGTGCTGCCACTGCTGCTGACGTCTTCGCACCACAACGCCCTGCGCACGCCCACCACAGACAGCTCCTGGGACTCTGAGAAAGATCTGGATGTCCTTCCAGCCATCAAACCTGCGAAGGGTTTCTCCAGAAAGCAGCTTAAGAATGCTGCTACGCGCACCTTCCACGACCCTAATGCCATCTACAGCGAGCTGATCCTGTGGCGCGTGGACCACATCGGGCCGCTGTCCTGCACGGGCGGCGTGTCAGAGCTGGCCAGGATCAACTCGCTCCATACCTCCGCTTTTTCCAATGTGGCCTGGCTGCCCACACTCATCCCCAGCACCGTCCTCGGTGAGCACGGCTTGTGTCCTGTTGTGGAGAGTGTGAATGTTGCAGGAGACATCAGTCATAACTCTATGAAGAGTATAAAGCAAGTTCATCCTATGTTAGGAAAAAGAGGAAGGGAGGAGAGAGAGAGGAAGGGAGGGAGGGTGGTGGAGAGAGAGAACGCAGGAGCTATGGCCCACTTCTTGTTTTTTGGTTTTGCTGATTTTAAGATTAAGCAGTTTGTATGTTGCTTAGTTCACCTTTCTGACTCATGACAAAGGTGCCAATAATTATTTCATAATCCAGTCCCCACATCCTATGGATCTCTTTGCCATCCCAAGCCTCCTTGACTTGTAAATACTTTTTGTTTTGCACCCATAAAACTGTCACTATCAGGCACCTACTGCAATTCAGCGAGTGCCTGCTTTGTGGCCTCAGACGGGACCAACCTAAGGCTCTACCAAGCCGTGGTGGACGCACGCAAGCTGCTCGACGAACTGTCGGATCCCGAGACCTCCGTAAGTCTGCTGGGCGAGCCCCCTACGTCCTCCTGTACCTATTTGCTCATTCCTCCAAATTAAAAATGGCCACCCACCTGTCCCCCCGTCCTCAGAAGCTCGTCGGTGAGGTGTTCAACATTGTCAGCCAGCAGTCCACCGCCCGGCCCGGCTGCATCATTGAGCTTGACGCCATTACCAATCGGGTGAGCGGCTCCGCCGGCATTTACGCTGGTGGGCGACCCCCTGCGGCGTCCTTCTGATGATGTCCTGCTCTCCTCCACCCCAGTGTGGTTCCAATACCCAGCTGCTGCACGTCTTCCAGGAAGATTTCATCCTGGGGTACAAGCCTCATGACGATGACGCCTCTGGCATTTCCCCATGCTTTCCATCGTCCAACGGTAGCAGTATACAATTTTAATAGCTGAGAAGAATCCATTTTGGCAAATAGTTATTTCTGACGCCATGCTTTTCCCGAGACAGGATACCTGCCCCCTCCTTTCTCAGAAAAGTTCTTCCTGGTGGTTATCGAGAAGGACGAAAACAGTGACTCGGTGCTACAGATGTGGCACCTGCACCTGAAGTCCATTCAGGCCTGCGTAGGTGCGTGTCCTGCATTTGTCTACTCATCCTGTGTGCTGCTGGTCGGAATATAAGCATGCATCTACACATCATGACGAATCGATTATTAAGGTTGCGATTTAGCTGCATCGATCTATAATGTCAGAATCAATTATAATGGATTTTTGGGGCCTAGATCCTCCTTAAAGAGACTCCAACTTTGGAGCTGTGCATTCTCGCATTCACTTACTGCAGGTAGACGCGCAAAGTAAACAGTGCTGTCACGGGAATTTCCAGGACGTAAGATGGCACAGGATGCCAGGAATCAGTAACCACTGATTCATGGCACAGAATGTGCACTGTAATGGCCAAGACTCTATGCGCCACAGTGCTTTTTGGGAAATATAGCTAAAAGAAAAATCATTCTTTAGTAGCTACAGTAGCAATGATCAACAGCTAACTAGCTAGCAAAGTAAAAAGTAATGTTAGCCCTAGAGATGCACAATATATTGGTTAAAACATAACTATCGGCCGATATTTCTTAAAGATCAAGATTTAGATCTGGCATCGATCCAACGTTTCAGTCTTGGCAGATATTACCGGCTGATATTTAAACTGAATTAGTATTCAAAGTTGGCCATACGAAAATTAAAGACGCAGCTTCTAAAATAACAAGGAAGGTTGCACTGGATGATCAGACATTTCCTGTAGTGGTGGATGAGGGATTTTATTGGCTAATTCACCTCTTATAATGTACAGGCCTGTGACATAATAATAATTTATTATTAAATCAAATGAAATCAAATTGTGGGAGAAATTATGGATTTCTGATGCATTTTATTGCTCGTTAAATCAAATTGTTGGCCCCAAGGCCATTTGATTCACACCCCTAGTTGCAGGTACTGCCTGTGGCATGGTTCGGCCTCCATTTGAGGCATGATGGTGGACATGTGGGTTTTTGGCTATTTATGACACTGGGGCAGGATGTGTTGTAGTTGATCTGTCCCGGGGGTCTGACATGGCCCCTCGCGTGCAAATCGCGGAGAATCCCAGCGTCACTAAACTCCATTATCACTTTCACTGTTGGACTCTCAGGTGCCATTTGTGACAAATGACAAATGGGCTTCTCATAAATAGCACGGCAGAATGCCAGGCAACCATGTGGTGACTTGAGTTTTAAAGGATAGGATTAGTTTGTCTCTCAAGTCGTTGGAGCATTAAAGCATCATTCTACAAGAGTGTAATGTAGAATGTACCCTGAAATAAATTGTGCGAAACCCCCGTGGTTAAATGGAAACATGAAACGACTTTCCTCTGAGGAAGTGGTTATACTGGCAGCAGGACATGGAGGAGAAGAATCAGTGATGAATGGATAGTTTCCTGCTAGTAGAGATGTTTAAGAAATAAATGATCCAAATGTAGTTGAAGATGCTGGTGGTTAGATTGTGCTAATGAAGACAAACACAGACAGATGTGTGTTAAAGGCGAGACAGACCCTTTTCTTTCAGAAAATACCAGGCCCCAGACATTCCAGAACCAGCTGATGGTTCCCCAGCAGCAGGGCGCCATGGACTCCTCCCCGGAGACGTCCCCTGGACAGAGTCCACTGCCCCGTTCCTCCTCTACTGCCAACCTGCAGTCCGCCAGCAAACTGATCCTGGACTCCAGGCTGGTGTACAGCCAGCGGCTGGACCTGCCCACCGGGGTGGAGGTCATCCGTGCCACGCCCTCCGCAGGTCAGCTAGCATCTCCAGTGTGGGTGACACCTTTACTAAATGAGGCAGAAATTCACATTCGTTACATGTCTTAAGTGGTGTCTTAAGTTTTTGTTTATAGGATCTATGTTTACATGTATTGTGCCCAGGAACCCTGAACTAATTAAATCTTGTACAAAGGCTTACGGGAGTTTTACTTACACAATGCTGTTCTGAGGGCAGAAGGAGGCGGGACCAAGACATCTGATTGGTCCCACCTTTTCTAGTAGCTTGGACCCACTTCTGACATTCTGACAATATGGTTGGTTGTTATCTATCTAAACCAATTATTTTTCATTCTGCCCTCAGAACATTTGTCTAAGTAAAGCTGTACAGAGCTTTGTTTTTTTTTTTTTTTTTATTTGTGTTGATTAATTGGAGAGTCCACAGTGAGAATTAAAGTAGGAAGTGCCCATGGCCCTGAAAGGTTAGTGTCGCAGATGAACTCTCCTAAGACGCTTCTTTTTCGGTTTAAAGGGCACCTCAGCTCCTCGTCGATTTACCCGGTGTGTCTGGCTCCGTACCTGATTGTGACCGCCTGCTCAGACAGCCGCGTGCGCTTCTGGCGCTGTGTCCCAGAGGCGAACCCAGCGGCAGGGGAGCCCGAGGCGAGCCGCACATACCGCTGGGAGCCCTGGCTGCTCCTGAACGAGGAGGAGGACGACGACAGCGCCGTGTGCGTAACCGGCCGCCCCGTGGCTGTCAGCTGCTCGTACACAGGCCGCCTGGCAGTGGCCTTCAAGCAGCGAAGCGACGGCTGCGCACCCACCGAGTTCTCCATGCACGTGTCAATCTATGAGTGTGAGTCCACGGGCGGCTCCGAGTGGGTGCTGGAGCAGACCATCCACCTGGATGACTTCACCAGGGTAGGCAGTGTGCTGGGTCCCAAGGTCAGCGTGGACAGCAACCTGTTTGTGTACAGCAAGGCCGACCCGTACGCCTGCCGGGACATCCTTCAGAGCCCGAATATCAAGCACTTTGTCCACCTGGACTGGCTGTCAAAGGAAGACGGATCCCACATCCTTACAGTGGGCGTGGGCTCTAATATACTCATGTACGGTCGCATCTCGGGCATCGTCAATGAGCAGCCAAGTGGCAAGGATGGCATGGCCGTCATCACCCTGCCTCTGGGTGGCAGCATCAAGCAGGGCGTCAGGTCCCGGTGGGTGCTGCTCCGCTCCGTGGACCTGGTGTCCTCCGTGGACGGCACACCCTCGCTGCCTGTCTCTCTATCCTGGGTGCGAGATGGCATCCTGGTTGTGGGCATGGACTGCGAGATGCATGTCTATGCCCAATGGAGGCAAGACAAGAAGCCCAGCGATGCAGAGGAAGACAGCCCGTCGGACAGCATCTTCACCGGGCCCGAGGCCCGATCCAGGTCCAGGAGCGTCGTGGAGGGCAGCGCGGGCATTGACGACGCTTTCCGGACGCCTGCCGTCATCCAGGATGGGGGTCTTTTCGAGGCCGCCCATGCACTGTCTCCTACGCTGCCCCAGTACCACCCCACCCAGCTCCTGGAGCTGATGGACCTCGGGAAAGTGCGTCGCGCAAAGGCCATCTTGTCCCACCTCGTCAAGTGTATCGCGGGGGAGGTGGCGGTGGTGAGGGACGTGGAGGCGGGAGAGGGTGGGACCAGACGCCACCTGTCCCGCACCATCAGCGTCAGCGGTAGCACAGCCAAGGACATTATTCTAGCTGGCCGGGAGGGGGGGCGTGACTACACAGAGATCAGTTCCATTCCTCCGTTGCCCCTGTATGCCCTGCTGTCCGCCGACCTGGACACCTCCTATAAGAGCGTCGAGGAGGCTGCCAAAGGCGCCAAGGGCCCAGACGGGGATGCCCAGAAAGCTCCAGAGGACCAGTACGCTGACCTGTTTCAGGTGCCGACCGTCACCACCGACGATTTTGTCAGTTTTGCGTCCGAGAAGAAGGAGAAGTCGCGGGTCATCAACCTGTCCCAGTATGGCCCGACCTACTTTGGGCCGGAACATGCCCAGGTACTGTCCAGCCACCTCATGCACTCCAGCCTGCCAGGCCTCACCCCTCTGGAGCAGATGTTCCTAGTGGGGCTGGCGGACACCGTGGCCACCACCAGCGCCGAAGTCAGCGGCACCTCGGACAAGCGGTATGCCGGTGAGTTTAAAGCCCAGGACTGTTGCTCTGCTTTGCTAGACAGTGAGCACTTTGGGTTGCCTAACTCCCTGGCCTCAAAGTGTTGGCAGGAGACCTGGAACCTGAACGAGACATTCCAGCTACTGAGGCAGCCAAGATGCCACATTACTGCTGAAACAGACCAAGGTTTTATCGAGAAGGAGGACCTGAGCCTCCAGGCCTTTAAGTAGCCTTTGGTTTGAGAATTACAGGGCTAGCCTAGTCCCATTTCCAGCATGAACCATAGCGTTAAATAAGGTTACCATGATTACCTAGAACACGTGTCCTGTCTGCTGATTCAGGATTGTGATGTTCAGACATCCCAGCCTTCAGATGCTGCTATCTCGGTATAAACCCAGTGCTTCCTTTCCTGAATGAGGTGATTTGTAGCAGTGATTCGGTCTCTGCTCATTTTGATGCCTGGTCCAATACGACTGGAGATTGGGTGTGACCCTGGGGAGGGGGCCAACGCTATGGGTTCAGGAGTCATCCTGAGCCTCCTCCTCCATGCGTTTGAATTGCAGGGGGTGAGGCCCTGGATGAATGTGGCCTGCGGTACCTGTTGGCCATGCGGCTGCACACCTGCCTGCTGACGTCCCTCCCGCCTCTGTATAGGATGCAACTTCTACACCAAGGTAGGATGTGGGCATCTCTGTATGCGAGCATCTCTGGCGCCATACAAGGGGAAGGACCCGACTGAATTACAGCATTGCTATACTGTCCTCGATTTTCGCAGTCAGCCGTGTACCTGAGCCCAGAGTTTGTCCACAACTCCACACACCGATCACATCACTGTGCACAAGATGGGAGCACGAGCACCTCAGCACTAACTTCTGCGCAGTGATATGACTGGTGTGTGGGGTTCGGTAGAAGAAAATAGTTCCTACATTAAACTGCTCACTACAACGTCTGTGGGTTTTCTTGAGTAACCGAGTCATGATTTCTGGTAGGAGTTGTTGCTGTTGGACTTTTCAAATGTATTTTTCTGGTGCTTTATTCACCAGAGAAAGATTCACTCTCATTATATTCAAGAGAACCTAGAACCTGCTAGTGGATAGATAGCACTAAAGCTTTGGGGTGAACTTTTAAGTGTGCATGATTTGGAGAAGGGTCCATCAAGTGTGTGTGTGTGTGTGTGTGTGTGTGTGTGTGTGTGTGTGTGTACACACAGGTCTGTCCACATGCCACTTCGCTTGGGCCTTCCACTCGGAAGCGGAGGAGGAGCTCCTGAACATGATCCCTGCCATGCAGAGGGGCGACCCCCAGTGGTCAGAGTTGCGCGCTGTGGGCGTGGGCTGGTGGATTCGCAACATCAACACCCTGCGCAGGATGGTGGAAAAGGTCTGCAGCCCCCTTCAGCCACACATCCTCACAGAGCACACCTTTTCACTGCTTCCCCAGATTTCTCACCCATTACTCTGCAAAGCAAAATGCACACTTTGCTGTGGCCCACTTCCTTGTTATCGCACCGCAGGTGGGCAAAGCTGCATTCCAGCGGAACAACGATCCCTTGGATGCTGCTATTTTTTACTTGGCTATGAAAAAGAAGGCCGTCTTGTGGGGCTTGTTCAGGTACGGACCTCGATTGTGTGGCTGGTAATTGAAAGTCAACCAGGTTGCTTAATTCTGTGCGAGCAGGTGAGGGTCACGCGCCCGTGTCTCGCCCTCCAGGTCCCAGCACGACGAAAAGATGACCCAGTTCTTCAGCCACAACTTTGCGGAGGACCGGTGGCGAAAGGCGGCCCTGAAGAACGCCTTCTCACTGCTTGGCAAGCAGCGTTTTGAGCAGTCTGCCGCCTTCTTCCTGCTGGCCGGCTCACTGAAAGACGCCATTGAGGTGAGAAGGGCAAGCGTGCCAAGAAATCCTGTGACAGTGGGCTATCAGCAAGTCTGTGTCAGTTTAAATGTTTGTGAATTTTTGGATGTCAGCCCGTCACGTGGTCTACTGCTCTGTCACGTGACAATCATCAAGTGTTGGCCCTGTCTCATGCACCTGTTGTAAAGTTTACATCAAAAGGACGGTTTTTGTTCTGAGCAGACGAGAAGGAGCATGGATGGCAATGTCCTGCACCCTGGCACGCCTTACCAGGCTCGTTTGAAAGCCCCGAAATCTGGCCTCTCCTAGGTCTGCCTGGAGAAGATGGAAGACATCCAACTGGCCATGGTCGTAGCCCGTCTGTACGAGTCCGACTTCGAGAGTTCCTCGACCTGCAAGGGCATTTTGTACGAGAGGGTCCTCGGCTGCCAGAGAGATGGTTCTGGGTTCTCCTCCGCCAAGCTACACCCCGACCCGTTTCTGCGAAGCATAGCGTTCTGGATCATGAAGGACTACACAAGAGCCCTGGACACCCTGCTGGAGCAGGTACCAAAGGAGGGAGACGAAAGCCAGGGTAAGCAGCACTTTATCATCATGCAACATAGAACCAAATGCCATCCTTCCACCTTCCAACCACTTACCTAGTACAGGGAACCAGTGAGCCTGACGCTTACTGGTTTAGGGCAGGGGACACACTGACCAGGGTACCGGTCCGTCACAAGGGCACAAACCTACCCAATGGGCAGTTTAGAGATTCCACCATGAGACACTGGTCCACTGATCATGTTACATTTGCACCATTTCTTATAGCTCCTTGATTTTAATTTTTTATTTTTTGGCTCTCATTCCTACGCAACACTCAGAATTCACACCTCCTCTGCTCTCCCTCCTCTCAGATGTGTTGGTGAAGTCCTGCAACCCTGTGGTCTTCAGCTTCTATAACTACCTTCGCACGCATCCTCTGCTGATTCGACGCCATTTCGCCTCCCCTGAAGGCACTGTGGCTACTGTAGGCTTGACCTCCGAGAAGAGCACCGTGGATGAAATCAACCTCATTGAGCGGAAGCTGTTCTTCACCACAGCCAATGCCCATTTCAAAGTGGGCTGCCCTGTGCTGGCCCTCGAAGTGCTCTCGAAAATCCCCAAAGTGACCAAGAAGGCGGGGTCTTCCCTCAGTAAAGGAGCATCCATGGTGAACATGAGCTCTGCCAAGGAGAATGGCGGTAAATCCAACGAGGTGGACTGGTCCACACCTACTTCAGCAGCCCCCGGCTTAGACTGGGGGAGTGGTCTCGATACCTCGGCTAGCCTGGACTGGAGTCAGCCATCGGTTGTGGTCGAGGACGAGGGTCTGCAGTTGGATTGGGGGGATGACAAGGATGACGAGGATGAGGATGAGGATGGCCTAATGATGGAGCCAAAGGCTGAGAAGAGCGCCGATAAGCCCAAGGTGACACAGCCGATGAGGCCCCCCAGCCTTCAGCGGGAAGGCTCGGCCGGGAACTCTGAGGTGGATGTCATCGCGGAGCAGCTGAAGTTCAGGGCGTGCTTGAAGATCCTGATGACAGAGCTGCGGACTCTGGCAACGGGCTATGAGGTGGACGGCGGCAAGCTGCGCTTCCAGCTCTACAGCTGGCTGGAGAAGGAGATTGGTGCCATGCACCGTATTTGCAACTATAAGGTCGAGGCGTCCAGTGAGCTAGAGAATCTGCGGGAGGCCGAGGGGGTGGAGCCCGAGGAGGCAGCAGAGCGGACGGACGCGGGTGCCTACGAGCGCCACCAGCTGGAGCGGCGCCGGCTGCAGGCTAAGCAGCAGCATGCCGAGAGACGCAAGGCCTGGCTCCGGAAGAACCAGGCGCTGCTCCGCATTTTCCTGAGCTACTGCAGTCTGCACGGGGCCAAGGGTGGAGGAGTCACCTCCGTCAGGATGGAGCTTTTGTTCTTGCTGCAGGAGTCCCAGCAGGTCAGCACCACCCTAACAAGACCTTCAGTTTAGCTGTTTGCAGTGAGCTAGATGGTTTGCTGTTCTGCTCAAGTTTGATATGTTCTAACCTCAAAGAACTTGATTTAGTTGTTTTGCTTAACCAGGTGCAGCTGTTTCAGTAAAGTAGATTTTTTTGGGTTTTATCACGCAAAAAACACTGGGAGGACCCTGTCACTGGTTGAAATGGGGTGATTAATCATGATGAATTTTTGATGCTTTGGCACTTTTCCGTTGCAAGTTTGCATCTCTCGACCCTCACACTGCTGTTTGGTTGGCCTTGGTTAGGAGACCACGGTAAAGCAGCTACAGTCGCCCCTGCCGTTGCCCACTACGCTGCCCCTGCTCTCGGCCAGCATCGCTCCCACCAAGACGGTCATCGCCAACCCCGTGATGCACCTCTGCAACCACATCCACGACGTCCTGTATACTGTGGCGCAGATGGACATGCCTCCACACCCCGATGTCTCCGATGACCGGGTCAGCTTCCTCCTTCTCCGGGGGGGGGGTCTTGCCAGCCCTCCTGTCCTTCACGGCGGTGGCATCGCATGGGAGGCAGGAGAGACTGGGGATGGAGCGTGTTTGCCGGTCTTGCTAACTGTGGTGCTAACCGTTGCAGGTTAACGCACTTCACACCCTGGCGGCCTCCCTATCTGCCTGCGTCTATCAGGCACTGTGTGACAGCCACAGTTACAGGTACTACCGAGTCTGCCAGTGGCGGTTACTGGGGCTAGGCCTGAAATGACACCGGGTTTGATGTCACAGAGGCTGATGGAGAGTCAGGCCCTGCTCAGGTTGCTTCATGACCGCATCGTGCTGAGAAGTCCAGTTAAAAATAGACTGCAGCTTCTAAGGATTGTGAAATTCCTACACTCGTGTTTTTGTTCTCATGCATGCATGGAAATTCGTGCTTCCTGCAGACCATATATTTTTTTTTTTTTATCCTGATGATGTTTTGCCAGATTTTGTGTTTTTCCCTCAGAAATTGGAATGCAGAGTGACCCCCTTACGCTCAGCTACTTGTGTGTGTGTGTGTGTGTGTGTGTGTGTGTGTGTGTGTGTGTGTGTGTGTGTGTGTGTCCTTGCAGCAGCCAGACGGAGGCCAACCAGTTCACGGGGATGGTGTACCAGGGCCTGCTGCTGAGCGACAGGCGACGGCTTCGCACCGAAAGCATCGAGGAGCACGCCACACCCAACTCTCCCCCCGCCCAGTGGCCGGGTGCGTGGTGATCTGCCGCTGTAGAGGTTAAGGTCTCCTACCAGGAATGTGGTTAAAGTCCTGTGTTTTTGGTGATGATGATGATAATAATAATAATAATAATAATAATAATAATATTATTATTATTTCATGTACTTTTGTGATAGACCATTTTTTGTGCTAATTGTTATTTCTTGTATGCTTATTTTAATTCCAAGATTGATTGACTGATTGATCTCCAGCACCCCCTTGTGTTGGAGGGTAATCTGGTCTGGAAATATGCTTTTTATACTTGTGGGAGTTTCTAAAGGCTAACTCATAATCATGTGGCCCTCGACCCTGTAGGTGTGTCCTCCCTCATCAACCTGCTGGCGTCAGCGCAGGGCGAAGAGCAGCCACGGCTGAATGTAATGCTCTGCGAGGCGGTGGTGGCTGTCTACCTGAGCCTGCTCATTCACGGCCTGGGAACGCACTCGGCCAACGAGCTCTTCCGCCTGGCCGCGCACCCGCTCAACAACCGCATGTGGGCTGCAGTCTTTGGGGGCGGAGCCAAACTCATCATCAAGCCCAAGAGGCCCCCGGATCCCGCCCCAGGTACTGTGACTACCCCGCCTCCCGTCGTGTGCCTCGTCAATGACAGCAAGAAGGTCCCCGTGTGACTACTGCCAACCGCTTCTTAAGACCTTACTGAAGTTTGGGCCTGGTCTGCCTCCGACAGCTGTGTCTAAGGGGGCTGGTAGGGAAGGAGTACAGAATGTTCCGGGCCCTCACGAGCCCGAGCCCGAGCATGCCTCACACGCCTCACCTCTCGATGTCCCCGACATCGCAGAGGAAGTCGCACCCCAGGCCAGCCGTGAGTAACTGGCAGGCGGATTTGCAGTGCGGTTGCCGTGGGAATGGCTCATATGACTTCCCCGTTTTCTGTCCGAGATTCTGCTTTCATTCTCTGCAAGAAGATATTTACAGAGACATTTCTTATTTTTGGAGTGTGGGGAAACAATGCATGTGTTTGCGTGTGTGTGTCTGTGTGTCTGTGCCATGTGCCTGCTGTTGGTGTGGCTGTGCGTGTCTCGTTTTCCCTTATCATTTTTGTGTTTTTTTTTTTTTTAATCTTATCATTCTCATGCATCGACAACGCAGCCACTAATATTAATTTGGAGTCTGAGGTCAAAGAAGATCGCGGTGAGCCTGGATCAGGTACTCGCTCCCCCTCGTCCCCAGCTCCCTGCTCCTGCTGTTTCTGACATGACTATAGAGTAGAGCATGACATGGGTGTAGATCCGACCCCCTCCTGTAGGTAGCCTGAATGATGACTCTCATCCCTTTGCGCTGATCTGTGCGCTGCTCCAGTTTGTCCTGACCACATGCAGTGTTAATGCTAGCCATGATTATTTTGTGGTGTTAAGGAGTACCTACGGTGACTGAACACATGATGAATTACGATAAACAAAATAATAGAGAGCAGGGATCTATCTGTCTATGCCTATTTTGCCATACGAATAAAGTTGCATATTACAAATTGTCAGGGTTTTAAAGCATTGTAACTTATACCACATCTCTGTATCCTTTTGAGCATACCCTGAGATTCTATATTCTTATTCCTTAAGTTTTACCCACAGTGTGGTTGTAAGCTGACTTCTCTGTCCTTGTTTCTGCTTGTTCTGTTCCCTTCCTCTGTGCCCTAAAACCACAAAGTGTCCTTTTTAAAGTGAGTTCTCTTCTTTAATGCCATTGCGCCGTCCTCCTGCATGGGTGGCGGCTGCTCCACCATCACTGGGGCACTTAGACACCCTCCCGTTCGCGGGATGTACCTACACTGGGAGCAGAGCACCACCGTTGGCATAATGAGATCCCACTGTATGCAACCTCGGCTCTTCTGAGGGCGTCGTACGTGTAATCTTTATTAAAAGCACGTCCTGTCCTGTTGGAGGTGCTGACTTCACTCTACGTGCCAAATCGGATGGCATGTCATCCACATTGAGGAGGATTTAAGGGGCATAGCATTTTAAGCCGTTCTGGCGATATTTTTTCCGTCTGCTTTGCTTGGTGTTGGATTTACTGGCGCTGTTCCCGTTCCGTTTGTTTCTGTCCTACCTGTGCTGTCATTGGTTGAGCTGTCACTCTGTTTGTCTGTGTCAGTCGCAGCGGTTCCTGACATCGTGATCCCGGATAACCGTAAAGGTTTGTGGATGCCCGTTTTGCGTGTGCATTGCTCTGTGTGTCTTGTCTGCCCGGCCAATGGGGGGGTGGGGAGGGGTGAATGAGGAAGAGGAGTGAGATCCCAGTGGAATGTGGTTTCTTTCTGCGCACTGCCAGGTGGCTGCTGGAGTGGCATGCTTGAATATTTTTCATTCTCGCACATCATGGCCGACGCTTCTCAGCAGGGGAGTTGCTTACTAGGGATGCAAGTGCTTCCTCCTTCCTGTTCCTCTTGGGTTTCTGATCGCGGCGAAAGGTCTTTGTTCTCAAAACCTTTTTAAATGGTCACGCTTGCAAGCTGATTGTTCCTTCAAGATGTAGACATAAATATATAATCTGCAGTTTCTGTCTCTAAAGGCGAGCTCCTTGTCAGAATCGTATATCTGAAGTTTTGAATATCCGTCAGCACTGAGTTTTGTCCTCTGTCTATGACAGAAAATGTCAGATTAGCCACTGCAGCTTTCACTGCAGTCCTCGAAGCGGAGAACGCACCTCTCCAGCACACGTAGGTCCATCGATGAGGGCTGAGGACAGATCGGACCTAAATCCTGTAATCTGACCCATGTCCTTGATTAGCCACCCTCGTGTGTCATGGGAGATGGAGCACAGCTGCTTCCTGAGGGGTTGTGGCTCATGTCATAAGCCTTGAGTGCATATTATAGAGCTTGTCTGATAAACAGGTTTTCGCCAGAGAGCCGTCTCCCTGCATGCTCAGTCTCTGCCAGAAATGACCTCGCTCGCTCTTGGGTTTTGTGTGGTTTACCTGCTGCGATGGTTCTTTCGTCTCTTGGTCTCTCGGCTCAACTAGGCTCTGGCCACCATTAAATCCTGTATTTTGTTTTCACCTCCTCCTGAGTGATGCCATGAGTATCCCCTGCTCTGTGACACTCCTGTACGGTTTCTGCAGTGCCCCCGCCCCCAGCGGAGGACGTGGACAAGCAAAGGCGCAGATTCAACATGCGGATGCTGGTCCCCGGTCGGCCTGTCAAGGAGACGCCTGTCACACCGCCCCCGGTGCCGGCTGAGCGGCCCACCTACCGGGAGAAGTTCATCCCTCCAGAGCTCAGCATGTGGGACTACTTTGTGGCTAAGGTAGGAGGCCGTCAACCTGCCCTGCCCTGCCCTTCCTGTCCACATCCACCGTGGCGTTAGCTCTCCTTATTTTCAGCGACACTAAACCGTCTGCATGATCCCCCCCGATGCAGCCCTTCCTGCCCCTGTCCGACAGTGGCGCTCTGTACGATTCCGACGAGAGTGTGGCCAGCGACGATGAAGACGACGACGCCTTCCTGTCCAACACGCAGATGACGGAACACTCCGACCCCAATTCATACAGGTCTGCCATTTCTTCTTGCCCACTGTCTCCGTCCATTGTCCGTCAGTTGCTTGTGGGTGGGTAAGATCCTTCCGCTACCTATGAATCATGTGCGGAGACAGCAAAGTGATGGATTGATTTGCTCTCCTCTGTAGTTGGGCCCTCATCCGGTTGGTTATGGTCAAGTTGGCTCTGCATAACATCAAGAGCTTCCTCCCACTAACAGGCCTGGATTTCACAGGTACTGCACAACCACTCTAATTCAGAGATTCAGTGGACCCCCCACCCCCATCCAGCATGGAAGAATGGTTTTGTGATGCAATTTGTTTGTTTAGCCGGGTGCCCATTTTTGAGTTGGAGCTTCTTTGCGGTCATTTTTGCAGATTTGCCTGTGACGTCCCCTTTGGTGAACGCGATCCTGAAGACGCTGGAGAACTGGGAGCAGCTGCTTCTGGAGAGGATGAATAAATTTGATGGGCCGCCACCCAATTATATCAACACCTACCCAGCTGACATCAGTGTGGGGGGCAGTCCGGCTGTCCTCCGGCACAAGGCCATGCTGGAGCCCGATAACACACCTTTTAAGTATGTCCACATCCCCCCCCCCAGCGCTTTACACTGACCCTTCGCAGAGCGCTAACTGTGACCCCTGCTCTCCCCAGGACGAAACACCACTTATCGTTTCCTGTAAGGCGTCTGTGGCACTTCTTGGTCAAACAGGAAATCCTCCAGGAGATCCTGATCCGATATATCTTCACCAAGAAGAGGAAGCAGACTGAGGTAATGAAGCAGAGCTGAGTCTGTCTTGCCACGCCTGGAAACACCAGCCTCGCTACCTTTTCCTTTCATAATCGTCCCGGGGAAGTTGCATTTGCCCTTGATACCTGTATTACCTCCCTTTGCTCCTGTATATTGCAGGAATTGTCATACAGTACATGCCTGTCACTTGTCTTAGTGAGTCTAAGCATTGCCCCTCTTTGGCCTGCTGCTTTTGGATGAAACTGGGTGTAACATTCCACAAATACATCAGTGATCAGACAGATACCACTCCAGAGTGTAACTGAGCAATGCGTTTTCTTGTCAGAGGTGTGCAAAACCTTGTAATTCAGTTTTTTTTTTCTCCGCTGTTGTGGACCAAAAGCAAATGGCTTTTATTTCCAGGATTTTTGTTCATGTCAGACAAGCCTAACCCACCCGTATCTTGCGGTCACTGTTAACTTCCCCGGTTTTGGTCGTTTTGCGTTTGTCATTGTTCTTGTGTGGTACTACATTGTGAAACAGTCTGGCAGAAGACTGCCGACACAAATCACGCACGAAACCCTTTTGTGATGTTTTAACTGGTTTGTTCTGGATTTCGTTGACAAGCCAAGGTAAGTCATGCATGTGTTTCATCCAGACACCATCAAGTGATGTGCCATGAGGAGTTTGCTCAGTTGGTAAGCAATCTTAACTGGTCAGAGATCAGTTAAGATGACGCATCTGTGTGAAATGATGACCCATTCATTACATCTTTTTTACCTCGGTAAACCCTCTTTTTTTCATTTGATGTTTGTTTTTTTTTTTTTTTGTTTGTGCATGTTTCTGTTGTTTGTGACTGTGTGGTGTGTATATGTGTGTGTGTGTGTGTGTGTGTGTGTCGTGTAGTTTTTAGAAGACCATGTGGACCAACTCACACAAAACTGCGTAACAGGAGGTCGAAAACCCAGCAAGGTAGCGTGCCCCCGCTGCGGCCCACCGCCGGCAGCTTTCCGCTATGCCCTCCCAAGCCGCGGCGACCGCTGACTGACCTTTTCTAACATGAGCTCTTTCCACTCCCAGCCCCTAACAAAGATGATAGACGATAAATCCTCTATTTGCCATTTGCAAGTACAGGTACATTGGAATGTTCTCCTTGCCAATGCCATCTTGCTCTCCATAGCTTGGTGGGGGGTGGGATCACAGCGCAGGGTCAGCTAACGTGCAGCGCCCCTGGTGCTGGGGGGTTAAGGGCCTTGCACAAGTGCCCGTGGACATGTGACTGTTCTGCTGAGGCCGGCGCCTGAACCAGCAATCTTCTGGTCATGGGCACAGAGACTTATCTCACTGAGCCACTCACCAGCACTGCTCATGTTGTGGCAGTAACACCTTGAGAAAAGACTAATAAGAAAGCACAACCGATATGCCGCAAGTGCTCCTCACGCTCTGGCTGGGACTCCCAGACTTCCCTGCGGGTTTACAGTTTAATCCTTCAGAGCGATGGACGACTGATCAGCATTGTCTCTCTCCAGGTGGAGGCGGATCTCGGCTACCCTGGGGGCAAAGCTAAAGTTATTCACAAAGAGTCCGACATCATCATGGCGTTCGCCATCAACAAGGTGAGTCTTGCTCGTACCAGTGTTTACTGGCATAAGATCATCAGCAGATGACCTAATGTCAGTTTGACCACAAAAAAAGAACAAAAAAGCATTGTGATTACACTCACAGTTTTGAGTATTAAATGCACTAATATTTATCTGTGGACTCTCTCTTTTTAATAAATTTGTATGCTGTGAGTTAGTGGTATGAAACAGCAAAAATGGCTGCCTCTCCAGAACTCCTCCCAGCAGGCAATGGGGCAATCAATTGACCAATTACATGCTTTTCGGTTCTACTTTGCCAGCTCAAGTTAGAGCATGAATCTGCTGGGCAGTTGGGTAGCATTTTGAGTATTTTGTTGGGGTAGTAATCTGCCGCTCGTTGATTTTGCTTTTCGGTAGGCCAACACCAATGAAATCGTGCTGGCCTCCACTCACGACGTGCAGGAGGTTGATGTCTCCACCCTCTTGGCGGCCCAGCCCTTCACCTGGATAGGGGAGGAGTTTGACAAAGAGTCCCGCAGGTCTGTATGGGCGGAGCTCAACTGGTGTGTATGTGTGTGGGGGGTTGTGGCAGTTTCTGGGACCTTCTGTGTCGCCCTCAGCTCTGACGACCTGGATTACCGCTCCTCCCACACCAACATCGCCCAGGCCAGCTCAGCTCCCTTTGCCCCAGCTCAGGTGCCTGTCTCCTCCTCCATGCCGTGGCTGGGCAGCGGCCAGACCAGCACAGGCGGCAGCGTGGTACGTGGGGCCCGAGGGACCACCAGCCGCCCTGGGGATCTGACCCACGCTGTGAGAGACAGGCGGCCAGCAGATGGAGCCCCCTGTCAGACTTCCCTACTGCAGAGCTCTGACCTTTCCATGAGCTTCTTCCCCTTGGCCATTGGCTTAGCAGACTGTATGTCTCCCTTAAAGGGGCAGTTCACCTCAAAACTGAAAAAAATATTTTTCAGAGAGGGCTTTCAGAGGGGCTTTAGTGCCCAAATAGTCTACCCAAATAGGTTCTGCTGTGAGTTAGGTCTGCTGTGATAGCTTTGGAGATATCGGCTGTAGGAATGTCAGGCTTCTCTCGAATATAATAATTCAACAGCAACGTCTCTTACCAGAAATTATGACCCAGTTACTCAAGATAATCCACTGACTTTGTAGTCAATAGTGTAATATAGGAGCTATTTTCTTCTACTGAATTCCACACACCAGTCGTATCACTGCGCAGAAGAGACGAGCATCCCAGCACTATTCTTTGCACAGTGGTATGATTGGTGTGTGGAGTTCGGAAGAAGAAAATACTTCAGAGTTTAAGATTATTTGTTGGGTATTTCATGTAAATCATGCCTTCATGTGTTACAATAAACAGCTGTGGTAAAGCATGTGATGCCTGTAACAGGGAAGTTTTTCTCCATGATTCGTCTCCAGTCTCGGGTATTTCTCTGTTCTTGTCTACCAACTTTAAAGGGAAAGTATGTTGGAAAATAAATAAGTAGCAGGAAATTGGGAAATAGGCAAATGATGGTTCCAGGATAATCGGGGTCTTGCTGTAACTGCGACAAAAGCTCAGTGGTGGCACTTTGCTTTCTGCAGATCATGAAGAGGAACCTGAACAATGTGAAACGAATGACTTCCCACCCAATTTTCCAGTACTGTAAGTCTGCTGCCTGCTCAGACTCCAGCGAGAGGAGGCATCTCAGGGCATCAAAACAAACCACCGTGTTTTTGTTTAAAATTTTATTTAAAGGCTCTGTCTCCTGCTGCTTGTATTATGGTTTAAATTCTTTTTGGGAATGGTTTAACGGAAAAATCAGAGGGATTTTATGCAGCAATTCGTCATATCTTGGTCTGCTTATCGTGCTTGGCACTTGGGTTTATTTCTGAAGTCAATGCTTCTCTCTGATGTTGTAGTTTTAATTGCATTCCCTTTGCACAGAGGAAAATACAGTACTTGACACACAAAATCAGGCCCATAGCGTCTGGTGTTTAATCTGCTGAAACGAGTCCACCGGCTCCCCCTGGTGGCCTGATGCCTATTTACTGTGGCCTGCCTTCAGACATGACAGGTGCTCAGGACGGCAGCGTGCGCATGTTCGAGTGGAGCCGGCCCCAGCAGCTCTTGTGCTTCCGGCAGGCTGGGAATGCCAGGGTCACACGGCTCTACTTCAACTCCCAGGGAAACAAGGTGAGCGACACAGAGAAGCGTTTTGACATCCACCCACTTTGGCTGTCTGTCCATGCTTTATTTTACCTCCTTGACTGTAATCTTTCACATGTTTGCCTGTTTTAATTGTATTTGCATATTATTTCCTATTTTATTTCTGTGTTTCAAGTGTGGTAATGCATGTCCGTTACATAATTGACATCATAATTATGGCCGACGTACCCATGGTGTGCCTGATCTGCTGAGAATCTGGTGACTCACTTGGCCGGATATTGTTAGTTGTGAAGTGTGTCGAGCGTGGGGCTGTTTGGCTGTTTGAGAGAAGGTGCTGGTGGTACCTTCAGGGTTTGGTGCTGTGAGGACAGGAGCAAAGTGATG
>JAODKF010000009.1:7832121-7842918 GCA_026779585.1 Mormyrus proboscirostris
GGGGTGTGGCTTGTTGGGGAGGCCTTGGGGAGCCCATAATGCACTGGGTTTATTTGCCGCTGGGGCTGGCTCTCGTATTATATCCGGTGAATGATAGCGGTTTGCTGTTAGTGCTGTTCATTGTGGAGCTCAGGTAATGAAAATCGTATTTGATTCACACAGATGTCATTCAGGTCTGGCTGAAAGGAACAAAATTGTATTTACTTTGTTCCCTTTGAGCTGATGAATAGCTGTTTGTGTCATTTGTTGGGTGAAGAGTTCGCCCACGGTCCTGGGGGGGGCAGCTTGAAAGCTCTTGCAGTCCCCTTTCTACATCTGACAACGTCATTCCCTTTGAGAGACTGTTGCATTCATTTAATAAGATTAACCATTATTTCAGTCAAATGCTGTGAGCTGTAATGAAAACCTCAGACTACCTTCCTGGCCCAGAAGTAGGACCCCTCGTGTAAATTACTGTTCACTCAACATGTTATCGTGCCATTAATCTGATTCCCCCACGGCTACAGCTACCTGTAGAATTTTTATCCTGTTTTATTAAGTAAAATCATCTCTCCAGTGTGGCGTTGCAGATGGCGAGGGGTTTCTAAGTCTTTGGCAAGTCAACCAGACGTCTTCAAATCCCAAACCTTATTTGGTAAGTCGTGCAAAAAAATATGAAGAGAAATTCTTTGGGATTCATGGTCCAGTGTTTAGGATGGACTAAGTACAGTGTTAATAATTGAGTGTGTACCTCACCCAGTCCCTACTGTTCCTCTCCTCCATGTGCACAGAACTGGCAGTGCCACTCTAAAGCCTGCAGTGACTTTGCCTTTATAACCTCATCCAGCCTCATTGGCACCGCCGGCCAATCCAACGACGGCAGGTGATCACATGCTTACTTCTGTTTGGTTCTGTATTGCGTGGACTAGCATTGAACTGGATGCCATACTTTAATTTCTTTTTTTTTTTTACCCCTACAGAAACGTGTGCTTGTGGGATACTCTTATCTCGCCCAGTAATTCCTTGATTCACGGTAAGTACACAGGTAGATCTTCAGCCAGCAAGAATTAGACCCGTATTAAAGTAAAAAGGGCCCAACTTCGAACCCATTGACAATGTCCCATTACGTATGGCAAAAGTGTGATTTCCATGTAAATAATGCTGCAGGTGTGTTAGGGACCAGAGCCATGTGATGTTGTAATTGGAGCAGGAATGGGGCCTTAATTTGGGTTTGGGAGTGGAGGTCAGTTTAAATATTTCATGGGGACGAAGACAATAGATAGTTGCTTCAGTGTCAGCACTGGGGAATTAGCACGCCCTCCATTTTAGCCCAAAACCTCTCCACATCAAAATGGCTGAGTCCGCTTTGCCTGCTACCCAGCATTCCCCTGCCACGAGAACGGCGCCACGGTCCTGCAGTACGCCTCCAAGCAGCAGCTCATCATTTCCGGCGGACGGAAGGGCTTTATCTGCATCTTCGACATCCGGCAGAGGCATCTGCTCCACACCTTCCAGGCCCACGACTCGGCCATCAAGGCCCTGGCCATGGACGCCACGGAGGACTACTTCGTCACGGGATCGGCGGAGGGCAACATGAAGGTGCCGTTGGCTCACATCCGCCCAGAGATCCGTGTATGAGGAGTGGCGTGGCTGCCTGCAAGCTCACGTTGTTCAGAATTCTCTCTCCTCAAGTGTCTGTGTATGAGAGAGCGTGTGACAGTATATTTGACTGTGTGAGAGTGTGCGTGTGGTCCAGGTATATCTTATGTTGCGGGGACCAAATGTCCCCACAATGTGATAAAAAAAATATTGTCATCGTGGGGACTATTTTTCCAGTCCCCATAAGGATAACCTCAATTTTGTAAAAATCAGTGACTGCCATCAAAACACAAAAAAAAAATGACAAAAGTCTTGTCCTTTATTTGGTTACTTATGGTTAAAGTTAGGGCTGGGTAGGGATTGTCTTAGTGGTTTGTATGTGTGTGCGTTTGATTATCTGAGGTCTCATCGCTCTCCTCCCTCTGCACGGCCAGGTGTGGAAGCTGACAGGTCATGCGCTGCTTCACTCCTTCAGCACGGAACATTCCAAGCAGTCCATCTTCCGCAACATTGGGGCCGGCGTCATGAAGATCGAGACGAGTCCCGGCAACCGGATCTTCACCTGCGGCGCAGACGGCACGCTGAAGATGCGTGTGCTGCCAGACCGCTACAACATCCCGGCTAGTATATTTGATATCTTGTAAATTGTAAACGGAAAGTGACAATAACAGAAGTCTAATAGGGTAAAACCTGGAAAATGGCGTGTTCTGCAGCAGTGACGTCTTATCGCCTGTGGATTGTAACAGACTGAAGCTTACACTAAGTATTTTTCCCCACAGCCTAAACAAGGAGGCTATTACACTTGATTTTAAAGAGGAATTGCTGCAGTAAAAATAAAAATTAAAAGCTGAATTTGTTCCAATCTCTCATAGAGTGTATTAATAGGACAGCTATGCATGTACTGTAATTGTAAAAGCGGTGCAATCACAGGTTATTGATAGTGCTCTGTAAATGTACTCCAAGCAAAAATTTAAAAAAAGTGTGTACCTGTTGTCATTTTGTGCCCACAGCATCTGTTACCAGCACTGTGGTTCTGTTAAGTGGTTTCCAGTGTGAATCGAGTTGTCGGATCTTCATTTTATTTTGTTTTTATTTATTATTTATTTATTTGCTGCTCAGGCTTCAGAGTTTAGAGGGAAAAAAATGACATTTGACCCCTTTATCCCTGTGAAGTAGCCAGCGGTTCTAAGCTAGAGACCAGAGGCCGCCGCTGTTGTGTTCCTGCACTACCAGAGCTGCTGTCATGGGGCTCGCAGGCTAGCAGGGCTGCTTAGTTAGAGCGCCCTCTTCTGTATGTCTGGCTCCTATGTTTCAAAAGCACTAAAGAGGTCAGTTTGACAAGAAACACACATTTGTGTTCATTTTGCTGCAATAGACTTTTTTTTTCCTCTAGTTCATTTCCTTCCACTGTTTATGTTTAACTTATTGCCTTCATTAGGATGTGCTGTGTTTAGCTAAATGGGACAGTGCAACAATATGTAGGCCAGTGTCTTTTTCTTTTTCTTTTTTTTTTTTTTTTTTTTTTACGATTTATCCATAAGAAAGGAACCTTTGCACTCAAATCTTGGAACATTATAAAACTTTATTTAAAAATGCAAACTATTACAGCAGAAACTGTTACATTTGCAAATGAATGTCTGGCTCTCTTAGGCCAAGTAGTAAATAATTTGAAATAGTTTTAATATACATATATAAATATATAAAGTACCAAGACGGCTTGTACAAACATTAAAGCATTTTCTTTATTATTTTATTTGTATCATACCAGCTGAATCAGTTGTACTTTTGGTTAAATGTATGGTACTCGTTGAACAGGTTTGTGTTTCTGTCGAACTGTTGGAAGCCGTGGCCCAAGCTGTGTGTAATTGTTCAACCAAAATGTACTTTCCCTTCCTGTCTGTGTCATGTACCTTGAGCTCCTACTGCTCTCACCCATGGGGAAGAATCACACGAAAGCTGGGAGACCTCGGTAGGGCTGTGAACCTGCTGGTAGTTCTATCACCATAAATGTTTTACCTTTGTAAGTTGAATAAATTCTTTTTATCTCATGAAGCTAATTTTGTACTTTGTGCCTTGTTTTCCCCTTGTAGAAAGACAGACATGCTGACAGGCTTGAGTAACCCATCTGGCGGTTTGGACATTTTCCTGTGCCTCACAAGATTCTTTTGAGTAATTTTAATTATAAACTGAGTGAAGAATGCTAGGGTGGGAAATTCCAGGCATCGGCTTTTATTCAGTCACTGATATATTCCTGAAGTATTGAGTCTTTAGGTCATTATTTTGATTCCTGGCCACAGACAGTGAACCCAGCGAACCAATCAGTTCGAAAAAAAATGACCTAGAACTCTAAGAACTTGTACGCACGGAAATGAGTCACGCGGCACGTCTCTCAGTGGAAACAAAGGGTAACGCTTCAGTCTCAGCCTCACATTTGCTGTGATAACATCATTTGTTGGCGATAGTGCTTTTTTTTTATAACCTGAAAATATCAGGTAATACACTGTGCTTTATATCATTTTGATAGCCATTGCTCACCAAAGTAATACAATAGTTGTACAAATGTTACAACCTAAAAGTTTGTGATTTACAAACAAATTAACAGAGTTATAATAAAAATGAACAATGGCCCGCATGGCATAGTCTAGTGTTGGGGCATGGCTTGGGGTCGTGTTGGGGTATATTCTTTATCGTTTTAGAAGGCATTAAGAAAAAAACGTTACCGATGACATACAGTCTTGGCTCACAGTATTTTTAACTTTACATATTGTTTGGATACATTTATTTTCTTACTTTTACTGTTTTGATAAATGTTCTTAGATGTGATTAGTTTATGCTCTTCTTGTTTTATCCTGTTCATTTTGTGTTTAAATGCTAAAAAAATATTTATATGTAATTTTTTTGGGGCTGGGAACCAATTAATTGGTTTTCCATTTTTTATTATGGGGGAAATTCTTTTAGGATAGGAAAAAGAAACTTTTGTTTCTGAACAGATTAGGTTTGAGTTCTGAGGTACCACTGTATATATGTATGTACACATTACCACCTAAATCCAATTTTTAAATTATACTCGTTTACTCTCACTGGTAAAAAGTACAAACACATGGCACAGCATGGCACATATATGAAATATACCAACATAGTCCAAGTATGACCCCTATTTGTCTCTGGGACGGCAGTAAGTGAGCTCTTTGTTCACTGTTGTACTCAGCTGTTATGTGTGCTTACAGCCTGTTAGCTTTAGCAAGTGTGGCTAATGTCCTTTGACTTCTCACTTAAAAGTTTTTTCACCCACAGAGCTGCCCCTGACTGGGTGCCGTCTGTAAACCCCTGCACACTGATGTGTGTGTGAAAGCACCAGGATGACTGGAACCACCATGTATGGTATCAATTACACCACATGTAAAATCACTTGGATCACAGTTTAGTGATTCTTATATTTAGCTGCCCATTAAATGAAGTGCTTGATCCTGTCTGCATGCTGTACCTATTGACACAGTCACATGAGTCGCTTTTTGTTGGAGCTGGATGTTTGGATGAATGAGCAGCACCTATGTACTTGACGTGCTGACCCTCGGGTCATTCCAGTCCTTCCACAGACATTAACAGTTAGGCATATACATGAAATGGTTAAAAAAAAAAATCTTCCTGCTGTAGTTGTAATTTGTACATAAACATTTCTCAAGCTTCAACAGATTTATCTATGACCCTGCAAAAAACTTAATCATCAGACAGAAAAACTACATCATAAGTTTGCACATAACTGTTGTCCCAAACATAGAGGGTTTGGTTCTTCGGACTATAGGACACCATGGTCAGGATGCCGGTCGGCACCCGAAATTCGACGCTCACACTCCGGGGTTCCCGTTTAAACAGATCGAATGCATATGTGATTTTCGTGTCTTTTGCATCGGTGATGTAGAGCACCCCACGGGCTATGAAGGCATTACCAGCCTTTGTTCTTGGGTAGGAGGCATTGATATAGGTGGTGATCGAGAGGGTGGTCTCCTCCAGCTGAGCAACTATAATGTTTTCATCTATGCTAGACGCAAAAATGAGCCACAGGCCATTTTCATCCACAGCTAACTTGAAGTACGTCTTAGAGTTGTGGAGGAAATAGATCAAGTTGTGGTACAAGGCATTCCCAATCGCCAACGTATGCAATTGCTGGGTTTGC
Organism: Mormyrus proboscirostris; assembly: GCA_026779585.1. NCBI lineage: Eukaryota > Metazoa > Chordata > Actinopteri > Osteoglossiformes > Mormyridae > Mormyrus > Mormyrus proboscirostris. The sequence goes on from JAODKF010000009.1 coordinate 7,837,874, forward strand.
AAATTGAATCTGTAAAATAACACAGAATAACCATAGATGGCAAATGACATTTACCCGTCAATTTTACTTAAGCTGATGACCCCTGTACTTACTTCGCAACCTTGAAGGTTCCAGCTATATGGTAGTAGAAGGACCCATTGTGAACAACATGACCACAGCCCTGGAAGAACTTTTTGACGTCGATGCTGTTGGCGCTTCCATTCTGGAATGATTCCATGTTCTTGTACTCCTTCACTGTTCGGCCTAGAAGAGGGCAGATTCAAGCAAACTCACTCACACTTAACTTAAAGCAAACCAGTTTTAAAACAAAGTGAAGAGACAGACATACCAGAGAAATGTTCAACCACCCAAATGCGAGGGTCATTTTCTGTTGCCATGTCTTGCATCCATGTTCCGAATGTACTCTCCATTTTAGTGACATTTGTAGGGCCAAGTAAAGCTTTTATGATGTTCTCTGTAGGATTGAAACAAATGATGCATTTTACTAGGTGAACATTTCCTGAATTGACAAAGAAACTGTGAAACAAACAGTACATGTTACCAGTTTTTGTTGAAGTTGCATCTTTCTTTGCCATTCTTTCAGTCAAGGTGTCGTCATTTGGGTCGGCATGTACCACCCCTGAAACAAAAATCCATGAGAATTACTGTAGTAGAGTGCTGCTATGTGGCCTGGTGGTGCAGTGGTTAGCACCACTGCCTCACACCCTTAAGACCCAGGTTCAAGCCTCTTCCCCTGCTAGCCAGTCCTACATAATGGTGTCAGTGACCGTCCTCCACAGCCTTACGCTCATGCTCACCTCCAAACTTCTGGGCCAGGAGCTGGGACTGTTGTCCAGTCTCACCCTGACTTTTGCTCCTTGCTACTCTAGGGGGGCCAGAAGGCCCGGGAGGACCTGGAATTCCCGGAGGACCAGCAGCACCAGGGGGACCTTAGCAAAGAGAAAACACACAAACCTAAAACAATCCAAAACAGGGAATGTTTGATAGTTGTCGAAAATTTTTGATTTTGAATAAATTTTACATAAAAAGCTTTAATATAAGATATTCCACAATGTGCACTATAACTGCTGTCCTCCGACCTTCTATAACAGGGCTCTTCAACTCTGGACCTCGATTCCAAATCCAGGCCTTGTTTTCAGTTCTCCCAGGTAGTTAGTTTAATAATTACTGATTCTGATTGGTCAGAGGCTTCACACCTGACTCACAGGTAAAGGAAGGCTGGAAAACCAGCAGTGCTCGGACCTCGAGGACTGTGAGTTGAATAACCCTGTTCTATAACAACAATTAAGCTCTGTCTTTTTTCACCTGAAGGACCAGGAACTCCCATTTCTCCTTTTTCACCCGGTGGACCAGGAACTCCCAGTTCTCCTATTTCACCTGGAGGACCAGGAACTCCCACGTCTCCTTTTTCACCTGGAGGACCAGGAACTCCCACGTCTCCTTTTTCACCTGAAGGACCAGGAACTCCCACGTCTCCTTTTTCACCTGGAGGACCAGGAACTCCCACGTCTCCTTTGTCTCCAAGATCCCCCTTTTCACCTGGTTGGCATGGAAAATGAAGATCTTATATCATTATATTATGAGTTTTGCACAGGACGTCTTTATGGCCAGTGATGTAACCTGTTAAATCCAAGCTGCCATACCACCTCCATAAACACTATGCTGTTAGTTTCTTAGCAACTACAATCAAGAACAGGCATTTGTATAAAATCTCGTGTATGTACAGTGGATGCATGATGGGAGAATATTCTCACATTTCTAAGCTGCCTAAGTTTCTTGTGAAAAGGAACAACAAAGTCAAATCCACAATCACCAAATAACTTCCAGTCTTGCCTCGCAGCCTTGCTTCAGTTCTATGTTTACGCTTATCACATAAAGGAACAAACGTCATTCATTTTTTCAACATATATTTTAACCGGAATACCATTCCCCTTAGAAGTATCTGTGTAAGATTAAAGTGAACACTTTCTAATTTGGATTGCAAAGTGTAACATTAATCTTTTTACTGTTATACACACATACAGTGTAGAGCTGTTTGGGTTCGGACCATGCTAATTGTTTACACTTAGCAGCTTAGCTTTGGATATTTTTCACAGTGACTAGTAATCTGTCCCATTTACACAGCTGGTCGTTACAGGTCATCATCACATGAATCACCAGCAGGCGACGACTAGCTGTGTCTGGAACCCTCTCACCTCTTTTTCCTCGCCTGCCCTGCACTCCTGCATCTCCCTTGGGCCCCGGCAACCCGTCCGTTCCATTGTGTCCTGTGATCCCATGAAAGGCAGGCAAGCCTTAACTGCTCACACACAGCCCACGTGCTCATTTGTGCAGATGAAACGTTTACATTCACCGGAATTTCATATTGCTTTGCCTAGGACCAGGTGCTGCACTAATAATGTTAAGAAGATGAACTCTAAATAATAATAGATAGAGGAGGAGCTTTTTCTTATTTATGTCTTACCAGGAAGGCCTGGAGGTCCTGTAACACAAAACAGAGATTTGTTTTAAGACAACGGCATCATATCACAGCTGGATATTACCAACATGAATGCAGCTGGTTTGACTCATGCACAGGTTCACTTTCTTAGATCACAGGCAGCTGGAAAGTAACTGTCCCAGACTATTATCCTGCTGGTAGTTGTATTACGTGACGTGCCTGTTAAGCAGATTCCTCTTGTGCTGTTACAGAGCTCCACCAAGAGTCTGACCTACAAAAAAGGGGCAAGAATTGTTTCAGTTCTGTCCAATGTTCATCTGAGCACCCAGTCATCACCTCCCAGTAACTGAAACTGAAACTGAAAATATACAACGACAGATTCTGAAAACAATGCACATGAACTGACACCAGCTAAAAAAAAAACAAATATTACAGTGGGGGATAAAACTACAGCCAGTCCTGTTACAAGTATCATATTACAGCACAAGTTTGTTCTAACGCGACTGACATATTAGTTCCCTGGTCCAATAACCCTCTGAATTAACATCTTGATGTCTTAAGACATTTGGACGCTGAAAGCTTCCATACTGTTGGCTGCAGTCACATGCCGACCTCATTGTGACACAGGAGCTGTGTTGGGCTGTACGTCAGCCTGGGTTTATGCCCACGGAAGCTCTATCTTTTGGTTATGCTGGCTCTCTGTTTGGCCACATAACTATCATGTGTAAATGTGGTGCAGCAGTTGGAACAGTCTATTTGTGTGGGTAATTTTTGTAATTACGTTATTGGCCACTATTACGTATATAAAATACCTGTAATTACATTATTGGCCAGTGGTGTCACTGTTTTTAAATATGTAATTAATTTTTTTTTGGCGCAAGTTACTAAGTTTTAGAGTGGCATTCCCTGACATTCATTTTTCCCATTGGATGTGTGCGTTTAAGTGAATGCGAGGTGAATGAGAGGTCAAGAACGCACTAGTCATGTTGTAGCAGGACTGTATTTAAATGTCTCATTAAAATACAAGACTGACTTTGTAGGTGCATGATGGCAAAACTGTTACAGACACTGACATCAAAGGCCCATGTAACTCTTAATACGCCATTCTGTAAGACTGTTAATGACTGAGATATTGAATGACGATTAATATTGATGGCATTTATGCAATAGAAAAGAATGCATGAATTAAAGATACCACTACCACTGCCCTATGAACAAAATGGCTATGAATTTAAATGTGTGGACATATTTCATTCATAGCAAACTCATACCAAAGAACCACTGAAATTAGATAATACTGTGCTCCCACATCTCAATCTATCAATTGGTTCCACAACCCACTGTGATATTCTAAAACCGTGTACGTTCAAGACTGTTATATAAAAGGTGCCTTTTTACTCTGCATATACACTTATTCCCAGAATGTTGTATACTTTAAATCATATCTAGATTACAGAACTGCACCTATACAATGTAAATTCTGTGCAAGAACGGTACAGTAGTTGTTATAATGTATTTTAAGGGAGAAATTACAAAAAACATTGTACATGCACAGTACAATACGGTACAGAACACAACCACAACTGTTCAAAACTGCACCAATAACTGTGTAAGATGCTGGCTGATTGTTACTCAAATACTAAGTTACAAAAAGCTTTCATCTTTTTAAACATATACACCATCCGTCTCCTAACTTCTGATATTGATTAGGGTTACAGGAGGGCCTGACGCTTATATAAATTTAATGTGGATTTATATAATACTCTCGGTGTAAAGTATTAAAACAGCCAAAGTGAACACTTCCTTATTCCATTCCATTATTCGTCTCTAAGTGTGGCATTAACACTTGTGCGTTGTAGCGTTCTCACCGGCACCATGGAGTAGGTCATCATCATCATCATCTCCTGCTGCTCGTCCCTAATGGTGTCCGCTGGGGGCCCGTCGTCCCGGCTCCTCTTGTCACGGGAGTACTGGTAATGCTCGATGAGTTGCTCGGGGTCACCGATGACCCCAGCGGGCAGCGGCGCCGCCGGCTCCGCCAGGAGCTCCTGCAAGCGGCCGTCCGTCTGTGCCAGGCGCTCGGACAGCTGGGCGTGCTGGAGGAGCAGCAGCATCAGGCCCGCCGAGTTGAGAGCGGTCAGGACGCTCACCCCAAACAGCAGGGCCCACAGGCCTTTGGAGAGCGCAGGGGCGCCGCCCGCCCCCCGGCATCTCTGCGCTCCCGATCCCAGCTTCAGCATGCCGTCCAAGCAGCGGTACAGCGCTGTGTGCGGGGCCAAAGCCGGAAGGCATTCCTTTATGGGCGACGGCAGCACGGCCTACTAAATATGCCCGTTGTTCCCCGGAAAGGTCACGCAAAACTCACTGTTGCGCAATACGAGGCCTCTAAATAAAGCAGACCGAGTGGTGGGCTGCCTGCAACGTCACGCACATTTACAATACAGCTGAGATGGAGGAAGTGAAATTGGTGGGGGTGGGGGGGCGTGGTTTGTTGGACGGTGGTCATAAGCGGAGTAACAAGCACTTCAAGCAGCTACAGCGGGATCTTAATTTAATTAGTGACTGGGCCGATACCTGGCAGATGAAATTTAACATAGACAAATGC
>JAODKF010000009.1:7844873-7856887 GCA_026779585.1 Mormyrus proboscirostris
CCCGACAAAATATCAATACAGTTACATACTGTACTTATGCAAGGGCTCCTGTGAAGTGCTGGGGCCCCGAAATCTGCCACAGTATCTATGCCCCTCCCACACCCCTGTATGTCAGTCCAAGCTGTGAGTCATCAAGTAACACAGTGCCCAGATAGGGTGGCCACATCTCGGACACCAAGCCGCCTGTCCTGTTTGAATGAGCAGCTGACTAACGGATTTATCTATCAAAGTTGACACTCTCAGAGGGCAACCAAGTGCCTCTGGGGTAACAGTCAGTGAAGTTGGACAGCAGAAGCTAACAAACCAAACACTAAATCAGGGCCGACTCCTCAGGGTCTTCTCTTTAGACGATTGTGTGTAGGGGAAACTCACTCTTTCCATTAAAGGCAGGACCTCTGAACCAGTCTGGGACATTAACCTAAAGCATTTTGACCCATAAAGTTCACCCTTACATGACTGGAAAATTTCTCTCACATTCCACGAATAGCCGTCAACCAACCATATTCTGAACACATATACACAAATCAAAGAAAGTTACGAAATCGCATTTCACAAAAAGTTTTTTATTTCAATACTATGGGCACAGACAGTTCTTCTGCAAAGGCAAGTCATGTACTTGAAATCAATCCAAACATGGTGTCTACAGGGGAGGCTAACCCTGCCTGTCAAACAATTACGCCTCAGTTCTGAGTGGGCCTATATTCCATTCTTGGCTGGATCAGCAATACAAGCCCCCCCCAGCCCCCCTCAGGCGAATGAACACAGCGCAGAGAAGCATCGCTCCGTGTGACGGAGGTATTATAACAGTGTTTGAAAAAGACAGGCTTTGCTGAAAATAAAGCCCAGATGATCAGACCATATAAAGGACATTTTATTATTTGATATGTTAGACCCAACTAATGTCGGTTCTCCTCCTATGCAGGATTTCTGATGCAAATTCACAAACAACCTGTTCAAAGCACCTATCAGGCCAAAAAGTCAGGAACTTTTAGAAACCTTCATCTACCTCCTTGATGATGTATCTTATTAATCAGATTACGAGAAAAAGAATTAATATTGCAAAAGTAAATGGTATGCAAATGAAATATGGTGAAAACAGAATATTGTGCTACTAAAACTAAATAAAGAACAATCAGCTCTGTACAGATAAATTATGTGGAATTAGAACAGGAATCACTGACAATTAAGTGACACGGAGCCCAATTCGTGATAAGAAGCCGCTGCCGTTCACCGGGCTCCGCTGAGCTGTCTGTGGGGCTGACTGAGCGAGATGGCTGCAGCCACCTACACTAGCGAGCGCAGGTATCCCTCCAGCTGGCCTCCTCATGAGTTTGACAGTCACCGATGGACAGTAAGAGCCTTCCTCATCAGTTGAGGCGGCGTGCCAGGTGGGCAGCGACTCTGGGGGGGCTCACGAAACAGAAGAGAGGCCTCCGTCGCCATCTCATCCGAGCTGCCGAGGTGGATGCAGTAGGTGGCGATGTTTCAAAAAGGCTGATATTTCCCTCAGAAGACCAGGAGAAGGTGCTGTGTAATATGTACTATGAGGATAACATGCACTCATTAGTGACCTTTACTGTTCTGGACAGCCATTTCATGTATATTTCATAGTATTCAAACAGTCAGAAGCGTAGATCTGTATTCTGTATTAATTCATTTTCCGTCTGCATTTTCACTGCATCATCGTTTCATTAGCTGATTAAAGTTGAGCACCGTCCTCTTACTGCTACCATCAAACAGCACCATTGAATTCCATCTTTTTCGGTCTAATTTCTGACATTGACTCTGAGAATGAAGACCTGACGGATCCCCTCTAACACTTTCAACTTACAAGTACATTTGAAAATACTTCAGCATTTCAAATGAAACAAGAGTCTCAGCTGAGAGGATTACATTAATTAACATAATCCTTTTAACAACTGATATGAAAGCGAAGCGTGTCAAGTTATAAAAAGTAAAAGACGGCTTTCGATCCAGATTTTGCAACCGTATCACTTTGTCCTGGCATTATACTGAAGAAACGATGCTATAGTTATCCCTCCTACGCACCCATCTCTAACAAAACAAGAACTGAATCAAGAAAGTACGTCTAAGCACTGGTTTGGCAAGTGAAGGGATCTTGGGTACCACATGACTCTACAACAAAATATGACACCCCAGACGTTGTGTGGATTTGACACAGAGCTGGCTGCTGTTAGCTGATGCGATGTTCCAGGGCGCTGTGTGGGAACGCTCTAACAGAGCACGATTCAAGTATCGCCGACACAAAACCACGACGGTGGAGCTGCCTGCTTCTTCAGGCCAAAGAATCCAAGTCTTTAGAATGATCTGGGGAGAAGCCGGCCAAGCTGCTGCTTGCACACAAAGATGCCCAGTTCAACGCCCAAAATACTTTCACGGGGGATGTGGGCGCTGAGTGAATTCACAAGTTCCCCGTTTCAGATTAAACAACAAAGATTCTCTGGCCACACAGAAAAAGCTTTTTGTGCTGGGAATGACACCATCATGAGAGAAATTGTCAGCTTTCCGGAAGGAGCATTCAGATTGCCTGTTTATGCCTAACGCAGAGCGTACAGGCCATAATATTCTCAGTAGTACGCGGCATGTCCTGAAGGCATAGCTCTGCAGACTTGGTGGGCATGGCATCTCAGTCTGTGGCACTAGGTGTCGCTAAATTGCCCAAGGCATCCCATCCAGTGTCCCCACCCGGGACGGGTTCCAGGCACACCTAGATCACGCACTGGATGAGCAGTTATGAGAGAAAGATGGACAAATTACAGAAACCGTGACTTCTAATTGTTCTGCTCTCAGCAAATTGTTCCTTCCTCGTCTGTAACACCGTCACTACTTGGTGGAGGTCTTCCTTGTGTAGCTTCACATTGCACCACCATGGAAACAGACCTTGCTCAGCTCTGCCATCTACTGACCCAACCAGAGCCTCTTTACAGACTGAATATTCAGATGTTAAAAAATAAAATCATGACAATACAACACCTAAACATAGTGATATTACATAAGAGAGCATATTTACATTGAATGTGACGATATTTAGTAAATATTAAATATAGAGTTTACCGATTAAGTGGATGTGGCCATATATAATGTACTACACTAAAACCCATAACAACATTAGGTACTTCTGCACAGTACCAGGTAGGACTCCCTTTTCTCTCCAGAACCATTCCAAGAATTGTCAAGTTGGGAGATGCCACTGTTGTACTGCAGTTATTTTTGGGCGGTTCCTGCCAGTTTTATCCAGTTATTTCTAGGCGTGCAGCATGTTGACCATTTACAATTCTACATAACAAACACGCACATTTAGGCAGCTATTGATAAAGAATGGTACACCTGTAAAGTTAAACGTGTAAAGCTAAATGATTTGTGCATGACTAAATAAAACCCCTTAATTTACATTATAAAAAAAAAACAACTTTTAGACAATTGTATGTGGGAGGAACAAGCAAAAGCATTGTTTCATTGGTACGTCGCCAGGAAAATGTGAAACGGCAATTTGAGCTTAAAAAGAAGGAAGTGTCATAAAATGTAATAAAAAGGATATTTTCAGATCTGATGAAAAAAGATGTTTTTTACTAAATATAGACGTCCACAGTGCTGGGTATGAAACGTTATGCCATTTAAGCCCCACACAGATCACTGTTGTTCTCTGTTCCTTACTATTTATGCTGATGTGTACAACGGGTAATTGTCACACAATTTGTCGAAATAAGGAGGCTGCTGTCCTGACAGGGCCCAAGACATGTGATCAGATTTTCCTCATGTTCCAGTTCCCTTAAAACCACACCCGTCCTGCCTTGTTAAACAAACAAACAAATAAATAAACAAAACAAACAACTATTACTCAGGAGTTTTGACCCCAGGGATTGCAGGATGCAAGACATAGTGTTCCCAGGATGGCACGCCGGTCTACTGCAAGACACAAACATTCAATTAAGTAGTAATACATCAAAACAATCTGGATGTACCAATTTACATACACAGCATGTGTCCCTGCAGTCTGGAGAGGAGTGTGTCAGTGTATTGAAGTCTCTAAACTGCTTCGAAACATGGTTGGTTTCCACCTATGTGCGCGTTGAACGATAAAGTAGTGATTTCCGACTTCTAGTCTGGCTGCAATGTTCCTTTAAATTGGAATTTCTCTGCAACCCTGACGTCAAATTTCAAGGTGGCTGCGCCCTTCATAAAGGCAGAAACAGCTGTCGTTATTTATCGTTTGTTAGTACTTATGTCTTATTTGTGTCTTATTAAATCAGTTGTACACACCGAAGATGGTGGCGCAGGAGGTAGTGCTATTGTTCGGCAACCAGAGGGTTGCAGGTTCGAGCTCTGATTCCTCCTGACCCCATCAAAGTGTCCTTGAGCAAGACACTGAACCCCTAATTGCTCCCGGTGAGCAGGTTGGCGCCTTGCATGGCAGCCTCTGCCACCAATGGGTGAATGTGAGGCATGAATTGTAAAGCACTTTGAGTACTTGCAGAAGTAGAACAGCGCTATATAAATGCAGTCCATTAACCGCACTAGGGATGCACATCTCAATGCATTGCCAATGAGCCAACACATGAAGCAGCTACTATTTCGATACGATAACCTATAAACCTACTGCGATGCAGCGCGATTCCATACGATATGAGATGATGGGACTCGCCTCCAACTCGCGCGAGACTTGGCCTAAATCTTGAACGTTTTTATTTTAAGAAAAAAATAACCAAAAACCAAACTTCCGACGGTATTAAAGACTCTTCCATAAGCATAAGACCAAGTTGGTGACTCGTCTCCCTTCCCAGACTCGCAACAGTTCACATTAGTCATAAATTAAACTTTTCGGTGTTGGCTCCATAAAACATGGACAACAAAATTATAACAAGTAATGTTTAATCAGTTATTGAATTAGTAATATTAATCTGCCCCAAAATAACTCGCTGCTAATGAATTTAACCAAAGTGAGCATCGTGACTTGTTGAGATACATAATTGTGACAACCGTAAACATATTACAAAATCTTTCAAATGAACTAAATAAATGTCAACCGGCTCATTATCAAACATGGTTCAACATATAAACAAACGGATGGCTCAGTTTTACCCCCCTAATGTTGGATAAACCAGCAGACATATTTTCGCTTCCCAAACACAGACACAAAGGAAAGCTTGCTTTTGTGTGCAACATCTTACACATACAAGCAACTTCGAAATAAATAATCGACATGCCCATTGCTGTCTGGCTGCTGGCTGGCCTGTACTACGAAGCGGGGCAACTGGTTTATCGGGGTAACTTTGCGAGTAACTTGATGACGTGTGGTGTAACTTCGCGATTAAACCGTACTACGAAAGGTGGGTAGATTTTAGACATGTTGCTATGGCAATTTACGCTAAGTCTCAAACCTGCTCCGAGCAGTTTTGGTTCTTGGATAAATCGAGGTTTCTGCGTAAGCCAGCCCTATATGAGCACCGTCCCTCCCACTACAATTTCTCCGAAGACAATGCCAGTGTTATGGCGAAAAAGGCATCCCTGCCGTACGATGCATGCCTGTCTCTAAATGATCGATTGGTCGCTGATCTGAAACGAGTTGAACTACTTTGTCGAGTTACGCTACCGTAGTGCTAACCGATAGCCCTAACCCTAACTCCCAAAAAACGCTTAAACACCCCTAAAACCCTAACCTCCCAAAACCCACTAAAAGCTCAACTCGTCAGAACACCGGCATGCATATTGTACAGCAGGAATGCCTTTTTCGGCATAACACCTGCGTACCTGGACGATCCATACGACATTAGCGCGCGACTCGTGTGGGGCTCTCTCTGGCTATATGTAATGCAGCAATGGAATATATAACATGCATATCATGTATTAAGTAACTGTGAGAGAGAAAGTTATTCTGAAAACCCGAGGGGTGTGCATAATTGTTCCCTGTTGTCCACTGATCAAAGCATACTTCGATCATTAGATGCGCCTGTCTTGTCTAGTTTTAAAGTTATTAACCCATTCATGTATTGTCAGATTGCATATTACAGTATACGGATACATTCAAAAATTAATTAAAATTCGTACGTAAAGCAATCTGGGAAACAAAGGGGTGTGCAACAGTCGCCATGAGCCCAAATGCTAAACTAACATGTCATTACAGCTGAAAGGACCTATTATATAGCTATTTACACGATTTGGCACAAATTACGAAATGGTTTGTTAAACAATGGCTCACCTTCTATTCTTTTACCTGTAAAACATAGAAACACACTATTAAGCGCAGGCTAGACACAACAAATCTTTCATAATGAGTAGAAATATAAATATATAGCCCTACCACTTGACATGTTTTTATAGTTCATCATGCCACGTGCGTTTTCCACTACTATTGCACTTGAAACCGGATGTTATGTTATTTACATTAGGTTTGCGTTATGAGCAATATGGCAGTAATGGAACTTCAGGGAGCATTACATTACTTAACAGCAAATAACAGGTGACTTCTGAATTGTGTCGCATCTGTGAGCCTCTATATTTATTAACAGTATTTCAATTCTTTTCAGAAAATACTTCACAGTCTAATGCTCTGTCGTGAGATATTTTAGACCATGTTTTATGACCATGAAAATGTACTAATTAAGGCATTTACTCCGTCTGCAGTACGTTAATTGCCAACAAGCCTGCCTGCTTTTGTTGGCTGCAGTGGTATTGGACTTTCTTTACAGCGCTGATTTAAACTCCTCATAATTCTGCATAATTAGCATGCAGTCTTCCTCCGTGAAACATGGAGATCGCGCCATGAGTGAAGTGACTTGCGTTGTTGAACGTGCTCCATTTATATGAACGCGTATATACTGCAATGCAGTTAACAGCGATGTAACAAACCAACTTCTTAACTGGCGTCGTAGTACTGATTGAGACAACAAGATTTTGTCAACCCCGCGTTCCCAAATTAACTCCGGGTTAAATCTGATTTTGTTAAACCCCCTTCGTAGTACAGGCCACAGGATTTCTATCTTAGCCGGATAACTTGCCTGATTTAAGGTAGTCTGGGCTAAATGCAAGTGAATGAAGATAAAGGCCATTTGTACTGGGGTACCTTAAATTCCGTTAAGGTTATCCAGTAAAACTGGATAGTAAAACTGAAGTAATCCTGGTTTCTGAAGCAGGTCCCTCGCTTTCCAATTTGCTGTACTGGGACGTGGTTATGATGTCATTCGCAGCTCCGATTTCCAGCCTCGGAGGAAATTTAAACACAGTAATAGAATACAGCATTTAGAAATTACTTCTGTTTCTAAGTCTGCTCATTGTAGTCATTACCAGGTTATTATATTTATCAGTGCATTTATATCAATATTCAGAATTGTAACAGGTAAAATGAAATAAAATTTAATTTCTACAAGAAACATTTTCTAAGTTTCTTTCTTCTCTTGTCACGAATGGGCCACATCCCCTCTCTCAGCTGTCTGATATCAATCTGTGCTGCACCGACTGGAATCTCCATGGTGACGGGAACCATCCTGTTGACCCGGCTGTCCCAGCTCACCATCTGCCCCCCACGGCAACTGCGTCACACCCGTTACCTCCTGCAACATGTTGCCTGTTACGCCTCATATTTCTCACATAGCGTGTAGGCTGACTCTCATATAATGACACCATGGGTTGATCATGAGTTTTTTTTTTTACAGTGGTGCTTTGAATACAATTTCGCTAATGTGGATTGGAGATGTCATTTATGCCCAATAAGGCTGTTAATAACGTGGGAAAAGAAAGACAAAACCAGAGTGCGCTTCACAGATCTGCCAGCAGAGAGCGCATCAATACAGTCGGCGCAGCTTTTAGAAAGGGCACTGAGGTGGCAGTGACTGGGGCCACAGACATGCAGCGAGTTTAAATGACTGTCTTCCGTTTTAAATTGAGACATTTTGAACCCCCCCCCCCCCCTCCCCCTACTCACCGCCCATGGACCTCTGGGCAACTAGCAGCACGGATACACCAGTCTGGCACGAGACTGCACCAAAATACCAAACCCTTGTGCAGCCTGGACCTGCAGTCTCCTGGGACAGCGTTATCACAGATGGGTCCCAGCTCCGCTAATTTTTACACTATGACACGACACTCAAGCTTAAATGCATCCGGGCACACAAAAGAAGCAGGACGGATACTTTTTTTGTGCAAATACAAAATATCGTGACTGGCAGCAGTGTGAATTAACTGCTTAATAAACGTCAATCTGTCAAGCAGTACGGGTGAAGTCGACGCGCTATATATATTTTTTCTAAATAAAGACGGAAGCAGGCCTGTCAATATGCCACTACTGAAGCATTGGAAAAACTGTGATATTTTTACTCAGAATGAGGTGAAAGTTAACAGGAACATTAACTTCCCTTTTCTCAAAAGTTGTTTTGATGAGGCACAAATGCTTCCTTCAGGTCTCCTGAGTTTGCAGCTTGACATTTCAGAGGAAACTGGACCAGCCTCATTGAAAGGAATGAGCAGAGGGGGAAAGTCCAGACCAAGGTTTTGTTCCAACCAACCAGCTGAGTGACTGTGACTGTGACTCTTCATGCTCAACTGGTTGGTTGAAACAAAACCTTGGTCTGGATTTGTACTTTCTGGACCTGAACTTTCCTCCTCTAGGGATGTGGTATCCGAGATTGCAAGAAGGGCTCTGCTTCCCTTTACTTTCAATCTCCGTGTCACTTTTTAAAGGATTAAAAAGATTTTATACAGACCTAGTCACAAAAGCCGTTTCTCTAACAAAGCAAGCTTTCATTGTGCTTTATTTTATCAAAGGCTGGCTTTACTTTTTGGTTGGATGAGGAGGAAAAGCTCTGTGAAATTCCCATTAAAAAATTCATTACCAAAGGGAAACTTTTTTTGTTGCCATTTCTGGTTTCATGCATGACTGGACATAGGTAAAAGCTCACAGCGCTAATGCATTTTGCTGGATGACTTAAAAATACCACGGTATGAGTTTTGAATCTGCATCATACTCATTGCTAGAGACATTAAGCACCGGCCTGCTTTACGACGCTGAATAAGTCATGAGGTGACCAAACGCACCCACACCGATCCAGCCAGCGCCTGACTCAGCAGCGGTATGCGCTCGTGACGCATTACATGTGCGTAAAAATGCCAAACGGAGCACCAAATTCAATAGAAAGTGTCTTCTGTGTCGCAACTCCAGATTCTCTTTTAGGGAATGGATTTCTTTCTGCCAGTCACACTAAGTGTCTGAATCCGGTTCCCTGAGATGAAGCAGACAATAAAGTATAAAATGAGGAGACAGTCCTACCCTCATGTTTAAAGCTTTCATCATATAACTGGAGAGGTACGCTGCAGGCCTGCATTTCAAGGCAAGGCTAGTTTTTCTAGTAACTAAGTATAAAGATGATGTCACCGGCCATTCTACAGGTAAACCCTCATGCATCCACAAATGATGAAATGAAGGTGACTTTTAAATACTTATTACACTATCGATGTAATATACATCAGTCTTTTGTGTAATGTCTTCAGTAAATAAGCTGCCTGAGCCCCAAACCAGTCTCTCCAGTAAATCCCTTCCACATAATACCCAAGATAATGAGGTACTCCTTATTGGAACCAGCTAAGAGATACACTGGGTTAGAAAGCTAAGGTGAAATTACACACGTCATACTTCACATGTAACCCCGAAGCTTATAATTAAAATAGCTCATAATCAAAGCCGGTTATCAGAGTTAAATCTGTCTCCTGACACAAAGCCACAATGCCCCGGCCCCAGCCATCTCCTCCTGGGGACCAGCTCCCACCCCCTCTGCTTTAATCACCTCGCAGGCTGTTCCCGGTGCCTCACAGCACTGCATTTGGAGTTTAAGAAAACAGGCCAAATAATGAGGCACTTCGCAGGATTCAGACTGGCTCAGCCCGTTTGGCACAATATTTATGCCACTTACTTTGTTACAACAGTGAAACGGGCTTTTCTCAAAAACAGAAAGTTAAATGCAGATGACACAGTTTGCTGTTGTGCACTCTGTGCCGTGGTGTGTCACCAATGACAATTTATCACTTTTTCAATGCATGTTTCTTATTTTTTTTTTAAATAACACAGGTATTTTAATAAAAACATTATGTTTGGAGACAGACTTGCCTAAAATGTCCAATGAGACAAGTGAGTTTCAATGAGAATTACATTTAAAAAAAACAGCTATAGCTTTGAGCTCGGACACAGACGGCAACATCGGTTTGCATCCATTATCAAACGCAGACCTTCTGCAGACGGAGACTCGGCAGGATAGCCAGGTCTCACGTATCTGGTGTGACCCTCTATCTGACACTCACACTCACACAAGAAATCTTACAGCAAATCTATATTATTCCATTGTAAACCGAATATATAAAACTCTTACATATATGTAAATGTGTGTGCGGACTTTTCTCGAATCGAAATTCAAATTCCAGCCAGCTGATCAAAGTTGGCCACCGTTTATGGTGATGTTATGTTTTGTCCACAACCTCTTAATAACGTTCTTCCAGTTCTATCCAAGATATTAATCCAGACCAGTGGAAAACAGGCATGTTTCCTCTTAATGGCCTTTTGGTCATTTATTTTGGGGTACAGTAACATACCATAAAGAAGTAAAACAGTTTCAGCTCGATCTGGATGCCTAAGTTTGCACACAGACGATTCACAGCAAGAAAAATGTTGAATGTGTTTTTTTTGAAAACTCTTCAAATATCCACATCAATAATTTCAGCAGGACAAACCATCCAACTGTAGTGACATCTGCAGACATAGAGAACGTATTTCAGAAAACATTTATTTTTATTAATAAATTTTTTTAGCCCAAAATCCGTGCTGTGGGCATTGAACAATACACTGCGGGTGTTAGGTAACAAGCTCAGTGTCATGAAAATGCTTAATGATGACGATTATGTGATTTGATTGTCTTATATCTCAGCAGTCATGTCTGTCCTGGGTGCCTTTTGCAAAATGCTGTTTGCCAATTTTCCAATGCATTTCTTATGTTCCTTTCTTTCTAGAAAAGCTTAATGCCATTCTTTTGCTTTTAATACTCAGGGAAAAATAAGAGAAGATTTATGACGTTGCTTTGTGACAAATCTTTCGCCAGTCTGCTTGTCTGTGAAACAGGATTTGCAAGTGAAAACAGCCACCAGATCCAGTGAGTTAAAATACAGACTTTGCCAAAACTTTAAATACTTATCATGAAGAATCCCAAGTTCAAAATCTAAGCTCGGCAATTCCTTCACTTTATACATTTATAGATAGAGATATTTATACACGTAGATATTTATAGATATGAAGTGTTAACATGCCGGTGAATCGATAAGGCTGTTGTCACAGTCTACTCTCTTTATTCTACATAAAGTAATTCTGATTTTTGAGCCACTACATTTTTAACTGATTACACAAGACATGCACTGCAAACCTAGAAGTAAACATGGGAATTTTTTGCTTTTGTTGTGCAACATCAATGCAGCTGTACAATCCATGCCGCCTCCATCGAACCACAAAGACCTACAGATACAGCCATACACCTTTAATACTGACTCCTGCGCTCATTTTCAGTCCCGATTTTTGAAAAATTCATCAGAAACTGAGAAAAATGTAAACGGTGTTCTTTCTAAAATCACTGAGCTGAGTAAAATGGGAAGAGAAACGGGGAGAAACAGGGCATTATTTTTAAAAACTACTTCTCATTTTCTTGGTTTCATGCATATTACAGAAATAATGCTAACAGATTAGCATTAGCACTGTAAATGCCGCCCCTTAGTAAACGGGGCCCTCGTGGTGTGACCTAAATTATCGAAAACAAAGAATAACCCAAGTAGTTCTTTCCTTTAGCTATACAAGGGCCTGTCAGTATGCTCCAGACAGAGAATAGGGCCTCGAACTGCGGTCACTTGATTCCAATTAATACAAGAACTCGTGGCCATAAGTGGAACTTAGCAGGAGAACATTTCAAACTAGATTTAAGGAAGCACTTCTTTACGCAGCGTGTAGTCAGAGTATGGAATAGTCTTCCTGA
>JAODKF010000009.1:7856987-7890714 GCA_026779585.1 Mormyrus proboscirostris
TTAAGTTCTCCCCAAGCGAGCTTGATGGGCCGAATGGCCTCCTCTCGTTTGTATAGTTCTTATGTTCTTATGTTCAATGAACACACAATGTGACCTTGTAGTGCAGAAGCGTATGGATCACTCATGGATAAAAAAAACAGACAACCAAGTTCCAAACACAACTCGCTTGGCCTTGGTATTCACTGCTTATCAAGCACTGCTGGTATCTGCAGACCTGTGACCAGAACAGCCCTGGAAAGAGGGGGAATTTGGGTGCCTGTGGGCCTCATGCATACCTGAAGAGCCAACGGTGATCCTCAGACAAGGTCAAGTGTAAACGTGTGAGAATGAAGGTTTAGTCTGCTTGTCATTACTGAAATGAGAACAGTACCTGATTCATTTTCATAATTCACTGCACTAAGATGCTCACGCAGTATGATGGACTCAAGCTCCTACAGGAACGCCAAACGTTCTGTACAGTTATAGTAGAACCTGGGAAAAGCTCTTCTGCTCAAAGCCCAACCATTTCAGTAGTAATACATTGGACACAATATTACACCTATATAGTTTTACCAGACAGAATAAACCAATTTCCAACGTGCATTTATCAACCTTTTCTGACAGTACAGAACATTAAGTAGTAGCAGTAAGAGTATAGAAAATCTACAACAGGAAACTAAAGCTGAACTGAATTACAGAGAGTTATTGGAATAGAAGTCTGACTTTTATATAGTTACATGAGACACTGCAATTGAGACACATACTACTAAACCCAGTTAAATTTGCTAAACATAGCAAGCCAAACAGCACTCAGTGCCAACATGTAAAGGCTAAGAGGAACCATCTTAAGGTCCAAAAGGTGACGTCATACTGACAGAACCACTTTCATTACCTGCAAACATGTCAGGCATCACCCTGAATTCATGACATATGAGGCAATACTAATCAATTTAATTTTTATGGCAGTACAAAAAAAAACAGAACTAAAGTGATTTGTCCTGCATGTGTGCACATCGGAAGGGCAGCATAGCATGTTACAAACACTTTGAAGGCCTTGAGACAATAATTATCTGATACAGTTCCAATCTGGCAGCTGAGTTTCCAGCTTTTGCTGCCATGGCAACACCATCTGAATGAAAATATCATTAATCGCTCAGAGTTCCTGTTTTGCATAGACCAGCTCTGCTAGCATTAGCATTAATTAGCTTATGCTGTGTTGGTATAAGTGCATTCCGTGGGTCACTGAGTAGTTTTATAATGTGGCCCTTCAAGTTTAGTATTGCCACTAAATTAAGTTATCCTATGCAAAGCTTACTTGTGAGATTAACATGCCATATATATATATAAGCATGTTGTCCTTATGGTTGGCACCAAATCCAACCAATTGCATGCATTTACAACCAAATTTCATACACCTGGCAACAAAGCGCGCCAGAGTGGGAGAGATCTTTGAAGTATAATGTAGAAAATGTTGCTAAAAATGTCCACTTCATGAAGGAGATCGAGCCTTGGAAAGTCGTAAGCTGAGTCATGGTTCATGGCTGATTTTCACTTGGCGATCATTTCACCAAACGACCTGGTCACTGGATGGAACTTGGCCGCTAAATGAGGTGTGGTCGGATATATCAGAATTTCCTAGTGAAAGAAACGTTGCTGCAACATAGATACAAATGAACATCAATTCAGCAATCAAATGTACTCCCAAAGCTTATTAGCTAACATACAGGAAAAGCCAGGACTTTATACCAAAGTTTCAGGAAGTTCTGCACATCACTAGATTTCCAGAGGAATCTGTGCATAAATATGCCATAAGAAAATGGCTTTTCTGTTAGAAACTGGATAATTAACTCTGCAGTCAGTCTGCCCAGGGATTCATGGAATGTCATTTATCAGTTACTGGGCAGTCCTTTGTCACCGTAAAGGTCCAAGTTCCAGTTTGGGGACGATGCCAAACCTAAAACTCCTAACCAGGAGAAAATCACTGTAGCTAAATCACACTCGTTTTACTTCTCTGTGATGATTGGTTTATAGTAAAATTTGGTTTCTGTTTTCTCTTTGTTCCCCATCAGGTAAAATGTTAACATTCTAAGCTGTAAAACAAGACTCCTTCAATCTGTATAATAGACAGGAAGCAGAATTTGCATGCAGAGTCAACTCGAATGTGCCCTGATATCAGCACTTGCTCTCTGCAGTAATTTACTTATGTAATCCTAAACTTCTTTAGGATGTTTAATGTATCAAGTACATTAAAATGGGATGTGTGTCAACACAATAAGCCAAGCAGAAAGCTACATTAATAACATGAACTCTGTTTGCTGTACAAAGTCACTTCAGGTGATGATATAGAAGGAACTGGACAGAAAATGGCAATATTGTAAACAGTTCATTGATAATCAAAGTGACAATTCCTTGGTTGTATGCAGACTACATGCTACTACGACAGCATTGTAACACCATATGGTCCAGGCCTGGACAATGTGGCTTACGGCTGGTTGGGCTGCAACATTACAGAGGCAGCTGGTCAGAGAGCATCCTGAGGACCAGAGAACCTCAGATACATCAGGTCCATCATCTTCACCACCAACATTTGCAATGAGAAGCCACAACCTCCAAAAAACCTGGAGGTGGATTAAACCTCAGCAGCTTTTACCAACAACACAGAAATGACCTGATTTAGGTTTTAAGTGCTTTTAAATACAAGAATTAGCAAAAAAATAAATAAAAAAGGGGTCCACCATTATTTGGCAAAATGATTTTTCAAAAAATGAACTAAAGGACTGTCAAAATGTCCTCAGAAAAATAGTTTAGATAAACGTGCTTGTGAGTTAAAAGTTACAGTGAGGAGGCAGCGGCCAGTCCGTTCTATGTTTTACAGACCACTAGCTTGTGAGTCAGACAGGGAAGTGGGGGGGGGGGGGGATTCAGAACATGAAGAAGGGGCGACGAGAGAGAGAGAGAAAGAGAGCGAGGGAGCGAGTGAGGGAGGAGTGAGGGCGGAAAGAGGGTGGGAGGAAGCGAGAGAGAGCAAAGGGAGCCTCTGCTGAAAAGCAGGCAGTCTCGCGGGGAGCCGGGAGTGGAGCACAGCTGCAGCCAAACAAAACAAACAAACAAACAAACAAACAAACAAATCATTTAAAAGCACAGAAGTGCCAGGCGAGAAGCTCATCTGCAGAAAGAGAGGTCCTTCAGGGTGAGATGGATTCCGACTCCGGAGAGCTCAGCGAGGGGGAGTTTTCTCCAGGTAAGGAGGCTTTTTAAAAGACCAATTCTGGCTCTCGTACAAACTTTCAGCTGGGAGGCTCTGATGCCGGTGCGTGAAGGCAGCTCTGCGGGGACCACGCCGCCACTTTCTGGTGCTGGTGGGTGGGCTAGAGCATTATTCTAGGCTTCAAGGGATCTTAGCCCCCTTTATTTACCCAGAAATAAAATTCAAACTATATTGGGCTGCTGCTTTATATAAATATATATATATTTGTTGATGTGTGTGTGTGTGTGTGTGTGTGTGTGTGAAATATTTCGGCTTGAAATATAATAATATAATAATTGGTTGAATCTCTGGTATTTTTGCCTTGAAGTTGGTGCTGAAAAAGGTAATAGCACCAAGGCGAAATTTTAAGGCAGTGGTTAAAGACAAAGATTACATTCCAGAGTTTCTCATTAAATACATCACAGGTTGTTTTTCACGGTGTGTTAAAATCTTAATGAGGATTACAGAGTTGTGATTAATAAGCTGGCTGAAATGGATAGCAAGTCAGGCACAAAAAAATGAAATCACAAACCCAAAGATTAAAAAGGCAGCCTGGAATTGGGACCAAAACAAATGTTATGATTCATACTTTTTAAAGTATGGGATAAAAGTGGAAGCGTGGGACTGCTAATTCAGTGAGTAATCTCGTTAATTTTCTTGTTTATATTGGTGAAATGAGGCTGGGCTCAGGAGACTGGGACAAACAGCCTTAATGAGCCTGGCTTTTGACTCTGTAGTGGTGATCTGTTTGTGTCCGGTGCTGTGAACAGTATGATATCATTGCGCAGCACAGTGCACAGTCACTCACACGCTGGCACCTTAACCCCGTTCAGCGCTCAGGCCGTAGTCAGAGCCAGTCTGCTCAATGGCTGCCTTTGTATTGACATTCATCTTCAGAATCTGGGGGTCTGCTAATCTGTTAGCGTGATCGTTAGCCTCGGGCCTCCGGTGTTGGTTAGTGAATGTTTTATCTGACCGAGAGACGGCAGGGTAGGTTAAACAGAGTTTGGACCCTGCACATGGGTTGGGTGCAGACGATGCCCCACACCGTGTGATCGATTAGGCTAATGTGGGCCCTCTGTGGGCAAAATGGCTAACCTCTAAATCAAACGGACTTGTCTTCAATTCCCTATCGGAACCAGCAAGCAGCTTGGAATTCCCTCATTTAGACCACATATCCACCCAAGTCCCGTGTATGGTTCAGTCCCAAAAGCATAATACCTCCTTAGGCATATCTGCGGTTGGCAACTGGCAAAACTTGCAGCATTAACTCTTGGCTTTTAAAAGTTCAAAGCCTGTGGATTATCTTATCGGAGCCTGATTTATGGCACTGTTTAGCAGGCTTGAGCAAAAAGCTAAGAAACAAAGTACTGCTGTGCGAGCGAGACATGCGGCAGTGAAGGGAGACGGAGATGCTCTTCTACGGTGTCAGGCGCCTACACCAAGTGATTCAATGCTTCCCACGCATCAGGGGTTAGTCAAAACCATTTCTCTGTCTGAGAGAAGATCAGGTTGGTTATGAACCAAAAACGTACCGGAGAGAATGGCCAAGCTAACAGTACTTAACTTGAACAGCATTCAGTCAAACCCCATTCCTCTGAGAAGCACATGCAGGGTGTCACCGAGTGAGAGCAGCCTCTCCGAAGCTGTACGTACACGCAGGCCACGGCCACCAGACAGAAGGGCAGTGTTTTCTGGGGACCGGTGCAGGATGTGGAACGCCGTCGCTGGGAATGCTAAGCAAACACCGCATATTCACCTATTCACACTCCATTCATTCGTATCTTTTGAACTTCGGGTAATCTGCTAGCACGTTTTTTAGTCCCCCCCCCGAAGGCAGTTAGAAATGCAGGGAGGCGGCATGTGGAAAGCTGAACTCTCATAAAATTTGCTCCATGATGACAGCCACCACTTTCGCCGTCTAAGAACAGGGCGGGAGGCCTTCAGGCCTTGAGCTGCGGTCACCCGGGGTGGGCGGAGTCCCGGAGCCCTGCAGAAACAATCCAGTGCTGTTACCTTACTGCGCGTCTCCCGGCTGGCCGCCTCGGGCTCCGAGGAGTCGGAACGCTACAGCGGATGACTAATCGTGACACATGTAACAGGCTTGGGGGCGGAGTCCGGCCAAATGCTCGGCGGATGAGCCGTACACTTGCTGCACCCCCCGCCTCGGTCTTTAATCCACCCCACAGATGTCGCCGCACTCTGACGCCCTGATGAAAGAGAAGCAGCAGGAGCAACTTTTCATTACAGAGGAAGGAAGGGCTTCATTTTTGGCGGTTAAAGTTGGGAGCTGTCAGCCACCACAAAGGCTCTCTGCTAGCAGGCCTCTGCGTGTCTGGTTATTGGTCACTGAAGCAATAAGCAATCCAATACAACAAAAGCTTTAAAAATGAAAGAAATAATTTTGATATAAGCGTAGGTTTTCGATGGGGAGTGATGGGGAAATGATTTTGAGCACATTTCCATGTGGAGGTTGTGTCTGCATGCAAGCTTACGCCAGGCAGTCTGCGACTGATCACGCATTAACATTCCATTGGTATAACCGCAAAGACATAAGGGCAAATTCTAACTTTTTCCTGGGGTGCTTTATGTTTAAATGGGGTTGGGGCTGGACCGGTTCCAGCTGGGCACCATCAAAGTTGACGGCCGACGGCTCCGTCTCAGTGTTCGGTACCAGTCGGGCGGGCTGAGCTGCGAGCGGCGACGCTGCGTGACGGGTGGATGCCGGCGCCCTCTTCAGCAGCCTGGGAGCGTCATCTGTGCAGGCATGCACTTTTCGCACTTTTGCCGCGCTCAGAACCGGGGCCACCGGCTGACATTTACAGAGGAATCCGGGGGGGCCGCGCATAAAGAGACGGTTTGGACACTACAGAAAGGCAAGGCGGGTTTCATTGGGGAAGAAGGGCAGGAGGCCCCCGTCTGTTTGTTCCCTTTGAGGTTCTCCAAGCTGCAGGCATCCTTCCTGAATCCCAGCTCATTTGAAAGCAGGAATGATGGAGAATCGCAGCAAACCAGTAAGGGACCCTGCAATAACCAAGCCAGACAGACGCGATGGACCCACTTCCGGTGTCCTTGGCGTGATGGAGAAGAGCCCCTAGTCCACACAGAATTCCTCCTTATTCTGTTATTGATGCTGCACCATTAGCTTGCAGAACAACAGAATTGCAAAAGGGCTACATTTATATGTGTATTATTATGATTTGCATAATCATTGAACTTGGGCCCAGCTCAGATCAGAACACCACCCACTGTTGTTCAGTCCTCAGGGAAGGTGAGCTTCCCAAGTGACCAGAGACCGAAACCAGCACAGAACCGGCGAACCAGCAAGCTGCACAGAAAAAGCCACCGGGCCCAGTCCGCTCACTCGATCACTTTATAGCCTCTGGTCACACGAGAGCAACGTGCCTGTGGTTTGCGAGCTTGTTGTGGTTCCCTCTCAGTTTGCACGGAGCCGGGGTCACCGCTGCCACCCGGAGCCGGCTACAGCGCCACTAGTCAGCGAAACCGCCGCACGGCCCCGGCTAGCTGACCGGCCGTGCGCTCCGCGCCAAAGATGGCCTCGATTTCACCACCAGAAAAATGGACGGAGACAGGAAGTGAGGCTTGGTGCAGGAGCGTCTGAGCACGTAGCCCACGAACGGAAGCAAGATGCAACGACTTATTGCTTGTCTTCTACACTCTGCACTTAAAAGCACCACCTAAATTAACAAACCATGCCAAGGTGAGGAATTAAGTGGTGGCTTGGCAGGTGGCACTGTAGGGCTTTTTGCTAATGATGCCGTCTCGGATCTGGCGGGGCTCGGACCCTGGCATTTCCTGAAGCCAGGATGATATACCCGTTTTTTTTGGTCAAACTCCTTGCTGCTCTCTGCCTCTTATTGGACTCATTTGCAATGCAGTGTTAAACTTTGTGTACTCTGGGCACAAGTATAGTGAGACGGAGGATCCAAATCCTTGGCCCGGATAAAGATCCTGGGTCTTTACCCCCCCCCCCCCCAAGAGTCACAGCGGGGGGCAGGGGGCTCCTTCTGTAACAGAGCACCAGAGGCACCGGGGTCGGGCCGCGTGATTCTGCTTCACTCTGCCTCCAGAGCTCACACACAGATCTCAACACAGTGCCAGTGCAATGAGGATTTTTCGTACTTAGCCAACATAATTCACTGCATTACTACACCAGTGATAACCATCCTAGAGATTATCCTGATTGCTACCGCAACTGACAACTTCCCCTCGCACTTGATTTCAAAACAGGGTGTATGTATTATAAAAGAGTGTTTGTATTATAAAACACACATTAAAAGTGAGTCCAAACCAGTCCTGCAGCAGTGCGTGTCTTGATATTTAACCACTGTAGAATTTTTTTTAAATGAATAGTTTCTAAAGCTTAAACTAATGCGATTGTAGACGTAGATACACAGGTTCTCAAAATAACTTAAGGAACATTTTGTCGAGCACATGACACATTTACATTTTTAGTGGTGAAATCAATGGACTTTGACCACAGAGAACAGGGTCACCCTCATAAACAACAACAATAAAATGGCACCTTAACGAGCATTCCAGTAAATCGAGCACGTGGAACGGAAAGGTGCAGGAACTACCCTGGACTTTGGGCCCAATGGGACATCAAGAGGGGGCCTGAGGTTCAGATGGAATAAGAACAGAACCCCATCCAGAACTGTGCTCTGTAATGCTTATTGATTAAGTGTTCCAGGGTGCTATATGAAGATACAGAGAGCTGAGAATGAACTGCATCGACTGCCATTACATGTACACCATGGGTGAACCGTGAAAAGGGACCGCAGTCTGAGCAAGTCCAGTATCTGCATCTGTTGGACATGTTTTCATTTTAAATATCAGGCCGGGGAAGGGATTGTGGCACATGGAGCCCTGCCATCTCAGGAGGAGAGTGTCTGTGTGCCTGTCTATCTGTGCCTGTCTGTCTGTGTGCCTGTCTATCTGTACCTGTATGCCTGCCTGTCTGTGCCTGTGCGTCTGTCATTGTCTGTGTGCCTCTGTCTGTGTCTGCATGTCTGTCTGTTTGTCTATATGCCTGTCTGTCTGTGTGCCTGTCTATCTGTGTCTGCATGCCTCTCTGTCTGTGTCGGCGTGGCTGTCTATCTATGTCTGTGTGCTTGTCTGCGTCTGTGTGCCTGTCTGTGTTTGTGGGAAAGTGCCTGTCTGTGTCTGTCTTGGTGTGTGCCTGCCTATTTGTGTCTGTGCCTGCATGCCTGTCTGTCTGTCTGGTTCGATGTATGCATGCCTATCTGTGTCTGTGAGTCTGTCTGTCTGTAAGTGTGTGCCTGTCTGGCTGTCTGTGTGCCTGTATGTGTGTGTGTACATGTTTGGGTGTGTTTGTATCTGCCTGCATGTTGGTCTGTGTGGGTGTCTGTGTGCATGTTTGTGTGTGTCTGCCCGTCTCTTTGTGTGTGAGGCTGCGTGTGTCTGCCTGTTTGTGTGTGTGTGTGTGTCTGAGTGTGTATCTGCCTCTCCATCTGCATGTCTGCTTGTCAGCGAGACACATACCCCAGTCCAAAGCTGGTCACCACCACTACAAGCGCAAGAGCCCCTCTTGTGGTGACAACAGCGGCCATAGGCGGGTCTGAGGGGAAGATGCAAGCCTCCCCTCGGAAAAAGTGACGCCCCGCAGTCCTGCCAGGAGCAAAAATGCTCCCGCGTGCCGTGATCCACAGCCTTTATTAAGAAGGATCCCAGCGCCGGCCAGTTACGCTCACTTCTGCGCACAGATGGTCCAGCCATGTGCTTATTATGACTGTCGGTTATTCTTGTACAGCACAGACGTCTGTAATTGCCGAAGCAGTGGAAACGAACCAATCAGCTGTCAGGGACAGAGGCCAAAATAAATACCATCACAGTGTGATGGAGCCCAGGAGCAGTTATAAAGCTTAATGCAGTCAAAGTGCATGTGGGATCTGGACCGAAGCGTCTCGCGACTCCCAAAACTGGGCCATGGAAAAAAAAAGGAAAAAAAAAACGGCAAGAGCATCAGATGAGGAGCAAGAGAAGAGAGCAGCAGCCCCCAGCGGTAGCAGAATCCCCCCACAAGACGATCCCCCCGAATCGTGGTGGGCCACTGTCTCGGCTCAGAACCAGCAGCAGAGCGGAGTCACAGGCGCAGACGAGCCCCCCCCCCCCCCTTCCAACGCTGGGGGAAACCGCCACAATCCAGTGGAGTCAGCTGTTCCCACCTCATTAATGTTTGCCTGGGCTCTTGCGCCACACAGTCCTGGGGGGTGCTTCAGTAGGAAAAATGTTGGGGTCCGGTATGTTTTGGGTTTCAGGCCCCACACCCTAAGAGTGCCCCTCAGTCACTCACAGGGGGATACCTACATACACCCCATGTTATACCCTATATGTTTCAGTAATGTAATTTTCCCGGGGGGGGGGGGGGGTGTCAGCCAGTTGACCTTGGACCCATAGGCTCCCTACTTAGGAGTTTTCTGTTCCTCTCCTCAGTTTCTCTTTTTTTTTTCTTTCTTTCTTTCTTTCTTTCTTTCTTTGTCTTCTGGCTTTCTTTATTTAGTTTCTTTCCTTCCTTCTTTCCCCCATTCTGTATCTCCCTCTACTTCTGCTTCGTGTATCACAGCACAACCCTGTAAAGGACTTTGGGACAGCTCTGTTGTGAAAGGCGCTATATAAAAAAAAACCAGAATTGAATATACCCCAGTGTGGCTGTCCTTGGGCTCGGAGAATCCAAAGGAAGGGAAAAAACAACCACGAAGCAGAAGTGTAATGAATGCTGACATGGAGGCAGGAGAACCAGCGTAACCTCCACGGTTAGCAGGGAACAAGTGCTGTAATGAGGAGCCCTTATCATACCTGGCAACCCGGGACAAAGCGCCGCTATTCCTGCTTCCATTAAGTCGTCTGAAAGCAGAAGTGGGGCATTTGAGATGCTGTGATCTATGTGTCTCAATGCCTGCTGGATCTATAACGACCTGCTTGACCTGATACAAATCGCTGCTGTGGGACGTCTCTGTCTACCGTGCTGGACGGGAGGGGGAAAGTGTGGCGGGGGGGGGGGCATAGTACTACAAACAAGGAAACCAAACATAAAATACCACGACCATGAGGAACAGCACAGACCTTGCAGGGTCCATCTGCCTGGCCAGGACGGTAGACACCTTTGGGCTCAGTGGAGAAACGTGCCACCAGGAGGACATCAGACGACATGGGTGTGGTGCAGGAAGCGGTTCAGTCAAGGAACCAACGCCCAGCTGGTGTGGTCACCCAACCCGCCCCTGGCAGAGCCTTATCCGGGAAGGCCTTGCAGCTCCCCCTCACCCTCCGTCAGGCTTGCCCATGGGCCATCTGTTCCTCAGTTCTCCAGGTCTGTGCTGCATTTTTGGCTGCACCGAGAGCTGCAGTTTGCCGCTTGATTAAAGTCCATCTCCACAACAAACAGCCCCTCTCCCTCTCTTACCGCCACATAAACTCCTCACTCCTTTGCTGGCGAAGCAACAGAAAGACTGATCCTGCCTGACAGCTTCTCTCTCCGATAGTCAGCAAGGTCAACAGATTCATTTCTTTTTCAATAACTAAGACCAACGTAAGAAATGGGAAATGAAGACTCTGCATTGGTGCCCTTTAACGATAAGTTCTAGCTGTACTGAGCCTCAGGATAAACGGCAGAGCCTCTTAATCCACCACATCTGAAGTCACATGATCCACATGGTGGACTCTTTCACACTGCAGGTTCCCACAAGGCCGATCTAATAGCCGCTGAAAAAATACACGCCGGCACCTCACTACCGCATGCAGCCCTCAGGCCATCCACACCAGAACATGTCCTGAGGGCTATGCTTAGGAACGCCCACTGTGAAAAGGGAGACTCTTCAGTCACCAACTCAGGGTCAAGGCTCCTTGACTTTTTTGCGCCATGTGAGGGAAATTCACAGTACGGAGAAGTATTTCCATAATTGCCCGTTAAAAGATGCTGTGTGCGTATAAATTACAAGTCAAAGCGATGTCCACAGATTCAGAGTTCAGGTTCCAAGCAGGCATTCAGGAAAAGATTGCTGGCTTTTGGTTTAGCAACTTCTTGTCTCAAACCAACTCAGAGGTGGCCCTCAGGAAACAGGTTAATCGTTACCATCCTTGGCACTCACATACTTTCACGTACAGCGTTAAACCTCAGGAAAACACGTTCGCCTCAAGGAGTTGGTCGTTGGGGCCAGCAGATACGGAAGGCTGTGAAATGGCCCATAAAATCAATCTGCTTCAGATCTCTGCCTGACTTCTGCTACTTCATGTGACCTGATAGGATCTGCTGCTGAAGGAAAATTTATGAAGGAATCGGAGGGTCTGACTCATGGGATTCCTACTGTCTTGGAAGCTACCTACACTTTCTTCACACACACACACACACACACACATTCCTGCAGAAAACTTACATAAAGAAACAAATGTGTCCTTTCATCCCGACATCCAGGATCGTGTTTCCACAGCTGTCAAGGGTGTGAAAGCAGAGCTACTAATTCAGGCCGCCACCAGGGGGCACCATTATAAATAAACACAACGGCAATCTCCCTCATTATCTGTTCCTGAAGACACACTTCATCCATTATGCGTATTTTAGAACAGAGGTCCTGCATGTGCTGTCTTTCATGCAGACCGAACATTAATCAGCAGGAGGGTAATGAAAATGTCCGTTTTCACTCCGCCTCAAGTCAGACGTTACCGAATAACTCGTACTTTAAATCGGAGGCTGAGATTTATTGGCAAGAATGTTAATGAATTTTCTGTAGCAGGGAAAGCCGCAAATCCCACTTCATGAAAGGTAGATGTGAGTGCGGGATGAGGAGAACGGGTGACATGCAATCGCCACGGAATGTTCCAGAAGCTTTGTGATTTTTTTTCCCCCCCCTTTGTGGTGTTCACATTTGCAACGTTTGAGAGTCTGTACTCGGTGAAAGGGATTATGTTAGTTTGTGCGTGACCTGTATTTGTGTCTGGGATCCAGATGCCAAGAGCCATTTTTTCCCCAACCACTGGAGGGCAGCGGTACCTCAGAGCGTCAGGAAAAACAAACCATTCCAGCGTTATTTCCAAAATAAAACAAACTGTGAGCCTCACTATAAATTGCATATGTCACAACCTATGGCAGAGAATGCAGCAGCTGATGCTACTGTTTGCTTATGCGCAATAACAGCAGGCCTACATGGATCTATGTCTGACACACTGCTTTCGGAGCAGGCCGCAGAGCAGGCCGCAGAGCAGGCCGCACGGATACCAGCAGCGCCCGTGTGTTGGTGCTACACATGTAATAAAACATTATAGGAGGCAAAACAGGCAATCTGCAAAGAAAGCGAGAAGGGTGTAAGGTTTGGCCTTGTATGCTCATCTCGAGGGTTAATGTTTGTTGAGGGTGATAATAAACCAGCGCTCTAAGGCAGCTAAAATCAGGACCCTGTGCTCCTTCTGTACGGCTTTTAAGGCTGAGCCAGCAGCTTGCCTTCCTCCACGGTCATGAATGAAGAACGAGCCCCATTCATAATATTCACAAACATCCCGTGTCCCTGGCAACTCCAAACATCAGGACGTTGACCCAGGAATGCATGAGCTGCTGACTAAGGAGTCGGGCGCCCGATGGGGGCGAAACACAAACAGCTGACTTTCTGAGGCCAGCTAAAGACGCCTCTGTGGAAGGATCAGCAGCATCTGATAACCTGAGAAGGTCTATTAAAGCAGCATAATGACAGTTAAGATGAATTAACAAATTGAGGAAAAATGTTATTTTCCAAGATGACTAATCTGACACGGATAAGGTGACCTTTGGTGTGTTACATATTACATATAATGGGTGTGATTCACAAATTGTGAATTGTTTTTATAGTTACTGGCTGTGTATATATTGTACATGCAGATAGTGTGTCGGCATATCTCTCAAAATGCATTAATCGAGCAGACGACAAGGACCTGGAAATTTAAATTCTGTAATACTGCAACACTGACAGATGCAGGGAACATTTTAACACCTGAAGACCCTCTCATTCATGACGGGACTAACGTAAGGCAGGAAAACTCGTCATTGGGGGCCTGTAATGATCTGAGCACAGAGGGGAAGTGACAGACACAAATGAGAAAATGTAATCAGCACAGCAGGAGAGGCGTGCGTAGAGACAGAGGTCCATGTAGCAGTCAGTGGAGGTCAGTGGAGGTCAGTGGAGGCGGCCAACAGTGGCTCATAAGAAAACCAGAGAAGCTCACTGATGGATTACAAAGTGGTCTATTTTACTGCTATGTGGAGTCAACATTTGCGGGCCACTAAATGTTCTGCAGTCAGCTATGGGGCATGTTTGGTTTAGAAAACTCACCAATCGATGCCAAGGGAAGCCACAACAGTTCTCTCCCCATTGGGGCTGTTATGAGGGAAGAATGCAGATTCTTTCTCTGTCTCCCCACTGTTGCAGCAGTAGAGCAGGCAGATCTTTGGCAAACGAAAATGGCAGAGCAGAAATAGCAAACATTTCTAGAAATTCCTGTGCAACACATGGGGGTAACAAAGATCCTGGCATAGACTTCCAAACAAAACTGAAACCATGTGTCAAATTTCTGCAGCGTAGAGTATAACACACAAAAAACGGACATCAAATGAGCCACAAAGAAAGCCAGGGCAAACCAGTGAGGCCTCCGCAAACTGGACAGGCATCTTCGCTGCGGCATAGTGAGGAAGAGGAGGAACAAGGGCGGGCGGAGACGCAAGCGGCCCTTCTGCTAAGGCGAAGGCGCTCCAACAAGCTTCTGAGTCTCGGCGCTTTCGCCGCTCGTGTTAAAAGCAACGCGACGTAACAGCCAGTCTCACATCCAGTCAGAATTATACCAATGCCTGCCAAACACACCATCAGCGGAAAACTGAAATTTGGGAATGGAATTGTTATAAACGGGAGGCAAACTCCATGGCTGTGCTTTTTGTTGGTTGCCTGTTTCACACAAAATACAGAGTGAAATAATCCTGGTAATGAAATCAGAGCCAGAGTGGTTAGCACCTCTGGGTGATCGGTTCGAGTCTCCTCCATGACTCCATGTTCTCCCCGTGTCATCGTGGGTTTCCCCCCCTGTCCTGGGTAGTCGGCTTCTGACTCCAGACCCCGTCGACCCTAAATAGGATAAGTGGCTACAGAAAATGCATGGATGGAAATCAGCGCTTACAGGGATGCAGCTGATTTAAACACTCTGAATACTGGATACTTCCTGCCAGATGCTGTTTGTAAGGGTTCAGCCAGCAGATGAATTTACAATTACAATTAGCAATACAGACAGACAGTACATGGCGGCAAGATGGCGTGATGGGAAGTATATTCCAACGCGTGGGCGAGGCTCCCGCTGAGCAGCCGTGTGGCGCTGGGTTCAGGCACCTGCTGTCAGCGTCCTGCATCCCCACCTTGGCTGATCACTATTCACAAAGTCAGTGTTTCTCAGTCCGGGTCCTCAGGGACCTGCAGACAGTCCGTGTTTTTGCTCCTTCCCAGCTCCCTGTAGGGAGCAAAAATGTGGACTGTCAGAGTCCCACACATGTGTGGGACCTGCTGCTCATTTCGGCACATGTTAGCCTGTCATACAACAAAACTAGGCTAAATAATATGGACTGTTATACAGCTTGATAAGAAGAACAGTTTTATTCCCTCAAAACAAAGCCCCAGCTTGAGCCTGGAGGGCAAAATCAAACTAGAAAATATCATGGGGCAGAGGTTGTGGCCGTGTGCGTTCAGGGCTAAAGCACTATCTTAGTGCCGAGTCGTTGAGCTTCACGGCAGTAATCATGCTATCGCGCTTTCCGTGTCACCGGGGGGGTCACCCTAGACAGGGCAGACAGCACCGGCCCAGACATGCCATTTGGCAGCTTGGCAGCACTATACACCAGTCACGCTCACTGCCAGGAAGCAATCTACACAGTGATTGGTTGGGAAACAACCCCAGTGAACGCCTCACTTGTAAAACTGTTTTCCACTTCTGAGTAATAATGAGCTCCTTGTATTCACTAAAATGAAATTTAAACAGACTTTTTTACAGCAGGATGCCTGTGGTATTACGGTACATATATATTTTTCATTAAAACAATATTTGCCCAAAGACTGAGCATACTGCCTCTTCGCTGATCACACCGAATACTTAGATTCAATCCTAATTTGCACCTGTGACATAAAATTAGAATTATCTAATGTTTTTTTTCTTTTAACTCAACAACTTGCAACTCAAGGTCCAGCCATTTCTGTGGGCTCAAGCCGACTGCACCTAGGAGACTAAACACAGCCTGATGTGATTCTTTGTACTCCAGGCTAGATAGGAAAATCCAGGGAGTGAAACTCAAGTATTTGACCTTTTCAGTGTTTTACTCTACTATGAAAAACAGACTGATGATCTATGATGTTCCCCAGATGTGTCTCTATCTACACTAGGAAGCTTGGTTAAAAAAAGCGACATACTATGCACACCCCCCCCAGGCTCCTGCCCCCCCCCCCTCTGAGCGTGTCACACTCTCCTGGGGTGTGCAAGGGCCAACCGCCTCATATCTAAGTCTAACTGGGGCCGCAGCAAAACACACTAAATAAAGAGGCCTTGCAGGCACCCAAGATGTTCCGCTTGAATCCTCTGCCGACGAGTCACACTTCGTCGCGGAGAACAGGCTGTCAAAGTCCTGCTTTTCCAGAAGCAGCGTCCAAACCACGTCATAACTGTCACATGTGCCACCTACACCTTTCCATGGCAGCACTTGCTATGTCACCAAACGAGGTCAGTTACCATTTGGCATGGAAGCAAAACATACAAACATTATAAATTATTTAGATAATGTAGGTCTATGAAAATCTCCATTGCCATTCTTCCACAATCTCATAGGTCTGTGTAAATCTGACCCTAAACAATTCAAATAAAAATACATTAAAGCAAAAGTAATTTTGTTTGATATACAGAGTTACCGGCATCTGACAGGGATGAGCCACACCACACTTAAAGGACTATCATTTGTACTATAAATACAGCATAATCTGATCCGTCTTTTAGAGATTTCTAACCCTAATTCATGCTGGTTGGTTGCAACGTACAGCTGGGCGGAATCTAAATAAAAGTGCTTTTATTACAGCCACCCTCTCCGCCTACAGCCCCAGAGAATTTAAACATATCTGCCTGCTGAAAGCTGCAAAACGCTCTGTTCACATTCTCTCCCAATATTATACCACTAAATTACAACTTCACACCAATATTAGTCAGGGTTTTTAATCAAGGTGGAAAATCGACAGGCACCGTCATGTATGCAATCAGGAATGGCAATCTAAAATGATTAAGGCATGTATTCCATCCATTCATCCATCTACCCATCCACGTTCTAAAAGTACTTATTCTTTTCGAGTTGCTGGGGGTCCAGAGCCCATGCGAACAAGGCAGGGAACAACCCAGGATGGGGGGGTCAACTCACACACCATTCACTCAGACACCATTCACTCACATGCCAGTCACTCACACAGGCACATCTAACCATATGTGTATGTGTGTATACACACACACACAGTGCACAACAAGGGGTGCTGGGCCATCAGATTACATAAGGGTGATACCTTCAGAGGCTCAGATGAAATTGCATCATTAACAGCAGGCTACAGCACATACAGTACAATGATACCCCATCCATCAAATAGGCCACAGCTGCTCTCGCTTCCCGTTTGCACTCGACGTGCCATTTACACAGTTTAATCTATTAGCCATCATTGCATTAATAAGGAGGTTAGGTTTGGTTTCACTGGCACACACATATTAATCAGATTCTGTGTCCAAACCATTAATTAAGCCCCTTTATGGGTCTGCGCTGTAGTTGCAGTCGGGCCCATTCAATGGCAAAACAGAAACACAGCAGAATAACACGTCTTTCATCCAATGAGCAAGTCCAGCCTTATTAGCATACAGTGCATTTTCGGCACCAACTGGAACCAATAATCTGGGTGCTAGAGGCACAGTGCTCACATGACCATTGATGATTAGATTGATTGCTAGTCCATTTCAGAGCTGACACATGATTCTGTTCTTGGAACGGCTTCCCAACATGAATGTTTGGGTCCTACGGGTGGTCTGTGCTCTCTGGTTAAAATACTGCTCAGTGGGAGCCAACCAAGAGCGGGTGGTTACATAGCAGTGCCAATGGGTGCTAACCGTTTGTTGCTCGATTTTTCCACTGTGTGCACGCAGGCCAGGAAAGCTTCAACTCCAGGAATCTGGCTCTACAGGCCCAGAAGAAGATCCTGAGCAAGATGGCCACGATGGCGGTGGCCAACCTGCTCACCGACGACACCAGCAGCGAGATCCTGGACGAGCTGTACAGGGCGACACGCGAGTTCACCCGGAGCAAGAAGGAGGCCCACAAGATCACGAAGGACGTCATCAAGATCGCGCTGAAGATCGGCATCCTGTACCGCAACCACCAGTTCAGCCCAGAGGAGCTGGAGACGGTGGAGCGCTTCAAGAAGAAGATGAACCAAGCGGCCATGACAGCCGTCAGCTTCCACGAGGTGGACTACACCTTCGACAGGAACGTTCTCTCCGAGGTGCTGCAGGAGTGCAGGGACCTGCTGCACGAGCTGGTTGAGCGCCACCTGACCGTCCGATCGCACGGCCGCATCGACCGCGTCTTCAACCACTTTGCTGATGTGGATTTCTTGGCTGTTCTCTATGGTTCCCCTGAGTACAGACTATACCTGGAGAAGATCTGCGAGGGAATAAACAGACTTCTGGATGAGGGCGTGCTTTGACCCAGACGTCTCACCCTTCTTCATCCACTTGCTTTGTTTTGTTCTCTGTATGAGGCTCCATCACATCTTTGTATCTGTATATTTTTTATGGAACAAGTTCCAAGGGTCCAGTGTCTTTTTCATACTGTAACTCCTTTTGTGTCCTATCGTTAAATGCACTCATCGATAGGGAGTGTTCCGATCTGTGACGCCAAATAGCGTTTTACACACTGTGGACTGGTTCTTGTTGGTTCTTGTGCCGATGATTGTGTCACGCATGGTGGATTATGCATCTCCCCGTTGTTTAATATAGACCCATGTACAGTGAAACCTTACTTGTGAAAGGTGTGTCTTTATGAGGAGTTTGGAGCGAGGGGCAGACAGATCTAGCTTCATAATCACAATGTAGCATAAATACATACAGATGTGATCTATTATAGCTTATCATTTATAAAATTTTTATGGGACATCTTGGATACAAAGACCCCGCTGACCCACACCGACTCTGCACACCTCGGAATGCCAACATGCCAAACAACCAGGCCAGAAGACCCCTAAGTGATCAACCCTGTGCTCCTGTTCGTGAAGTGTGCATACGTTTGTGCGTGCGTTTGTGTGCGTGTGACAGCAT
The DNA here is from genome assembly GCA_026779585.1 of Mormyrus proboscirostris. Classification (NCBI taxonomy): domain Eukaryota; kingdom Metazoa; phylum Chordata; class Actinopteri; order Osteoglossiformes; family Mormyridae; genus Mormyrus; species Mormyrus proboscirostris. The sequence goes on from JAODKF010000009.1 coordinate 7,875,583, forward strand.
TGTCAACGTGATTGTTATTGTCATTTATAAAAACAACACAATCAACCTGAATAAGAGTGGCCTCTTTTTAAATGTGCTCCTTCAAATGGCAACATCAAGCTGCCATGAAGAGATCACAGACGACACACCCAGAACACTCTCCTTTAGTGTTGACCTGCAAATCGTTTATATTATAAGAGAAATATCCACCAGCCCAGGAAAGTGGCAGCCTGCCTGAAAACCAGTAGGTCTTACTGGCAACCATCACATTACATTCGCATCTTTAGCAGAAACAGTGGAACTTTCTGAAAACCTGTAATTAATTTGTCTGAAAGTCTCCAATAATAAAAAGTTAAACGTTTTACAGTCATTCTATAGATTGATATTCCACCAGATCCTCCACCGTTTACGGGTCGCACAAAAGACACCCCATAGCAGAATTTTATTAATTTTGCTCACCATGCATCCTCCTGGAAATGAAACGGAAAACTGAGCAAAAACAATCAAACGCCGTTAGATGATTCAGGCGCCATTCGGTAGCATCTGGCACGTTTTATTCCGGCTGAACGCAACCGAAACGCAAAACATTGCAAACGGTTCACCCACTCCGAAATGTGATTTCTGCAAACTGGGCCAGGCAAAAAAACTGAAGCAAGTGTGGCCGTGCTAGTTTTAAGTTTTTTTATTAACTTGCTCAGTTGACATTTTTACCCGCTGCAAATGAAGTTCATACTTCCCACCCCGCTTTATACAAAAGGATTTTTCACTGGGGCGATCAATGCATACTATGCAAGAGCACTGCAGTCAGGGCCGTAACAGGACTTGAACCTACAGCCTACGGGTTACGAGCCCATGATCATGCCTAATATCACCAGCTGCCAGAATCTTTATGCAACCCAGTTCAATCTAATGTAAGCTGCTTGAGCCAGACAGCATAACAATGGCGGCCTGTGACTGGGATTTCCTATTATAAGCACTTTATCTAAACATCTTCCAGACATCAGGTTTCTGACTTTTCAACAAACTAGAAAAGAAACGCACCAAAAATACAAATTTTTAAAAATTTTAAAATCGCACGTCTAGTCCGAAGTTCAGCTGATCGCTGCATCGTGGAATAATATATAACACATTTATTACGGTGTAAATTGTACTTTGAATAGTACTGATCTGCCATTACGAGGACAGTTTTCATAACCAAAGCTTGAACATTACAAATGAAACACCGGAAGTCTAACATGGCAATAGCGATATCACCCGATTATAGAAAGAGGAGGCTCTGCTGTATAAAAAATGAGATTCGTTTGGATATTTTCCTCCTAAATAATACCTTGCATTTCAAGGGCTGAGCTGACTTGCGAGAGCACGCTTCCGCTCACACAAAGTAGTTATTAAATTGTTGGCGCCCTCTTGCGGTAAAAAGTCGACACCACAACACACTTTGAGATATTATGGTTCCTGAGAAAAGTTGCACATAGGAGGCCATCCTGAACACTACCAGTGGCAAGACAGGGCGCTTACTCAGCATTTTAGATGCATACCCTGGTTCGGTTTAGCTGCTATTTATTCACGTTGTTTGCTGAAGTCATTCAGGTTTGTGAAAATCAGGAACAAATGCAATTTAACAGAAAAAATAGGAGCAGGGAAAGTCTCGCACTCGGATATTTTTTAAAGTGATAAGGCAACCAAAATGCAAATGACAAAATACTGCACTTTTAAAAAGCCAAACGCAGCAGCTTTTTTCAGTGGCCTAGCAACCCACACAGTGTAAAAGAAGGAAAATGACTTTTCCCGTCTTTTCTCACAATACAGATTATTATGAGCTTGCACCTCAGTCATATGCAAATAGATCTATGCTATAGCGGAAGACACACCTTGCACAGTGATCACAATAAAATTTGTGTAATTACACTTTTCAATTTTCGATTAATCAGTTCTTGATTAGATACAAACTTTCTGTTAATACACAAATCTGCCTGAAACTTACTTAGCTATAGAATAACTATACTGCTATAGCAATGTGTTTTTATAAGGCTTTGGGAGGGCAGCTGACAGAGTGCAAACTTCACAATAAATGGGCAGACGTTCTTAAAATGTTAAATAGGCTCAGAAGGACAAGATAAAGGACTCAAGCCCAACGCATCACCCGAAGGAGCACGTGCCCTATGCTGGTGCCAGCAAACCAGCTCACCGTGAGGCGGGTCGGTCCGTGTCCGTACGCTGCAAGGGTTGACATGTTGCATGTTCAGAGAAGCAGTTCTGCTTGAACTTTTATTTCAGAACTGGTGGTTAGTTTTAGTTCTTCTGGACACTATACTGTGTTTCTGAGACCCTAGAAGTGCCACATTTGTCAGCCAATCTAATGCTCAGTGTTTACTCTGACTGCATGCTGCATGCACTAAAATGCAGGCATGGGATTCACTATTCAGAGATGCTATCTTTTATTATACTGTATGTCCCATTCAGGGGCCACACTAAATTACATTGTACATCTGTGCAATGACAATAAAAGGTATTCTATTCTATTCTATTCTATTCTATTCTATTCTATTCTATTCTAATTCTATTCTGTTCTAATTCTATTCTGTTCTAATTCTATTCTATTCTATTCTATTCTATTCTATTCTAATTATAATCTATTCTGTTCTGATTCTATTCTTTTCAGAGGAACAGAATCTGAATAGTGTATTTTTTAGTTTGGCCACTTTCCTTGTGCCCACCTATTTTGCAGCATTTTGGTACGACCCTACACGGGTAGGCTCCCCCCACAGATCCGCATTTCATTCCTGCCTCAGGCTGCTGCTGGATGGCCTTCTGTCAGCAAACGTGTTGGCAGTTTGGCTGGGAGGAGACTGTGAAGCGGGGGGGGTGGGGAGGGGGGCAGTATCCAGATGGCCACGGGACCTGGAACACCTCCACTCCCTCTGTGACTGGTCAAGCATGGGGGAGTTAACATTTTCAGGAGATTTAACTGTCCTTTGCATAAGACATTTGTGCTAAGCTGAACCTCTCACCAAAAGATTGCGCTTTTGGCGGTAAATTTCGGGTTTTACCCTTGAGTGAGCACTTACCATTAGAGGCTTCAAGATCGCCTGTATGCTGAGCTGGATAAGCACTATGCATGATGGATGGATGGATGGATGGATGGGACTACAACTGTTAAGTAGCTGAGCATAAGATAAAATTGGATACAGCAGTTACATTCAATAACTGCGCATACAGGGTATACTGCTGAGTCAAATTCTGCTTCTCCTACAGAGGGTTCTGTAGCTTTAAGTGCCTTCACTGTATTTCCAAGGTCACAGACCTCCATTCTGACATTGAAGCGGGGGGGGGGGGGGGGGATACCCAGANNNACTGGTGCATGACAATGTCCGGCCTCATGGGTAGACTCAGGGGAACCAGAACTTTACAGGGACCCTTGAACACATAAAATTACACATACAATTAATCATCCTGTCAAGGGGTCCAGAATTTCTAGCTACGTTCTTGTGATGCTGACAGTGCTGATGCTGTCTAGCATAAGGTATTTTGGCCCAGCTGGATCCTGGGTCGCTCCGAACCTACGGAAGGCAGACAGTGATCCCAAAATACGCTTTGCCTCAACCAAGCTGTTACAATTCATTAAAATCATCTAAAAACAACAACAACAAAAGATCTTTGCTAGAAATTCGTATTCAAATATCCTGGAGCCCAATTACTCAGTTAAAGTTGGTCGAATATGATATCAAAGGCTGAAATCTTATTATATGCTAATCATTTTTCATGCGTCAGTTCCTCAGATTTCAGGCCAGCAAAACCAAGTTCCCCCTTCACAGCATTTATAAGCTGACACAGGACAGAGGGAGGAATGGAGATGAATCAAGACAATGTCACAGAACGAACGCCTTTCTCAGAAGGACGGCGGTGGTATTCAGCCAACCCCACTGACAAAAAATGTATGGTTACTTACTGCTAGCAGAGTGGGGAAGGAAATTCAGAGCAAGGGGGCAACGAACCAAATCTCTATTAATCAGAGATAAGCCGTCAGTTGAAAGTCATACCTCCAGCATGTTATGCGCTAAAATATTTACTAACTTATATTTAGCGTGACGATGGTTTTATCATTTCGGTCACACGTCCAGATACCTAAAAAGACAAGTGCGTTACCTTTCAACCGGACCGACTACCAGCTTTTCGGTAATTATCGAAATCCGAATAAAACAAAAATAATTCATGTAAAGTAGATAATATGCACGCAATCATTTGAAGACGTGCTTTACATTACAAAGGCCCATTGTGTAATTCTGAACGGTATAGATTTATTTCTTTAATTAATTAATTAGCATCCCAGTAATTGTTGCTGTAACAGAAAATACATGGGTCTCCCCACCCTACTAATTAGCGCACTTAATAATGTAGAAAAGACACGCCGTTAAAATGTCTCCATTTTACTGACAGTATATACAATGTCATGTAGCTGCATTGACGGAAATTCGATATTGCTTTACAGGCGAATTTAGGGGAAAGGCGACCTCATCCGGCCCTGATCGCCTTCTGCTATAAACCTGCATCCATCTGCGGGTCGATCGCTGTCACCAGGTGGAAACGTAGCGTGATGCTGGACTGACGCAGGCGGAGCGGGGGATGGCGCAGCGCGGGGAGCCGCCTGCTCCGCGCCCCCTTCCACTGCTAGGTTCTCCCGGTCGGTCGGCTCCCGTCCTGCTGGGGCGCCATACACAGCGCGGCTGCAGACTGCGACGCTGCCTTATCCGCGGCCAGCGACCCGCTTTCAGCACCAGCGGATGCGCAACAGCTCCGCGACGGCACTAGAAAGCATCGGTGCCTGAAGGCTCGTATTGGGTTGAAAGCGGGTCTTGCCTATGCGGAGCCATCGGAAATCTGACGGACATTTTTAAAGAGCGCCTTAAACAAAACACTAGTGAGGATCCCATCTTCCGGGCACAAGCCACAAGGATGGCGTCTAAGAGCTCGGGATTTTTAATCATCACTTACATATTCACTATAACTGTGTACCACGTTTGTTCCTTTCCTACCCCCGCTTTGAGTAATGGTAAGTGGCATCGTCTTATAAACATTCTTACCTTTTAATCCTTTGCTTTTTAATAATATATATTTAACTTGATATTTATATTGTATATATTAGGTATATTATATATAAATGTCGCGCTAACCTTTTGCATAAATTGAATAAATTGGTTTTTAAAACTAGAGATATTCTTTATTAATGTCTTGTTCATCGAATGTGTATTGTTCTAATCGCAGTAAAATCATATTAACCGGTAATCCGGTTAGTTTGCGGTCGTTCCTGTTTGGGACATTAAAATGTTGCCGTATATCAGTTGACAGATATGATTTGCATTTTTCCTGAATTTTGCTTATGAAATTTGGACGAGGCGATGCGGACAGATCACGGCCAATTTAAGTTGTCTTTGTTGCGTTAATAAATTATTATTCTATATTTTTTTGCAGTCCATACTGTTTATAACAGAGAGCTGAGTGAAGAACGACCACTGGAGGAGCAGGTGAATTTTTAACGCTGAAATATGAAGGGAAAAACTGAAAAATTAGAAATAATTTTTATTTAGGTTCTGTTTTTTAAAGCGGGTTGTAATATAGATGTAATATTCTATTAAAACGAGGATTTTGGAGGACTGGTGTAACACTATCGTCTCTCGCCAGATTGCAAAACAGTAATGTTATGCAGTATGATTAAAAATGTAGTGAAATGTGTGAAAACACGCTTTGAAACATATTTTGTGTTTTCTACAGATCGCAGAAGGTGTCAGTAAAGCCAAACCAGTCGGTAAGCTGTAGGTTTAGAATGTGTGTCGTCTTTACAAGGGTAATACACCCATTACGGCAGGTCTGCTCAGTTATGACTAACTCCAGTCAGGATGCACTTTTTATCCTGATCTACACAACGTTTTGGTGTCCGTGATCCTGTAACACCCTCTCCAGGCAGCTAATAATTAAGTTGACCTTTTAGCATGTATGGCGAAAATGCAAAATAGTCCAAATGCAGAGCTGTGTGTTTTGTTTGTGTTTTATACCGTCAGAAAAAACACGCCGGTCTGACTCAACGGAGCCAAGAATAGATCCCAACAACAATAATTTCAGCACTGTCAGGTCTGCAGCAGAGAAAGTCAGGAATCCCGAGAAGGCGAGTACCAGCCCCGGAGCCGTGGATGGGCAGCATTTCACAGAAGATGCAGACTCCACTAAAAGCAGAGGACTGGCAGAAGACTATGACTCCACCAAAAACGGCATGGACTACAGATTCCGAGGTACAAGGGCTCGCTCTACCCAACAGGAAAGTGGTGCGATATCAGTATACTGTATATGTGACTAATCAGACTGAGGGAGAAACTAAGCAATCGTATCATTGTGAAAAAACAACTAGAATTGGGAAATGGTAGTCATTTTTGTATTTCTTCTGGGTTTACTGCTTTGAGTTTGTGAGCCTCTCTGAGATTTCTTTGAGTATCTCAAAATAGTAGCAAAATAGTAAAAACAGTAAAGCCACTTTTCAGCACAGCGTCCTAGCAGGGATCTGCGATGAACCTACTCTCCGCTGAATCCTACTCTTGCTGGATTTCCAAACAGCTTGACCTTGTGCAGTTGGACTGCTGCCTGGGTCGTGCTGCTGGCGTCTTGCCCGCACTGTCGGCTTATTCAAAGGGCCAAGCAGCTTGGAAACGCTTGGCTTTGAATCTCGTTAACTGCATGTGGATTTATTTTATGTTAGAGTACCGGATAATGCCAAATCATTAAAAGGGAATGTTTTCTAGATCATTAGAAAAAGGCAAAAGTGACTATTAGGATTACGTAGAGCCAAGATAGTCCAAAAATATTAAAATACTCCAAATATTTCATGTCATTTTAACTTTGTACTGATAGTGCTGTCAAAACGAACCACGCTGTTGAGACAGACAACACAGACATTAAGCACAGAGACACACAGGCTCATGGAGTATATGCAGGAATAAACACACATCCCCTGTGTATGTAACAGGAGAGCATGACAGAAAACAGGACTGCAGGTGAAAGTCCATTAGGACAGCAAGATCCGAGCTCTCCCCCCCCCCCCCCAGGCTGGCCAATGACGCTTAAGAGAGCCGCTTGAGATGGCAGTCACTCACCGAACAGCCAGGAAACATCTCATGGACAAAGTGACACGGAGATTTTCCAGACAAACATCGCCCCTCCCCCTCGAATTTGAGGCTGAAGCATGCCTTTTAACCATTGCAGATGATCCAGAGAGCTTCCGGCAACTTGATGGGACCCCGCTAACAGCAGAGGACATCGTACAAAAGATCGCAAACAAAATATACGAAGAAGACGACAGGGGAGTTTTCGACCGGATTGTCTCCAAGCTCTTGAAGCTCGGGCTGGTATGAAGGAGTTCAGGCTGTGCCTCCCTATGGATGTCGCGTTAAAGCCAGTGAGGGGTCGCGTAGCAGAACGACCCTGTAACAGTGTTAGGAGTTACTGAGTACAAACAACCCAGGCAGGGTAAAGATGAAAGAGCTTCCAGCTATGTTACATTTGAACGTCATGTTTGCCAACACAAGATGCGACGGCAAGCGTCCAGACAGTGCAAATCTGTGCTTCTCTGTCTTGTCTCAGATTACAGAGAGCCAGGCTGACACGCTGGAGTATGAAGTGGCTGAGGCCTTGCAAGACCTCATCACCAAGAACGCAAAAAAAAATGAAGTTGACGACATCAGCATTGAGTTTCCCATCTCCAGGACCAAAGACCTGGAACAGAGGCAGGGCCTGAAGGTGGCACAAACCAGCCTGCATTCTCACGCTGCCTACAGCTGCCATTAGCATCTACTTAGGAATCCAAATGAGGAGAGAGTTGTGCAGTGCTCTCATCATGCTTTAGATCTGAAATAGAACTGGAATTCTGAAAGTTAATTATAATTGATATGCTTCGTTAATTTTGAGCTTGGTGTAATGCTTGTCATGTTATTAACTTTTTACCTAAAGCAACCTACACTAGAGAGAAAGATTATAATTTACACACCCTCCCTGCAATTTGAACCCACAACCTTTGCATTGTCAGCACAATGCCTTACTTGTTGAACTACAGGAGTTTTTCTGCTCAGGCAAACAGTTTTCAAGAAGTTCGGGCTTCGGGTATTGCGGATATCGAGTTCCAGAGTTAGCTGTCGATGTGATGTGACGATCTGGCGGCTCCGTCATCGGCAGGAGACTGCGAGGAAGGACATCGGGGGTGAGGTGGAGAAGGAGAGCAGGGGGGCGGAGCCAGGAGGGCTGGGGCGCGATGACACGGTGGATGGCGGGCGGACCCCACGCAGGAAGTCAGAGCTCAGGAGTGAGATGAGCACCGTGAACGGCCTAGACGACCTGCAGTATTTCCCCAATTTCTACAACCTCCTCAAGAGCCTCAGCTCAGGTAGAGTAGAAGGTGGTTGCCCAGCTGCCATCATTGTCGCATTCCCTGCGCGCTGTTCAACTAACTGAGCTTCGTTTATAATGGAAAATTAGGTAATGCATTTGTGCAATAAATAAATCTTTGATGTTGCATAAAATAATAGCCAAATTCTTTTGCTTTGAAGAGAAAGATGCAGAGGAGAGAGAAACTCTGATCACCATCATGAAAACCCTAATTGATTTTGTGAAGATGATGGTCAAATATGGCACCATCACACCGGAGGAAGGAGTGTCCTACCTCGGTAAGAGTGCATGGCATTTATGGCTAAAATATGGATCAAAAGCAGTTATAACTGGGGGCTGGTCCTTTGAAATAAGTCACTGTGTTGTACTGCGATCTTTGATCTTAAGTCATAGCTTTTTAGAATCATTGTCTCTGATTGTGGTTTGATTTGCAGTAAAGACCTGAGGCTTGACACTGACTTCTACTTCTCAAAGTCTCTATCAAAAAAATAAATGATTTAAATTCAAAATAATTGTATTAGGCCTTCTCTGTGCGATTGGGAGAGTATTTTCCATGTACTGTCTCACCAGAGAGTTCCATTTGTTTCTTTAAGCAGTCATGTCAGCGAACAGATATGGAGAGTGGAATAAGGCAGTCTGACACCTATTGTTCTGACTTGGAACCCTTTCATCTTCTGTCAACAGATCCTTATATTAAACTCTAGTGGGTGGCGGGGGGATGTAATCGGACATTCAAGTGCCGAAACATAGATAAATGTGGGGAATGAAGGACATCTTTGATGATTTGAAACTCATCATGAGGAAAGGCAATTGAATAATGTTTGCATTCCTGGAGGAATTCAAACAGTGAGATGGTCATACATTTTACATATTTAGCAGACACATTTGTCCAATGTGATGTACAAGTGAGTACATGCATGCAGTCGAGGAGTCAGCTAGGCATTAGTGGAGCCAAGCTTCCAATGAATGCCCAGGTACAACTCCAGGCAGTTTTCAAGCAAAAGCTACAAATCCACTTCTAACAAAGCAAGAACCTAATAAATTCAATGATCAGAAGTGCAACGCAAGAACATTCAGGGAAGGTAAAGATGCATCAAGCTAGTTGAGGAATTCATGGAGCAGATGGGTCTTGAGGAGTTTCTTGAAGGTGGAGAGGGAGTCTGATGACTGGGCATACAAGCTAAGCATCACACCTGAAATCACATCCTCTGCTGTCACGCAGTATTCTGCGTCAGTGGGATACTGAACACCAGCATATGGTGAAATAGATAAAGTTTCAACAAAATGCAATGTCTTTCGTCCCATAGACCCTTACAAATCTTGAAGTATACTTAACCTGGTTTAATTCCTTAAGGACTCCTTACTCTTAAACCTGATTAGTAAAATAACATGACCTTTAAATAAAAATTCCCTGTGTGCGATGTGGGTTTTCAGTGACGCAAGTGGCACCACATTAAAGGTCCACCAAGTCCAGCATATCAAAGTCTTTGTTGCCTGGAAACAGTTCATTGATGATGCTGTTGGCTTGCCGACGTCGCATGCAGTGAGATGACTCACTTGTTGCTTGGCCTCAATGTGTTGCACATTCACAATGTTCACCTGAAAGGGTCAGGGCAATGACATTTTTGAAAAACAATTAAATGGGTTTAAGATCCTAAAGAACAACTTCCAAGCAACAAATAAGAATAGGTCCATGTTACAGATTGCAGAAGGTTTTGTCTCACACTAGCTGACCTAGATTGAAGGATATTGCTACAATGTGAAAACATCGGCTCGTGGCGTGAGCATAACATCGTCACAAGCACATTTGAAAATGTTGCGCGTCTGCTTGAATTTGCTTATAATTCCACACCACAGTCCTTGGCTGGAAATCAATGTGTTATCTGTGGTTTAATGCAGAAAACCTGGACGCCATGATTGCTCTTCAGACAAAAAATAAACTTGGAAAATCTTTGGCGGCGTCAGACATAAAACCACCCACAGGTAAGCAGGCGGAGGGACTCGCTGGCTCGCCGACTCGCGTTGAGGGCGCACTCGACTCTTGCTCCCTGTTCTAGAGAGAAGCGGAGACGAGGTGGACAACACAAAGGAAGCGACGGCCCGGATGCAGAAAGAGTACGAGTCGCTGAAGGACTCCACCAAGGACAGCCAGGGAGTCGTTGAGACAGGTGCGCTCGATAGCTAACGGACACCCGCGCTTGGCTCCAGCCGCTCGATTCGTTTCCACGGTTCCCAGTTTGGTCTGCCTGGAGATATGTGGTTTCTGTAACGCTGATACGGCAATGGCTGGTTTAATATTATTGCACATCTGTAATATTGTTGCCCGTGTGATAGTCCCAAAGGGAGGACGGCCTGCTACATAATATCAGACCAAGACTGGCTTCAGAAACAGACTCAAGAAAGAGAGAGAAACTCCATGACAGTGATACATGAAATATTTACTTTTTATTTCCACTAAACACTGGGGAAATCATCCCGTAATGCTTCCACGTCTAAAGCGAATTAGCAAGCATTGGAGATTATAATGACATCGAATAATGACATCCAAAGATTTTTTTTATTATTATTTCATGCAAGTGTGAATTTTTTTTCCCAGTGTCACTGCACTTCCAGACGCTTGCAAGACAAGCAGAGCTGAAACTCAACACTGCAGCCCTATCTCATCAACGCAAAGGCCTTGTTTATGTTTGCTGTGACCGAGGCAATGAGACGCTCATGCTCATCCGCTTTCTTTTTTTGTCTGTCAGGCCACCCAGGGAAGTCTGAAATCTACCTGGAGGCCATCCGGAAGAATATTGAGTGGCTCAAAAAGCACAAAAAAGACACCAACAAGGAAGGTGATCATGCACCGCATCTTAAACTGCATATTAACCTCAGTGCTCCCAGATTAATGACCTCTGTGTCCACAGTTAGTGCCTCTACGAGGTCACAGTCTCATTAGCTTAAGTAGCGTGGGTCTGCTACATGAAAGAAAATTATCTATATTTTTAAAAACCATTCACCCCCCCCCCTCCAAAACAAGGTTGAATAAACTGCCTAGTGCTAATCTGGGACTATAATCTGTTGAACACAGTCACCTAGGGCCATTTTAATCCGGGGGAGACACTGCTTCTTTCCCTAAAGGCACAGCACGGTCAACAGAAGAGCCTGTATCAAAACCCACTGGAGAAAATTAGTGTGTTTTGTGAGAAATTTGCAATTGAAATTAGTGAAGTTGGTGAGAGGGAACAGTTGGGTTACCCAGAAGTTTCATGAATATTTATTAGAAACTCAGAAAAGCTCCGCTAATTATTGAGAAACAAGCCTTCTGTTCTTTTCTGCCTCTTTTTCGCTAACTACCTGCAATTTGCATAAACCTTCCTTTAGAGCCTTGGTGTGGTGCCTTGTAGCTGCCATTGTGTTGAGTCTTATTACTGTTAATTGCTTCTGCAGTGCTTTTCTGTCTCTGAGTAGAGCAGTGAAACATCTAGAAATTTAATTTACTGCAATTATTTTTAAACTGGCTCATGGCTGCAAACAGGAATGTGTGTCCCACTCTAGTAAAGGGGTAAAATAAAGACATAAAGTAAATATAGTAAAGGTATGAAACGGAGGTGTGATGTAAACGTATAAATTGCCTTCAGGCAGACTCAGGGCTGACCCCCCTCCCTGCTCAGGGTTGGCAGAAATGCACCCTCATCGTGATGCTTTACTCTTGTAAAAATATTATTTAGTCTTCAAATTCAGCATGCTTTTTGCGACTCCTTTGTATGCTGGAGAATGCTAGTCACACCACTAGAGGCGTATAAATTCTTTGGCATTCTCTGAGTAAAAATGGCTAATTTAACCATTATTTAAAATTCACCTTCAGTGCTCTCATTATTCCGTTCGCTCGCCGTGACTGTATGAGGTATTTCCTTGCTCAGAAACCGTTTTACATGAGGTCTATCAAAGTTCAGGGCCAGTCTGTATTCCCCTTTCTAAGCTAAGGGTTCCTGCCCCCAGCGCAGAAGCATTAACATGCAGCGGCGCCACTCTGGGCGTTTGGGAAAAGATTCCCTTTCACTGCGTTATTGATTTGCACCCCATGCAGGGGAGGAAGGCTTGATAATGACCAGGGCGGTTTTACAGCAAAAATAGATTCAGCTTTTTCAGTGGGGCTGTGTAGCTCAGTTGGTTGCTGGTTCAAATTCCAGAGCAGATCAAATTTGGCAGAGCAGATACACCATTGGGCCCTCGGTGAAAATGGATGTCACTTTGGTTTAAATGTGTCTCCTACATAAATCAAGTTTATGGGGGATGAAATCGAGCTGAGCATCTGGCAGCGTCTGTCGGCATATATGGCTGCATTCACATTACAAGCCTGATTGTCTAATTCCGATTATTTGCCTGTCTTGACGGTTTACATTCATAGTTACAAGCGACCTATATCCAACTATAATATGTCCTTTAAATGGGTTAAATGGGTAATTGTGCTTTTGCACTTATCTACGTCACCAACGAAAAAAAAAACAAAAAAAAAACACTCAGCACATGCATACAGGCAAGAAATCACATCAATTCCGAACCAACTGTCTCACATTTATGTTGCATGATATGAATCGGATATGTAATCTAGGACCACATATAAAAGTGACTCAAATCTGATTTGAAAATATCAGATTTGTCCACAAAGCCCTGGGGGGAAAAAAAAATCAGATCCGAGTCACATCCAGGCAAAAAAAATTAAAAATCGGATTTGAGTCACTAAAGCTTGGTAGTGTGAAGGCAGCCTACATAACTCACGGAAAGTTATCCGATGAGTTTCTGTTAAACACATATCAGCTGTTTTCAAAGTTGAGTACGAACGAAATTTATAGAAGAGTCTTAAGCACTTATGTAAGTCGCTCTGGCTAAGGGCGTCTGCCAAATGCTGTAAATGTAAATGAGTAATGCAAACCAAGTTTAAGCAACTGCCTTTTGTTGTAAGGACACAGAAGGTCAAAATTAGTGTACAGAAGTTGGTTTCATAACAGACTTTTCTCTGGTACAAGAATGCTGAGGAACTCCATTCCACGTCTGCTTTTAATAGTCATGGCTGTCAGACTCGCATTATTCCCACGTCGCCTCGGTAACCATGCAGTAACGGCGGACTTCTCCATTCAGATTACGACCTGTCCAAGCTGAGGGACTTCATGGACCAGCAAGTGGACACCTATGTGGACAATGGCATCTTACAGAAGGAAGAGGGCGAGGTCATCAAGCGGATCTACAGCAGCATGTAAACCTGCGTGTGTCTCGGGGTGCGTGGGGCAGGAGAGTCACGAGACAAAACATGGTGTGTGGCAAAGATAAATAACCGACATGGAACTGCCTCACGCACCCCAAAAGGTTTACCCCTACATGGTTATATTAAATTAGTAACTCAGCAATAATCTTATTATTATTGTTGAATACTTTTTTCGAACTGCAGCGCCCTGTGTTATGCAGTGACAGTACAGTGCTGTGCTGTTCAGCTGACTGTCGACGTGCTAATGCCGTCGGATTATCTGGCTACAACCTCAAAATGTTACCCACAAACTCGTGGAAAGGAAAGCACAGGGAAGGTGGGAGGCTCCTTGAAAAGGATACTGAAAAATTTAACTGACACAACAAAGTGGATGTGAAAACCACTGAATAGACTAGAGACCCAGTTCAGTAGGAAATAGTGGCCAAGCATCATCTTAACATGGATGTTTAATTCAAACTCATTCATACCAATCTGTTTCCCACAGCATGTCAACGCAGGTATTTTTTGTTAGAGCAAAAATATGAAATAGTGTGCAATGGCTTTCCGTTCAGTAAAAAAAAAAAAAATCATACCTATCAGTCACATTCAGCATGATTTGCTATTTCTGGCGAGGTTTTGTTGAGAAGCTCTTTAAGAGACCAAGAGGTGGCGCTGTTTGACTCCTCAGCGTGTGAGACTCAGTCTCCATTAGCCACACCACAAAAAAAGCATTTGAAGTTTTAAGAAGCATAATGAAGTATTTCTAAATGTAAATATGTTTTTTTTCCAAAATGTAAAACCAATTAAAACATTTCCTTTCTGTATTGCTGTAGCTGGGTCCATTTCTGTGCATTTTGGAAAGTAAATTACAGCCTAAGAATGGCAGTATCTGGGTTTAGGGTGCAACCACTGCATGTATCACTGGAGTAAAATGTCCGAATAGTAAAGCTCAAAATTACACTGCCCATAACTGCTCAGAGGTTAAAATCTGTAAGTCTAAAATCTAAAAGTATGAATCAGTTCCCATAGGTGCACAGTATGAAAGATTAGTAATTAAGATGAGAAAAAGTATTAATTATTCTGATTTTGAGCCTGTTACCCTACATGCCATCATTTGCTTTGATATTTGTTACAGTAATTCAGTCTTATTATGACAGAATTATAAAATTAGTATAATCAAACTTCTAAAAAGGACATAGTCTACCATACATTCTGCCCAGCACAGCTAAAATGTGTTACACAGTGAACTTTGTAAGTGAAAGCAACACATCAGCATATTATAAAACTGCAAGATTAATTATAACATCAGGACCAAAGAAGACTGTTAAGTTGTCTGACCTACAAATACTTTTGTGGAGGTCAGAGCAGTGTCTCCCCCCCCCCCGGCCCCCAGGGACCTTCAGGCAGTCCACGTTTTTGCTCCCTCCCAGCAGGTATCAGGTAGGTAGGGGGCTGGAGCAAAAACATGAGCCATCTGAGGATCCCTGCGGACCGGGTGGGTG
>JAODKF010000009.1:7890814-7906223 GCA_026779585.1 Mormyrus proboscirostris
GAGGTTAATCTGTACTCGATTTTACATGTAAATGTAAAATAACAGACATTGTAATAGACATTAAAAAGACCTCAAGGCACAGGGCAACACCAGCCATGTCAAATTCCATAGCAGCAGGACATGTAGTTGCTGGTGTGTCTTGAGCTCTGAATAACATCTTTTCTTCTTCCTCTGGAGACAAAACAGCCTCTGTATACCAGCTATGAATGTGGGCATTTTGTCAGGAGCTCTGAAGATACCCCAGCTTCCCCAAAATCCCGGACTAGTCCTTTCCTTTCTCAAATAACATTTTCCCCTCAATCAATAGTACTGACATACTTGATTCGAGAGAGAAAATATGGCTTAACATATAGCCATGAACAACCATATCTGTCTGTACTCATAGGAACCCAAAAACATAACAGTCAGTAGATGGGACCAAACAGTACGTGCCAATGCCATCGTGAGTCACTTACTTACTTTAGAAAATGCAGAACGGTTTCGACAGGCTAGCCATGACAGTGCCTGTTAACCACCTGGAATGTTCCCCAACAGTCCTCTGTAAAGATGAGCTCCAAAGTACTTTGGTGACCGAAGCACATCTGAGAAGACTGATTTCAAACACTTTATTTTTCGCCACCCAAAAAGAAAGAGCACAATAAAACAATAAAACCTGAATATTTTAAAATATATTTGTCACACAATAACACCACATTCAACCTTTAAAATAAAGTTGTCCCTTTTGTAAATAGATTTTAAACAAGCAAAATAAATAAAACAAAATAGGGCTTCCAACCATACACATCTCCTAAAGAATCATAAAGAAAGACTACAGACCGGTATATATATATGTAGGACAACTGTATCTTTAGAGGCTTTAAGTGAACACACATCGACAGCCAGAATAAAGTGCTATTACCTCTCCCTTGTTTGGCGTTCTCGTGTCTTCGTAGGAAATAAATCAACTGTACTGCAGCTTCAAGACCACACAGCGCGATTGCAGTTGTGTTGATGTCAGAAAGATACAGCTTTCATATGATGCAAAGACCTCAGAGGTACACAACAAACAGCAACAACAAAGGCAAAAAGACGACATGTCAAAGTGCAAACATGAGGATATGAATTAAAATCCTATTTTGTACCTCAGTAAAGGGATGTAAAAAAAATAGAAAAACAAAAGATGAGATACTGGTGTCATGTATGTCATTGTCATTCAGCTAACGGCTCTGAGAAGAAAAATAAATCCCCTTTCTCATATTTCCTCCTGAGATGGTGTCGGGTCTGAACCATCAGGTCCATCACTTCTGTAAACACACAAAAATAAATACAGAAAATAAGAACACAAACACACATGGCAATAAAACACTGATTACACCCCAGCCAGAGTTCATCACAAAAGGAAGGAAAGATGTTAATAGGATATTTGACCAGCTGTCAGGGACGGGGGGGGGGGGGCTGCGACTGAACCTCGAAAATTAGTCACCATATATTTTTTTCCACACTGTATGTGACCTTAAGAACTGAAGGGGTCAGTGGAAGAAACAACCTACAAAATGCCCTGATTCATGGTGCAAATAGCTTGAAACCGCGGCATCAGAAAGTAGCATTTCAACGTTCGTCTGGGTCGACATCTTCTGCTGATCCATCTCCCCCCGGCTCTGCTTCAGTGTGTTAATGGTGTTAATGGTAACAGCGTCTAGGGCAGCCCAGCAGTTTGGCCTCTGCTGTCCCCCACACTCCTGCTCCAATTGTCATCATTTATTCAGTAGCATTCGGCTCCAGTGCAGCTACAGCTAACAAACAGACTTAGAGCCTCCGCAGTGTTAGCAGAGCATTAAATGGCGGATGAAAATTAGGCAGGTTCATAACAGAACAAATGACTCCGTTTTATTTTACGAACATAAATGGTTGGTTGCCACGATGTTGGAAATTGCAATGACCTACAACCATAACCACGACCATAAATACGACCTACAACCACAACCATAACCT
Organism: Mormyrus proboscirostris; assembly: GCA_026779585.1. Taxonomy (NCBI): domain Eukaryota; kingdom Metazoa; phylum Chordata; class Actinopteri; order Osteoglossiformes; family Mormyridae; genus Mormyrus; species Mormyrus proboscirostris. Next base: position 7,892,786 of record JAODKF010000009.1, read on the forward strand.
ATGACCTACAACCATAACCAGGACCTACAACCATAACCACCACCAAGTCACTTAAAAAAAGGCTTAAAAAAGGGTATATTTTGTTATTCTGTCAGCACATTTCAACTTTAAAACATTTAATGTTATATTCATAGATATTTCTTGCCATGGATATTTTTTTAATATAAATTATGAAAAAAACCTGGTACAAAGAAGTGAAGCCTTTTGAAGTGGACGACATGATGATGTCAGCCGAGGATTCAGCATATTAATAGAGAATGAATAGTATCCATTTTACCATTAATAATACAAGAACTGCAATTTTTTAATAGATATAATTTTAAACACTCTATTCCAGTTGTAAATTGTGAACTAAAAAATAGCTGCACATTAGCTGAATTTGAATAAAATACATGGATTTGCTGTGAATACTGCATTTCTGCAGGTACCCTGCCCCACTAGCTGCTCACAGTTGTGCCTTAGCACCCGTGGTTAGCAGATATGCGAAGCTTTAACGACAACAACACAATATCACTGCAGAAAAGGGGGTTACTCCAATGGTGGAAGTCGTTACAGCTCATATCACACGCATGTGCACGAGTATGAAAATGCAGACAAAAATGTTTGTGGATACGATGGATTACAACATAAACCAGCCAATTCTCCCTAGTGAAATTTCGGAGGAAGCCAGCTTAGATGTTCTCAAAGGTGTGGAGGTTCTTCCTCTCGCTTGGCAGTGTCTATATGAAACCATGAGCCATATGTTTACAAGAGTTGAGGATGTAGCTCAGATGGTCAACAGGATCTAGCAAAACTACTACAGAGGACACTTAATTACTTAATTAAAAACCATGTTAAATTAAATATGATTTCTATGATAGTTATGTAGCACTATATGACATACATCAATTAAAGTTATTTCCACTTGATGAAAAACTCATTTATAAATTTTTGCTATAATTCCAATACAGGCTATGGTATGACATAAAAGGAGAATTCTTACCGGTCATCTTCCTCTTTAAGTTTCTGAGCTGCTTGTTTCGATATTTTGATTTGCAAGTCCAGCCTTTGTAAGTAGTCCTGGGCTGAGAGCTCCTCTGGCTTCAGGGGCTGGTTCTGTGTCTCCTGAGGGCTGGGCGTAGGTGAGGAGGGGGTGGACGAGGAGTCCCCTGCGTCCGCGGCCACGTGAGGCCGCTCCTGGGCCGGGCAGTTGTCGCTGCCCTCGCTGTCTGGTGACTCTAAAGTCAGTCCATTGAGGAACGTGGCTTTCTCCGAGGCCACAGGAATATTCAGAGTTTTCCGCAAGAACATGCAATCATTGCTGAAGAGCTTGTTGGCTCTCTTTATCTGCTCCATCTGTGTTAGATGTGGGAAGAGAATGGGTTGCGATCAAGCCCGATGTGGTGCATTAACCAAAGCAGAAACTGCAAAATTCAGCCATGAAAAGGCCTCAGACCCCCTTCCACCTCTGTCAACACCTTCAGTGCCATAACCATCATGATATTTTCTAGAGGTAGAAAGTTCAGGTCTAGAAAAATCCAGACCACGATATTGTTTCAAACAACCAGTTCAGCATAAAGAATGGCAGAGAACTCAGCTGATAGAGACAAAATCTTGATCCAAATTTTTACTTTCTGGACCTGAACTATCCACCTCTGCTATTTTCAGACTTCGCCCGAAATGATGCAAGCCTTCTTCACCTACCACAAGGCAATCCGATGTATCTAAACAGAGAGAGCGCTTCAGGAAACACTTCAGGAACGTCATTAGTCATTGCAAACTTTTATGGACTGATATTGTTTCTTCAAAACATTTCCCTCTGAAACTTTTGCCCTGAGGCAATGTAGTTCCCTCTACTTATGGGTCAACCAGCACAGATCCACATTGGAGCCTCATCCAAGGACTTAATGTGCTACATTTTCTCTGGAAATTGTAAACCAGGTGACTCCCTAATGGCATCTTAAAGGACCCCAAAAAGTGTCACGTGCAAAGGGAACCCCACCAAAGGCGTCACGTGCAAAGGGGACCCCTCCAAAGGCATCACATTCAAAGGGGACCCCACCTCCAAAGGCGTCACGTGCAAAGGTGACTGCACAGCTACTTCCTGGTCATGAACATGTCCCACTATGACACACACCCCCACGCCGGCTCATTTCAGCATAATTGGAAGACGGCAGAAAGATGTAAAATCCATTACAACATGAAAAATATACCATAGCAGATGCACCAGTACTTGGTAAATAAATATAAATAATAAATCTACTGTAGACCCTACAGCGAAAACGTTTGCAGAGGACTAGGAGATAAAGGTGAAGGAGTAGCGCCGCTACCAGTACGATGGCATAATGTTAGCCCAAGTGTCTACATATGAAAATGCAGTTAAATATTGTTATGCCGATTTGACCTACGTATGACTGTTTTCCCAATAAATAATTAGATGGCAAAGAGCCACGGCGCAGATCCTCACCGTCACGCCGTACTTGAGCGCGATGCCCTGCAGGGTATCGCTGTGTGTTACCCGATGCTCGATGTATTTCTCCCCCAATGGCGCCGTCACGCTGGCCGTGCTGCCGTACGATCGGGTCTTGGTGCGGGCCAGGCTCTGGGACAGCTCGCTTTCCGATTCCGAGCCGGACCGGGAGCGGGGGAACAGGGGTTGGCCCAGCCGACAAGCCCCATCGCGCAGCGGCAGGACGGGGGAAAACTCCGCCATCTTCTTTTCGGTGTGCAGTGACGGTCTCCGCGTAATGATGCGCCCACGGGCTCCTCCACGCTCAGGAGATGCGACTCTCCGTTTCCCCGAACCCTTGACAGTCCTAATACTGCTGGTGCGAAGGCGGCGGTTCGGCGTGCGGGCCGGGCATGCTTCACCGGGAGCGACGCTGACTGCTTGCGGGCTCAGACCGGCCGGGCTGCCGCTGCTCACAAGGCTGCAATCTGATACCCAGCCTCTAATGAGCAGCCTCACCTCCCCCGTCTTCACTTTGACTCGAGAACCAGACCGAAGTAATGGGTGGTGTCCTACTCATTAACATCATAAACGCCCCAGTGGCGTCAGGCGTTTACTCGATTTTTCATAAAACTGGATTATTGTTGATCAATAATCGTTGTAAGTAATGTTGGTGCGCTGTAATGCATTGCAAATAGTTAAAAACTGCCAGGTCGTGTAACAAAACAATTCAGTACTATAAATGAGCACCAGATTAGCAAAAAAGAAATATATCCTATTATTAACTATGCCCACCAAAAATACTCTAGATAAATATCTTGAATGAGACCAGTGAGAATACAGATGATATACAAATGCACAGAGAGGACGGACTTGTATACTGGCAGTACGTACACAACTTTAATCTTAGTAATCTTTTAACAATAAGGTACTTGCAGCTTAATTAAAAATGTTTATATCATCCATTTTTAAATTTTGTCCCAAAAACTTTTACCTTATGCATTTCTCACAAAACAAAGCATTGGTTTGGTTTGGTTTAAAAATGTAAAACACAAGAAGCTAAATTAAACTATGGTATATGAAATATCACGATGGCTTCATGCATACCCATTTGAAAAGAACGAAAAGTAATTGGTATTCCCTGAAAACAATTCACAGGACCCTTTTCAGATTTCCCACAACATTTAATTTACACATGGTGGATATTCTTTTTATGTCACAGACATCATGCAGCTTGTCCATTGAAAAATGTCGCATTTTCCTCTGGAATTTTACTAGGACTGTCCACCATTCTTGCGTAATGCGCAGCTAGCGACTGCAGCTTTTAAGTTATACTCTGTAGTTTACTGATACGAATCACCAGGTTTAAAGTGTACAACAACAATGGAATGCTTTTTTTAAAAAAACTTCAGACAGAGACACATGTCTGTAACTATAATGTTTGTGAAAGTTTAACTGAATTTCAAATTAATGCGAGTTTGTGACCTGTTAGAACGTTATCAGACAAGTTGTGTCAAGAACAGAAGCAGGCAGCCATTCAAATTGCTGCTCAACACAAATCCAGACAAACCTGCTGCAAGATCATATTTCATGGGTTGCTCTGTTTTTTCAGCTGGTCGGTCATAAACAGCAAATAATTAATTCTCCAGAAAGAGTTTCTCAGTTTATTTCTGATCAACACCAAACTGCTAACATATGAATTATTTATACAACACCAACCAAAAGCTTAAGACATACACGTACTATTTTATTCGCTACTTGTTGCTATCCTTATGAAACCAAGGAACATTCTTGCTATCGATACAAAACTCCCATAATATTGTGTTCTCTTGAATTTTATTTGTCTAGAATAACTGCAACTGTTTTGAATTTTGTTTTCATTAATTTCAAATTCATTAACTTTTGGCAGCACATTGTCCACCACTCACTCCAATAACTTTGGAGATATAGGCGATCATGTGAATGTAACACAGAATCAGACTCAAGTCACACAAAAAATAAGCACATGGCAAGAACAAGGCTACTGGGCAAAGCTGGATGCTATGAATACCAAGCGCATGACATATTGGCTCAGTAGGTGGCGTTGTTGCTTCACACCTTCACGGTGGTATGCGTGGAGTTCATGCGCCCTCCCCGTGTGCAGGTCACCTCCAGGGATTCTCACTTCTTCCCATAATCCAAAGACATGCAGCTAGTCTAATTGGCACTGCTAAACTGTTATGTGTTATGTGAGTATGTGCCCTGTAATGGTTTGGCATCCTGCCCAAAGTGTGCCCATGCCACACCACATGACCTTGTACAGAATAAGAGGCTGGAAGATGGTTGGATGGTCAAGGAAGAAAAAGCTCATGGGGTGAGGAATTTCATTTCTGACAGCACAGATAAATTGGTTGCATTAGTGAGCATCTTCTGCCAGTTGATCATGCAGAAGCACCCAGCAGTCATTGATTTTACTGCCTATATATGCTTTTATTCACATACTCAGCAGACAATGTACATTATTATTATTTTTAACCCTGGTCTGCAGAGGAGATGGTAACAAAGCTACTAGGGTATCACAATCAATCCTGTCCATCCCCTGGCATGACCACAAGGGCTTACTGCTGATCCTCCAGAACCCTCCTCTTTCTTCCCTGCTGTGTCTTGTTCATAATCCCCAATCCTAATGTGATAAACCTCAACACCTGAATCGTATCAGTGCCTCCTTAGTCCCGTATATACTTGCTTCCCAGTCCTGTGCTCCCCATTCCGGACATTGAGGTCAATCCTCCTGTTGCCTGTGCCCTTCCTAGTTCTTGCCTTTACATTTTGATCCCTTGCAGTCCTGTTTGTTTCCCTGCTCCTGTTTTGTTTAATAAAGCCCCATTTGTTCTCCTGAGACCTGTCCTTTGTTTCTAGCAATGTGACATAAGGTCCTGTCATTTGCTCAGTTTTGGAAACAGCAGGATCCAAAATAAAACCTGGGCTCAACAAAATTCATATGACAAACTTGTTTCCATAATCACTGGGCCACCAGCTGGCTACACAGAACCTACTAAATCTTCAACTTGGGTTGAAAATTAGTTTCCCCAAAATTGACTTTTCTTAATGGGACAAGAAAAATTAGTCCAGATCTGCTGGAAGAAGGGTTATCCTGCGGATTTTAGAAGTGCAGCAAACCAAGTTCTGCTTTGTTTTCATCCATGGTGGATGAAACGTGAGGGTGTCTTTGAAGAAGCAAACAGCAGATTTTTTAACAGCGAGAAACACAACCAGACTGTAACACAAAACAAGAACCTCCTTCCCATTTGTCAAAGTGGCCCTGAAGGCCAGAACAGCTCAATGCCATTCTTATTTCCAGCTGGTTCTCCTGTAATCATGGTCTGTCAGTTGATTGACTAATGGAATAATTCCGTTTAGGGAACACGGTTAAAGACACATCCAAATCTCCCTCAAACACAGAAACGTAATCCATCACATTGCTGAGGCTCAATTATCTAACTGTTTTTTATATCGATGGAACAACTCACCCTGTCAAAGAATCATTTTTAATATTTTCCCATCAGGTAAGCAGCAAAATATAAACCATTAAGTATTATAAAATGAGAAACATATAAGACACAAAAGAAACACACTTATTTGTTTCATTTTACCATGTAATCTATAATATTTCAGACTAACAGTTTTGATACTTTACCATGTTTTAGATAGTAAAACACAAGTATCTAAATAAAGGAAAATCCAAAGTACCAATATAGTATAATTATATATATTCAGCTAGTCCAGGGCGTTCCCCTGCATCGTGAACCATCTTGCTTGGGATGATCTGTACAGAATAAGGATGGGTGATATATTTTTTTGAAAGATGGTTACATGGATGTGTTTTATTGGAGGATAACCAAGGTGATTTCCAGTGTCATCAAAAAGAGCAGAAATTTAATTTTCTGCCACTTGAGGTATCAAGGAGTCAATTACTTTATTCTTAGGCTGACCTTGTGACATTATCGAATAACTCGGACATGTTCCCATTCGGTTTGCGAGGAAATGGCCTGAAAGCTTTGACATATTCTTACGGTCCAGCTGGCATTTACTGAACCACAAAAATGGCAAAATCCGCATTAAATGGTAACACGAGGCCGTATGCTTTCCTGGTCTGTCTATCCCAGCAGCAAAGCGAAAAGAAAAAAACAATACAACTATTATAAGCCCTTACTTTTTAACAAGGTGTCAAGGTTTCCAGCATTGTCCTGCAAATTCTAGTATTTAAATAAGTTTCAACAGTAGCTTTGTTGCTATTTATGTAGATGATGTATTTTATCGTGGTCTTAAAGGCCATTTGCAGTTTGTCATCTGAATTTTGTTGAGCCCTGGTCTTATTATGGGTCCTGCTGTTTCCACACCTGAGCATTTATGCTCTGACTAGGTACAAAATCATTCAGCAATTACATGTTGCACAGGGACCAGGTATTTTCTTACATCACTGCTAAAAATGTTTAATGTTTCTTTCTGTCTCAAAGCAAGGAAGCAGAATGCCTGTTTCATCCGCATTCATTCGGAACGGCGATTTCAAAGGTCAAATGATTTTACCTTAGGTTTAGTTGACACAATCAGAACCACAGAAACTTTTCAAGAAAAACAACTGAATGTAATTTTTTACTGAAAGAAAGATGTACAAAATAAGTAAATATTATGCGATTTACAAGAGATGATACATCTGTCAATACAAATGTATTACCTCATGTCAAGCAAGTCACATGTTGTGTAAATGAAAACAGTTATTTAATCTGCCTTCATTTCAAAATGTAAAGGTCACTGTTTTGTGCGACATTTCATAAATGTCAACTGCTAGCTAAAAAGCACAATTTATAAATATATTAGAATCCTCGTCCATAGAGGTTGAGCAGATAGTGCCTCCTCTATTTTGGTGATTAAATCATGACATTTTGAAATAACTCATTACTATAATTTTACTGCCATTAAAAATGCATTTTTTCTATTCTAGAAAAAAAAACACTATTGTAATATTGCGTGATGCATTCTCTTCTCACCTTCTCAGTTTTTTAGCCACCAGTCACCACTGATTCAAATTCAAGGATGCGGTTGGTTTGAGCGGATTTAAACAAAAACTGGACTCTTGCGCCCCCTACTGGTTATCAGCTAACACGCCAACAGCGTTTGCTAGGACCCGAGATGGATCTGTTTTTGTCAGGCTTTTCCTCTTACCGACAGAAGATGACGCTATTGAGCGTCAAAGTTTATAACCTCACTTAGCGCAATTTAATCCCGTAAAGCCTGCATTATTAAATAATTTCCAGAAAATTCTAATTTTCAGAGACTGAACTGTTTTCTAGATACTTTCAACAAAACAAAACAAAAATTGAAACATGACCTGCATATACCATTTTTCTGGGCCATATTTGACACATCGGGTATTTCTGGACATGTACAGATCATATTTTGTCAACCAAAAAGATACATTTGTGTGCCTTTAGAAAACACTTGGCATACCTAACATGTTTTACAGCATTTGACAACTTTTATGAGTATTTTGCAACATTTTTGGGCTTTTGTCTTCCTGGACTTGTATCGCTGTCTTGTTTCCCATGTTAGTAAATGGTCAGTGGCCATCCTTTCTCACATCTAGAGGCATGGCAGTGGTTCATCTTTTGCTTGGGGTGATTTCTCATGTCTACTTTTCATGGAAGGCCAGAAATGTCTGTCTTTATTTAGACAAAGGTTGACTTTGCATTTTGTACAGTAGACATGTGAGAAGTGACTTCCTGGGCAATGCTTGCACCTCTGGCTTGTTTTCCATGTCGGTAAATGGTCGACACCATCCTTTCTAACATTAAGGAGACACAGCAGAATCTCCTGAATCATTTAATCAGTAATAAACATTAAAATACATGCAAGGAGTCCATTCTGACCTTTCTACAGAGACGTCAACATATCCATCAAACTCAACATCTGGAAGTTCAAATGGCACTTTCCTCCACCTGTACTCTTTCACTTTGCCCTTTGCTGACTGCTCTGTTGTGCTTTGTTTTGACTGTACTGGTGTGTCTGATTGTTCTACACTTTCATCGCTCATATCTTCATCACTACTATCTGATCCCTCTTCATTAGCCACTCCCTTAGGACTCCGTTCTTCACTACTGTCATCATCTACCTCCCCCAACTGCTCCAGGTTTCCATCAATTGTCATATTCAAGATATCTTCTACACTGTACTTTTTCGCCATCTAAATATACAAATCAGAATCATACAAAGAATACATCGTCATAGTGTACTAGAAGAAATACTCAAGCTTAAATTGAGTAATATATTAGTTGTTGTTTGTATTATGGTATAAATAGTACAGATTTGAATAAGAAATTGACTAAAACAACAACTGATGCACTGACAAATAAAATACATTTACATACCCGAAGTATCATATTTGATACACATATTTTCACCAACATTTTTCAATAAAATATTTAATGATATATGAAGTGATTATGAGTTGTTCCACACTAATAAAGGCTCATTTTGAAATATAATCAGTTTTCGCTACATTGCGCTTACGGTAACTGTTCCAAAAATAGGATTTCTTATCCCGTGAAAATCCTGCTGGCTACAACCTGCGTGCAGCAGTCTTTGATTCTTGAAAAAAAAAAGAAAAAGACGTTTTCCACCTGCAGTACATAGGTCATCCACCAGATGGCAAAAGACAGGTATGGGATTATATATACAACTGGTTTTTGAGGAAAGGGGTAATCCTATTACTGACGTAGAGGTCTTAAATATTAGGCATATATAATTGCTACTGGGTTTTGCGACTAAGCCTAAGTCCAGTACAAACAACACAAACACCCTAAAAATTATTCAATATTGTGTGAGTGTATATGTATATATAGGGGGTCGGGGGGTTCAGGGCTGATTTACATGTGTTGGAGGAGGGGGGCAAACATTCTGCACCCCTGTCCTGTCCCCCAGGTTGCCCCAAGATCCTGTCGGGGATAAAGGGATGGATGGATCATCATTCTCTGGGGGTAGGATTTAATATCATTACTGCCTTGCAATCAAAATGTCATTTCTGTGCTATTAAGCAAATACCTTCTGCATCCATAACAAAAGATGAGGTCAGTAGAATTTTTGAAATTAAGCCTGTCGCAATCCAGGATTACAACATTGCAACAATCTATTACATGCCTAGACAAAAATGAGACAATTCACTGGTACAAATAGAATGGGTTAGCGGTGCATGGACAGCATCTCCAGCACTTCCCACTGTACAAAAAAACACACGTTGCACGTGATCACAGAAGAGGAGGGAAGGAGGAGCCCCGGGGCAAATCCAGGACACACCGGAGAGATTATATCTCTCGGCCGGTCTGGGAATACCTTGGGATTCCTCCAGTGGGGCAGGAGGAGGTGGCCGGTGAGAGGGAGGTCAGGGCATTGCTGCTTAGACAGCTGCCCCCGCTACCCGACCCTGGATAATCGGTGGAAAATGGATGGATGGATGGATGGACGGAAGGATGGACAAAAGAAGAGCTTGTAATTTGGAATATGGGTAGCTGTTATGTCCAGTTTGCAGTAATAAACCACTTCTGCACGGACTCGCTCTAGGGGATGCGTTTACCTTCAAGTCCTTTACTTGTTCCTTTGTCTAATGCAGTTTATAGTTCGGATCGGTTTGCAATGACGGGTAATTTACGGCGGAGATTCATGTGTGTGCAGAGCAGCTACAGAAAGGCTCCTCCACATCCTTAATCACTTCATTGCCCTGCTCTAGAGATGATGTCACCAGATCCAGCAGTATAATCACACATTCTGTGAGGCGCATGACTGCTGCCCTATGATGATGTCACTGATTTACCTGCCAAAACTGGAGTCATCTGTCTGAGGTTTGACAGCAGGAGTGGAGAGGCACTGGGAAACGCTCAAAGGTCACACCCAGAGCCTGCAGCTGGGGAAAGGGGAGGCTTGCTTCCATCACACCTCGGAAGACGAAACCTGATTTCCAAACGGCCCAGTAACATATTCCAGTCCAACCTCACCAGTTCTCAAGTTCCTTTGAATTCTGGAGCAGAGGGAAACTTTGTTATCTGCATTTAGCTCTAAAGGAGCAGCTTCAAGTGACTGAAGAGATCAGATCTGTTCACAGATCAATCTGAAGAGGGAGCTGCTTAGTGTAATTCTGTGATTCCTACTTCCAGAGGCTGCCAAAAACCAGAGTCTGTTTTCTATGGCATGCCATCGCAGCAGGACAAAAATAACTACTCCAGATTCGTTGATTTTCCTATAACGCTATTTAAAGGCTTTGATGTACCTGTAAGTGTGAACACCGATTTTGTTTTTGCCTGTAACAAGCAAATCAGAGCTGTGGTTTTGTTTAGCATTAAACATGCCAGATACAGGCTAGAAAGCTGCTTGTTTGGTTAAAAAAAACCTGATTGCACACTTTCGTTTGTACATAAATTACATGTCATTACATCATCCAAAAGGCATGTATAAACAAATTAGAGTTGCTGGCCTCAATTAGACCCTCAGCAGCACGTTTTTCATCCAGCAGCACATGAACTGGGACTTAGCTGGTCGCCATGTGGAGGTACAGTGGTGTGATGCAGATCCTTCATTCAGCTACAGAACCTGTCTTTCACACAAAAGCTGACGTCACTGTCTGACTGCCTCTGCTCATCAGATCAGAGCTCCTAGATATCTGGCCCTAAGCATTTCAGGTCACATTCAGTTAAAGCTGCGGAGAAACACAGACACACACATACCATACAAATAAATGCAGAACTGTGATATGTAAAAACATTTATTGTTGGTTAAGTTTTATTTTAATGACAGTGCCATGGAACTATGTGGTAAATAATATTTCCTCTTTTTAAGTCCGGACATGGAGTATAGCCTTACGCAGAATCTCAGCAGTAACTTTAGTCATTCACGTCAGAGAACGAGTCTCAAAAACTGTTTCACCAGAGATGGATATATTCATAATACACCTAACATTACAGGGTATTCATACACAGAACCAAGGACCAGTACGTTTTCAAGACATAGTACTAACCATTACCAGGAGGTCTAATTACACCATCCTGAAAGTGACAGAATCAAAGCTTGTTTACAAAAAAACAGTTGAACAAAAGCACAATTAAAACTCGTTAAACATGAAGAGTTCATAGAGGCCTGTGAAAAGTTCCACAGAGAACACACAATGGACTGCCCATGTGACTTGGTCCCGGTGCCCAACCTCAAAGCATGCAGATGGATGCTTATGTAATCCAGTTGTGTGTTTGAAAGCTCTACAACATGCTGTGAGCTCTTATGAAATGAGTCCACCACTATTACATGCCAGTGGCCTTGGCTTTGACTTCAGGACGTCAGAGCCGCTTGGTAAGCACTGGAGTGGAACATTTCACCCAATGCATGAGAAGGCCGTGGGCATTTTCTGAGTATAACGTACAATATACAACATTGTTCATGGTACGTCCAGAACCACAGATAAACAACATTCCTGTAGAAGCACAAGTCACACCACGGCAACTGTGTTCCCTACAGAACTTGAGATAAAAAGAGAGATTCTCCTTTGACTGCTTTTTTAAAAGTCTATATATATATATATATATATATATTTATATATGCTCAATAAAAGATTGAAATACAGTAACGGGGTCTTGGAGTGAGGTGTGAATGTTAAAACTGGGGTCTTTGGCATGCCATTATAAAAAGCAACAAAGCTGCAATTTCCAGATAAACCGACCTCAAGTAAATATTTTATGGCCGATGCCTTACTAAAACTGTGGGATCTTTAAAGAGACCTTCAACAGGATAAAAAACAGATTAAATTTCCTGCTGCTGCTGATCTACATCCCCTTTTCTACAGCAGAGTAAAAACAAAGGCTAGAATGTCCTAGAACAGTGAGCGAAAAATAAAAGAGGAGTTGTTTGTTTGGACACTTCTATAGCATCTTAATGTTATTTACACACTGTGGCTGAGAGGGATGTTTTATACAGTACAGTGCTGTGCTGCCCATACATCATAGCTAGACAGGCAAGACACCAACCACCCCACAGTGAGCGGGAGAATGTATTCACAGCATGATGAAGGCAGTGCAATGGTGTGCGTGTGTGTGTTTTCTTCACCTCATATACCCTCCATGACTGGCACCCTAACCTCGCCATGGGGAGCAGGTGATGCTCAGCTCTCTTTAAACAGTGATGCACTTCCAGAACCAATTAACACTGTCAGACAGGACTGTTGGGTCTTAATTACATCACAAACACACGAGTGCGTGTGAGCATGTATGGCCATCGAGGACGGTGAACATCGGGCCTCCTTCGTAACCTACGCTTCGCTGCCTTGTGAGTTTTCAGACTTATTTTTTCTTTTCTGCCTTAGGGACCTTCAGCACTTTCACGTCGGTTTTCTTGAGTAGGAAAACCCCAGAGGATTTGTGCGCGACGCCAGTTACTACCGTGTTTACTGTGGTTACTTTTCTTTCAGAGGAGAGAGGCGGCTGCAAGAGGTAAGAGAGAAACGGAACTCAAATGAAAATCACTAGACTATCTTTTTTTAAACGACCGTAAAATAACAATGACTATAATAATAACACCAGTATTGACATTAATGGAGAGGGCTATTCCAGTCATGTCCCTTCTTCCCAGATAGGTGCTCGTTGAAGATGCTGTGCCCCATCTTTTGGCACGAGACTTTGCAGTACAGCTGGAGTTATTCCACAGTGGACCTTTTGGCACTTCGCGGGCGGGCACTGGGTCCCTACGCGTCCCCCTCCACTCGCTTCCTGCGAACTAGACAAAGCGGCACAAGTAGGAGGTGAGAGCGCCGCCCTGGTGGATGTCCCAGGGAAAATATGCCCACATGGCACATTAGTGATGAACAAAATGATACTTCATGCTTACTGTATTTCTTGACCCCACTGGATGGAACTCTCGGTACACATAAGAACATAAGAACTATACAAACGAGAGGAGGCCATTCGGCCCATCAAGCTCGTTTGGGGAGAACTTAACTAATAG
>JAODKF010000009.1:7906323-7917725 GCA_026779585.1 Mormyrus proboscirostris
TGTTATTTAACTCCATCCAGTTCACAGTTTCTAGTTTTAGTTTCATACAATTAAAGTTAGCCTTCCTAACATTATATGTTTTTGATTTGGACTTTGCCCCAAAGCAAACCAAGAGAGCCATCTGGTGGGGTCAAAAAATACAGCAAATGGTTCATGAAGTGTCATTTTGTCCATCACTACAGCATATTCAAACTGCACGCACGCACATGTGCAGACACATGCGCTACAACATATGCACATTCAAGGTCCATAGAAAGCGCAATCAGCCGGTTAAAATGCAGTTAGATTGGACACTCGCTTAGCAGACCACGTGTGGATAAAGGTACGTGCTATAAACGTGAGGGATACACAGACAAGGAGGAAACGAGGAGCGTGGTGTTATGGGAAAGAAGACGCCAACACCAAAACCATTTAAGGAAAATAATACGACAGAAGGTGTGGAGACCTTTGGAGAGAGACTGCGATCTTAGGCCAGACCGCCTGCAATGATAGGAAAGGTCTTTACGAAGGAGAGGCCAGGCACTCCACTCAGGAGAGGAGTATTCGCTTCACAGCCGGCTCGAAGACAGAGAGATTACCGCATCAGCTGAGGCCGGTAAGGACCTTATGTGAAGCATGAGAATTGAATATGGAATGAATGAAAGCAGTGGAAAACACACGAGTCATGTAGAGGCAGCGGGCACCAGTGGGAGTCCTGAGAGGCGCCGCTGCACTGCACACACCAGGACCCAGCGGTACTTACCCAGGTCGTTGTTTTTGGTGATGGCGGCAGCGGCCCTGGCTCTCGGGCCCTGCTGGGTGAAGTGGTACCCAAACTTCACGATGCTCGTGTTGCTCTCCAGCATCTTGGCTATCTCCATCTCTGCCTTGGTGCCCAGCTGTTGTCTCTATTGCGACAAGAGGAGGGAGGGACTGTTACGGCCCGCGCTGATGACCCACCGGGTCCACCTAGGTGCAGGGCCGGCGCCCCCCTACCTGGTTGTCGATCTTGATCTCTGTCAGTGCGTCGTTATCCCGCAGAGCGTCCACCAGCGCCTGAATGCCTGTGCTGGTGATGAAGTTGGACTCTAAGTTGAGACTCTTCAGACTCCTGTTTTCTCTCAGCATGTCTGCGAACGCCTGCGGGCAGCAGCCGAGAGACATGATTTGAGCTCTTTTTTGAACAGAGAGCACCATCTAGTGGGGTCAGATAATACAGCAAATGGTTCATTGCGATGGTCATTTTGTCCATCACTAGAGTTTCGCAATATGAAAGATACTATATTTGATACTTGGTAATAGCGAGCCTGGACCCCATCCCTGAAGGCCTATCCATTACAAGGTGCACACATACGTTTAGGCAGTACAAGTATTTTACAGACATTAGTCCACTTAACCACACGTTTGGCCTGTGGGGGGGGGAGGCACACCCAGAGGCCAGAGGGATCCTGTGGGAGATCATGTAGCTCTACACATGGCACTCTGGGGCAGGCATCGACACCCCAAGTCTGGAGGTGAGAGGTTCAGTGCTGTTCAGGGGTCTGTTTTTGAAAGGCCTCACCCTGGATGCTCACCATAGCGATGGGGTCGTTGCTGCGCGTTGCTGCCAGGCTGAACTTCTTCACATGTGTGTTCTTCTCCATTGCCTTCGCGAAGTCCTTCAGCGTTGGGATAGGAACATTCTGGGGGGTAGTGAAAAGAAGCACATTGAGATCCAGTTTGGTTTCTGGGCCAGTCTCTGCCCTTTCGAACCCCCCAAAGCTACCGCACGGCACCTTGATGTTGTTCAGGTTGACCTCTGTCAGAGAGGCATCGTTGGACCGGATCCTCTGCAGGGTCTCCTCCACGTTCGTGGGGTTGGGCGGCTCATCGAAAATCGGCTTGACCTTCTCTCCTTTAACGACGTCTGACAGATGGCAGAACCAAGAAGTTTACGACTCTCAACACAGCAGGTCTAATACAGACAACAATAATAATGAAATGTGGACCTCAGTCTCTGATACTAACTGCTGTAGGCCTCTTTACTGCCGTTCCCATCGTAGCTCTGCGTGCTGGTCACCAGCGTGTGCACACCCAAGATCGCTGAAACGCAATAAGGCATGCCGTGTCAGTGAACCACGGGACACAATTGTCAAGTTCTCAATGCACAATCAGGTCAAGAGCCACAGCTCAGCCTGTAACCACAGCGACCAGCAGCGGGGGTTAAGTCTGCTCTCCTGAGCAGGATTCCCAAAGGCACCAGAGAGGTCTCCACACCCCACAAAAGGAAGCTGGTCTTTCATATTAAATTGCTACGAGTTTTGCTGATAGCAAACTGACACAGGCAAGGATAATGGCCCGGCTGCCATTTTCTCCATTTGCCTGTTAAGATGGAAACTCCTGAAATGAGTCCAGGGTTGAATCGTCAGCAGCGACGGAGGCCGTCTGGAAGCACTTTTCATGCTCGCTCAGGGACTCTGAGCCTGAGATTCATTAAGAACAGTGACAGGCGGGGCCCAACATTTTCAACCAGGGCTAGCTCAATTCAGAAGCAGCAAAAATGACCATCATTGAGTGTTTAGAAATTTAGATGACTTTACCTTTCAGACAGACCAGGCACATGCCCAATGCTAAGCATCTTTCAAAGAAAAAGGACCTCATTCTATTTCAAGCTGCAGTGTCACAGAGGGCACGGTAATTGTGAGCGGACACCTTCTGTTGCTGGCTCTGACTTTGGGACTCAGACGGACTGAATAATGTCTGCTGTTTTGTTTTCGCTTTTACCCACAGTGTTGAAATTGGCCACAAAAACAGCAGCTAGACACAGCTGCATTATAACCGACCAAAACCAAAGATGCATTATGCACAGTAAAGTGTAACAATCCAATGCTCACACAGGTCATGAAAGCAAGACCCCCGTATATCAACTGAAGCAAAGTACTTCACTTTTCTCTCAAAACAGCTTAAAAGATTTGTCTTCTTTTGTTTGTTTTACCTGCCAGGTCACAGAGCTCAGTGTCTGTGGCACTGGAAAGGGCTTCTTCCAGTTCCGGGTCAAGGGTCGTCACTTCCTCTTTGCGCATTTCCATGGGCTTTTGTCTTGGTACCCACACCTTTCCTGGAAAAGCCAGACCAGCAAAGAGGATCAGGAAGACACCCAGATAAATATTTCACCATTTCCACACGATTAAATGAAATAAAATGAAATTAAATGACATTACATTAAATGCCAGGTTCAGGAGTAACTCCATAGTGTAGTTTCTTGTGATGTAACTGAAATGCCTGCCTATTCTGTCTTCCGAGCTGGCTGTGAAGGTAATTATGCACACACATCTCTCTAGAATCAGCAGGAGCTTGAGCGTAATCATAATAACTGCAAATGATTAAATGTGAATAAGATGCTATTTACTGACATACTGCCCTAATTTGACACACAGGGTTATTCATTTTGTAATGACCAAATTGTCTGTTATTATTGTCTGTGTCATGCACAAATCTCACAACACAGAGGCACAAGATTCAATGTTTCACAGTAAAGACACCGAGAAAATCACACAGGACTTCTGCATCTTTATACTTAAGGTAAATATGAAAGAAAGTACAGTTTTGCTTAAGAGTGGAAAGAAAATGTAAGCTAAAACTATTGCATACACAATGATATTTATTGTTTTAGTAGTTTATATTAAATAACGATAGATAGATAGATAGATAGATAGATAGATAGATAGATAGATAGATAGAGATAGTTTAATAAATGTATATAATTCAATTGCATTCATGATTCACAAATACAGTTTGTATTTTCCCTTGAATTTCCTGTATGCCCTTCAAACCTGGTCCATTCAACGTCATCTCCTGAAATGTTCTCACTGTTAAGGATGACTGATTATGGCCATTATAACTACGCCGTCCCTTATCACAGCTGTCAAGGACACACCTGGACAAACCGCCGCTGCCTCACTGATACCCGATATAAATGCAGCTGACACCCCAGCATGCACTCACTGCTTAGCACTGCCAGTTAGCGCTGCTTTAGTTGACATGATGTCGCAATGTATTATTCTTGCTGGAAAAAAAAAAAGAGCTTGATATATCTTATGGACACCGGCAACAAGGATCACACATGAGTCACAGCCGCAGAGTCTGCAAGTGTGGGGTGTAAAAGTGTCTGATGCTGAGGGCAGGCTGGGGTCACACGCGGGCGTCACACAGTGCCCATGACCCAGTTCAGCGCTATAGGGACTAATGTGCACATCAATAATGCATTGTCACTGTAAGCAAGAGCGTCACACGCCTTTCTGAAAGGTACATTTCACCTCACTTACGTCTTCTGCCATTGTTATAATCAGACTCACTATTTGGCTCTTCTCATTCTCAGGGGGTCAGGGAGAGCGACTAGACCCCCAGACTGTGCTTTCCTTCTGTCCTGCCGTTCCTAAAGAGCTTATAACAGTCTGCCAAAGAGCTTTATCAGGAAATCACTTAACAAAACAGTGGAAAGAGGCTTCAGGGCATGTCACCATTCCACACTACAGAATTCACAGCCAGGCAAATGAGTCACTCATTCCAGCAATAAATGATTCACAAAAAGAAACAAGAACACAACACAACTGGACTATCGCTAAACAATTCTGACCTGTTTTATAGCATGGCAATATGGACTTCAAAATGGGATAAAAATTTCATGTATTTTTATTCTGTTTTTTTATTTTACCTTTGATTAGTTACATGCAGTTGTGTATTGCACGTAACTTTCCATACTTTGCCTTCTTCAGCTGAGATTAGTCGTAGAGGCCAAGGCGTGCCCTCAGATACGGTTCACGCCTTCTGCCAAGTTGGCAGGTTTCTTTACACACTACGGGTGAAACCACTTTGGTGAGCTGGTTTCAATGAGACTTGCAGCGCCTGTCCCACTGCTCGTAGTTTCGTCACGGTGCATTCTGTAATGCCGTCATACATGTTGTTATTGAATGACATAAACCAATGAACCTTTCAGCTTGATGAGTGTGTTGTCAATTTCATTACCAAAGCCTGGTGAACAGTAGGTGGCACTGTAGAGCAGAGTTAGAGGAACCCAGAGATCTAACCTCCTTGCTGCAGACAACAAGCCAGTCCTTAAACCTCCTCACAAAAGACAGCCAACACAACACAGTGCAGATGGACTCGGATCCAGCGTAGGCGGATAGCTTGGCTGGAAAGAACATGTTGACCTTCTATACTCGATAGGATTCCCAAAACATAGTTAACCTCTAGTTTAAGTACTATATTTCTCAGCGACCCGGTGCTTTCCACAAAGCGACACTAAGCGACGTCAGCACATGCTACACTGGAATTAGCAAAGCAGGACCAAATCAGTACCAATTCCCAAAGTGTCTCCACTGGGCACAGCGGCGTCTCAAAAGGAATAGATAATGATCTTAATCCCTTCAAGAGAATTTCAAAAATCAACAACGCATGAATCCTTGCATAATTTATAGGTTGCAAAAGAAATGGTTCTATACTTTCACTTTCTAGCATTACTGTATTATCTTTGACATGAGTAAATTATGAGGACGTTTCAGATCCATGATCAGGAAAATAAAAGAAATAACCTCATAAATACTGACTTCAAATATCTTCAGAGACAGAATCTAGCAGGTGGGGCAGCCTTGCTTTGCAAAGGGGGCGGCCTGGTCAGGCGAGACTGCTACACTCCCCTCAGGTTACTGCTCTGATTCTGGCTTGGAGAGTATAGGTTTTCCAGATTTCCCACTTGGTATCAATAACGCAGGACTGTTGACCAACACTACAGCATGGATTTATAATTATTTTTAATAATGACGGCATGTATAAAAAAGCAAAGGAAAAAAAAAAAACATTGTATGCTTAATTGCTCCCCCCTCCCCAAAAACCAGAGAGAGACAGACATAAAATGCACAGGAAAGTGCCTGATACAGATTTAAAAGAGCACGAATCACAGTCATGTTATGCTGCTTATTTACCCCCCAATGCCCAACCCTGACCTCTTGCCCATGTGTCATGCAAGTTATAGACCCTGTAGTACAAACACAGCTCCCCGCAGAAGTTCACAGCTGCCCCCCTGAATACAGAATCGTGGCATCAGGAAGCTCGCTGCAGCCTCAGACAGGCCAGCCCGGCGTTCCCACCGTTAGCATCCAGCGAACCGTCACCACGGCGACCTCCAGAGGCCCCTCAGGAAAACAAATAGATCACATTGACCAAGTTCATTCAGAGATAAAGAGCTCCCTCGCAGGAAGAGGGTCTTTGTACTTTGGAGGGGACATGTCTTTCGCCACCATTCTGATTCGGAAATGCAGAGCGGGACGTGGAGGCTTAAATTCTGACAGCTTCAAAGTCACGGGAGAAGAAAAAACATTGTCTTTGGTTTCTTTTGTTTTTTGTTTTTGTTTTTTTTGATCGATTATTCTACCGCAATCCTAAGAATATCATGCATTACTCAACTCTTTTTATAGTTGTTTCATTATCTCTTGATTAATCAGGAAATTAGATTTCATTGGTTAGCCTCGATCGACATACATGTTTCTTATTGGTTCCCCTGACTAAGCATCCTCCCAATGATAACCCATGAGTCCTTGATTACCACCAATCAATGATTCTGTAACCTATGACTTTTATTTTCCTGTTGTTTTCCATTAATGAACTAGTTACCCGTTGCATGGTGCCAGTCTACCATCCGGTGTCACAGATACCCCAACCTTGGTCCCATGTAACTATCGGCACTCCTTAATACACTGAACTACTGAAGCTTAAAGATTTCTCCATAACTACTCAAACTTATATGAAACTGCTACTAGCACTAATGAATGCAATGGATTTTAAATGTTTATATATCACAGAGGTGAGGATGTCCCCACAGATATGGTGACCCTTGGAAGCATTGCCATGGAAACAGACAGTTCTGTTTATCGCTTAAAAACACAATCATGAACTGGAGAGCCAGAAAACTATTGTGCAGCTGCAACAAACTTGAGTAACAGGCCCCACCCCTTCTCCCCCCCACAGAAGAGGCCATGTGATGGGGGCCCAGCTTACGGGACGGGCGCGGCAAGACCCAGCCTCTCCCGCGACTATCGGCGCTCTTCCTGTGGGGCTCCCTGATGCAGCCCAGCCCTGAGGAGAGCCCAGATGGTCCAAGCGGCCCCCAGGCACTTGCTGAGCGCACTGAGGCCGGAGCACAGCTCCAGAAAGAGAAGCAGGCCTGGGGAACCAGCGAGCAGGAACTGCACCACTAGCACTAGGTCACCAATGGCTAAAGCCCAACAGCTAATTCAATCTGGTTAACAGCACACTGTACTGAACTCTTACTGAATTTTACACCCTCGTAATTTTATCAATCCCATTGTTGTGCCCTGTGGTGGAATAGTGTCCAGACTCCTGACCATAAGTAGTTATCGGATGGATGGATGGATGAATTAGATAGAATAGACAGAATAGATAGATAAAATGAATGGACAGACAGAGACAGAGACAGACAGCCAATAAACACCCCTATAGCTGTATTTGTTTTTTAGCCAAGCATGACTTTCCTGGTAAAAGTCCCTAAATGCCACAGGGAGGCTTATCTGGAGATGCTCCGGTCGCGCACACACACTCGTCTCTAATGAGTTAATATGTTGGATGCATTACCAGCAACAAATCCAAGTTCGGTGTAACAGAGGTCAATCTTGTTCTCATGAACTTCTCCAGTGTTGATGCATCTTACTGGTAAACTAAAATGTTCGCAAACTGCTGATTATTACTGGCTGTAACCAACTCACAGTCACAATTAGCATAATCTTTTCCGTGGTGAACATCTACATGTGAATTTAGGTTGTGCCCGTGTCAATAAATGCATTGACACGTTTCATTGTGCATACCTAACAGTACAAGACAAATGCATGTACAGTTACGGCTCTAAATGGTAGGTGGATGGATGGATATGAACACATTTCAGCTTTCGCCGTCAGGAGAGGAACTTCCCCGTAGCGGCCAACCGGCCCACCAGACACTCCATCCCGGGTTCAAAGGATTCACTGGCGGCCTGACCACCTCCGGCTTCCAGATGCGCAGTTCACAGAAACATATGGGAGGCCCTACGGGGGCTCACATCGAGAACCTCTGCGGGTCCATATCAGCATCCTACGCTCTGTACTCTGGGGCACCATCATGAGTATGATATTTCTAACACGAATTCATCGTCAGAAACAATTACCCCGTATTAACAAATGGGGATGTATCTGCAGGCTCACCCGCTCCTGCACCCCCCAGAAATGGGACCTCAACACCCCGGTCTGGATCTAAGGAGATTCAGTACAGCATTTACTATGTGTCTCTGGGTCATCTGGGCCGGGCAGAACGGTCGTAGTTTCGCTGTTCCGTCACCAAAGGGCACTTTTCTGCAAGGCTGGAGCTCATTTAGACCGTCCTGTCATGTCAAGCCTGATATCATGGAAAATAACGCAGCGGCCTGTGTCACGCCTATGTTCGCCGTCTCTAGCGTGTGCAGCCTGCCCCCTGTTCATATCCCACGGGAGCAGAGCTCACGGCTTAGGAATTCCTTTGGAAGGCCTCCAAAGCAGAAAACTCTTAAACTGGGAGATTTAAGGCTTTTCATTCAAACTCACCCAACCCCCACCCTGGACCATCGCGGCCCCTGACTACAGCACCCAAAGCCACTGGGGAAAGCCTGTTACACAAGAGGGGGGGAGGAGACCCCTGTGATTTGAGGTCCCTCGATTTAAAGTAAAACAGCTTCCGCCTCAGACAATTTGGCTACAAGTTAGCAGAGCAGCCAAGTATTAATGGCAGCAGCTGGCAAACTGAGAGGATCATTAGGCAGCTTAAATAAATAAAAAGGTACATTTACAGCAGTCTGGGAAGCAGGCAGATATTAAAGAAATCCGTAGATGCATTTATTGGAAATGACGTGCATTTGCTAAAGGTCATAACGTCACACTGGCTGAGGACGAGGGTGCATTTTGCCATCTGGTTCAGGTACGGGGTTCAGCTAGCTGGCTGCCCAGCCCTCTGCCTGATGGAGTAAGCTATATATTTATTAATATTTATAAGTGTAACCCAGTGGCACCGTAGGCACGCTTGTCACTCACTCTCACGGCCGTTCTGGAGTAAACGGCTGATTCCTCCTGACTGAACACAGAACGGGTTACAAATTGCTGTAAGGACCCTCTTAAATTACTGTAGTGCTACCATTTTCTCTCACAGTGAACTTTTTGTTTAACTTAAACAGTACAGCTTGCAATTTCCTGAGAAGGTAAATGAACAGAATAGAACGAATCAGATAACGTAAAGCTATAGACTCCATCTTAAATTTGGTACCTGCAGGTACCTAGTGGCCATGGTCAGATAATCTTAGATAAGTAATTAGATTTAGTAAGTCAGAATATTTAAATTTTATACCAAATAAGGAATAAAACACCCACACCCACCTTTAACGGTTTGGATGTTGGGGTTGCCCCTGAACTGCTGAATGGGGACCACACTATTCCACATTGTCGATTATCGGATTTCTCCTAAAAACTTTATTTTCAAGCTTTATTTTTGTTTTTAGTTTAGTGGGGTTCTTTTGTGGTCTTTTGTAGAAAGGTTAAGGAGCAACTGGGCAAAAGTTTTGGTCAAAATGGCGAAATCTGGACTTTTCTCAATGGAGAACCTCAGGGCCATTTTAGAAAGACATGGTGACAAGGCACAGGCTAGCAAAAAGCATAGGAAATATCCTTTATTTTTTGTGAAAATATTTCAATTTGACATTTTTGGACAGAGAAATGATAAGTTGAACGTGAAGTGTTTTGGGCCAGTTCTATACACTTTCCTCCAGTAAACACGCCAGACTGCCAGAAACTGCTTAAAACTGAAATGTTTCCTTTTGAAAATCCCAGAGCCTGTTCTTCTTCCTGGTTACTCTCTAAGCTTGGTCGGGCGGATAGCTGACATTACGCCGTGTTCCGCAGCACAAGTCATGTAATGAGTTCTTACGGAGAGCGTGGAAAGCCTAAGCTGCCTCTCTGCCTCGTTTTGTTCTTCCCTTCTGTACGGGCAACCGACTCGCTCGCCTCCAGTTCATTCTGATCGCAGAAAGCAGACACATCAAGCCAAACCCAGCAGCCGCTGAAGACGCTGTGAACGGCACAGATCCTGAGACAGACCAACACAAACCATACAGGCCGCTTTACTTTCCAGTATGATGAAGACCAGTACAGGATTGTTAGACATAGAAAAACCACAGCAGGGGCCCCAACTAAGAACCACTGTTTCATTGTTCTCATCCCTTTACACTGATGCTCTGTGTGACAGGCGGTGACCCTTGATTGACCCAGCAGTGCGTTTTTAGTAACAGTTCCACCCAAACAAGCCTCCTCCACCCAAGAAATTGACTCACTGATCCATGGCCACCAAACAAAGCCTTGATGGTGCACAGCAGATACATCTAGACCCAGGCAGCGCAGTGTGGAGAGCTCGCCCGGCCCAGCCCCTGGCAGTGCAGTGTGGTGAGCTTGCCCGACCCAACCCCACACTACGTGGAAAGCTCACCTAGCCCAACCCCATGCAGCACAGAGAGCTCACCCGGCTCCAGGCAGTGCAGTGTAGAGAGTTTGCCCGGCCCAGCCCCAGGCAGTGCAGTGTAGAGAGTTCGCCCAGCCCAGCCCAAGGCAGTGCAGTGTGGAGAGTTCGCCTAGCCCAGCCCAAGGCAGTGCAGTGTGGAGAGTTCACCTGGCCAAGCCCAAGGCAGTGCAGTGTGGAGACCTTGCCCAGCCTGACACTGCGCAGCTCACAGAGCTAGCCTGGCTCCAAGCAGCGCAGTGCAGAGAATTTGCCCGGCCCAGCCCCAGGCAGCGCAGTGCAGAGAACTTACCCGACCCCATAATGTCCTGGCAAAGTGAAATTGCACTGCACGTTCCAGGAGGAGATTTCATTAATGACACACCTTTTTTCTCCCCAGTGAAAGGGACCACATCATCCCGGTCCTTGTGCTCCATAGCCTCCTTCTCCAGGTATGACAGCAGCTTCTCTCTGTCGAAGGGACCCGTGGCGGATTTGGTGGTTTGGTCCTTCTGCCGCATGCCAGCTGGGAGCAGGGCATTCTGGGAAAGAGCAAATGCTAGATGTATTATTTTCATGATATTTTTACCCTTCCATCGCTGGCTATATGACCTACTTTTGTACAGTATTTTTAATCAAACTCCCTCTATACCGAAATCTACCTGCTTGGGATCACAGTAAATCGATCTTTCTCCGGTCACATGCATATTACAGATCTTGATAAATAAAGATCACTGAAGGAGTATCTGCTAATAATTCAGCACATAGGTCTGCTGATCCTATTCTCACGGGGGGCGGGAGGGGGGGGGGCTCTCTGCCTCCTGGTACCTCCTGCGCCTTTCACTGCCTCCTAACCAGAAACAGCTCATTTACCCATCAGTCATCAT
>JAODKF010000009.1:7917825-7941845 GCA_026779585.1 Mormyrus proboscirostris
TCATACCCCCTCTTCTCCCTCCCTCTCACCTCCGGGTCCATCTCCTCCAGAGCGCCTTCCAGTTGCTTTAGCTCCTCTTCGGAGAGCTTGTTGAGGATCTCATCCTCGTCGATCTGTCGGTACTTCTCCAGGTCCTTCTTGAATGGCAGCGCCATGACTACAGAGGTTGTCTGCCGGGAAAGAGGCCGCCTTGCGGTTCCACGCCAGTCAGCGCCGCCTCCAAGACACTGAAAGAATTACAGATGATGTACAGTACAATCAATACCAATATTCATTACGGCATCGACCCATCAAACGGAACAGTTACAGATCTCCACTGCCACCGGCTCCCTGAAACACACAAGTATCCCTCGTCTTTCTGAGGTACAGGTGACATACAAGTCGGACTTCATGAGAAGCATATTGTGACACCCAAAGTAATCTTTATAAATTTGGTGTATCCTTGTTTATTAAACGACGGACTTTAAACTGCAAAAAGTACCGTCACACCAACATCTTTTTACCTTATTTATCCACAATATACCCCCTTTTAAAAGATGCTGTGGTTGCTAAGCTGCCCCTTTCTTCACCGCCACTTCACTGCTTATAGTTTTCATGATTTACCAAAACAGTAGCATGTGGCTCCGCTAACCGAGTTTAACGTAAGGATACATTGAATATATACAGAGTACTAACTTTTGGGTGTTACAATGTGCCTCTCATTAATGCTTTGGGCGCATTACTAATCTGCTTACCAAATTGTGCATGTAAGTAAATGTCGATATAGCACCGAAAAGCCTGCGTCCATACAAATGTCTACGTCAGTCATCTGAAGCCCTGGTAATTATTGTGCATATGCCACATAATTGCGATTATATCATGAAATGATATCATGCAGCCCTACATACAAGTCAAGTCACCACATAAAACTTTGTTTACTTCAACTAAACATGTCCATAGGTTTATTCTATCACATTCACAGACACCAGCTCCCCAGAATTGTCTTGTCTTGCAGGAAAGACTAGTGCTTTGTTTAAAAGGACACGTCCATTCCGGAAAGATGGCAGACATGGAACACTCTCACCAAAGAGACACAGTGCTTTTAAATCGGGGGGGGTGGCTGTAACAGTGTCTGGGCCCCCTCTACATGAAGATGTAGAGTTACAGAGGTTCCTTATCAGCATACCACCTGACGCAGGAAGGTGAAGACCACCTGGGGACCAGAGTACCTGGAGCAACCAAAGTACCTTCAGCTCAAGCAGACGTGCTTTAAAATGTGAAAAAAGCTGCAATTTGGGTGGGTAAAGAAACCGGTTCAGCGTGTCGCTCTCCCACGACATATGACCTCATTTTTCCATATCTCCATCTGGAGCACAACAGATGTGTGCGTTCTCAAGACAAAAGCAGACCATCCGTGATCCACCGAAGCAGGGATCTCACGGAAGCCGACGGACAGACTGCAGAGCGAACCCTGGGGAAGCCTGCAGCTCGAGGTGGAACCTGTTAAAGCTGGTAATGCAGCTGAACGCAGCATGTCTGCATGCATTATTCACATTGAATGGACACTAAGTCTAAACTCGCATTAAGGGAAACTGAATATTGCTGGGAAATGTCATCAGCATCAGAGAGCTGCGGTCAAAAAATTAAACAGAAGTGCAATTCCTTTATAAATTGTTTATTATCACCAAGCATAATATGATTTTTGACTGTTCTAGAACAAATAATGGATAAGAAACAAGAGAATGGATTGATATCAGCAAATAATGCACAGATGGTGAATTCAGGACCTTAATTTCAAACTTGCTGGATTGACTCATTGAACAATAAAAGAAATTCACTGTCTATATCCCAGTCCTGAGTCACCATTTACAAGCTGGTTTCCACTCACATCCATTAAGGAACAGGACTGCACACAATTACTGAATAATTACATGACCACAGTCCATTTTACAGCCATTCAAGCAAATAACCTTTAAGTTCTGGGAATTGTTTAATTAGAATACAAAACCATACAAGGTCATATGCTTATGAATGGGTACTTCTAACGACCAAATCATGACCTTTAACTTCCCTTCATTAACCAATGCATGAGGTTAAATCAACAATAAAGCAAAGCAAATTACAACCTAACCTTTTAAAAAGTGTCCTTCAATGTATTTCAAGAACATTTAGATGATCAGCTGTGTAATAACTGACAAGAATTACGAACATGACCCACTATATAAATGGATCCCTCCCCGCTTGCCAGATGAATTTAGACTGGCCTAATCTACTAGGGCCTGCTCACGGGTCACATTTCATCTTTTGATACTCTTGATACTTGATAAACAGAATATTTATATGTTATGCATATTCAAAAAAATTCTGAGGATTAATTGACATTATGTTTAGGTCAGATGGCCAGGTCATGCGATGCGACACTATCATTCTCCTTTGTAAGAGTTTTGGCGTGTCCAGACTTTTGACTGGTATTGTACTTAAACAAAACTGTTACAGTAAATATATATTTTATGAAAAATATTTATGAAACCAAATGACTGGTGAAGCAAAATGAAGAGTTTCTCCTCTGAGCTAAGATCAAGAACAGCCCCCACGTCTGTGTCGCATGACCTCCAGAGACTCGACGGATCAGGCTGTGTCGATGGGAAAAATGGTGATGCTGAACCAGGACGGAAGGTAAGAAATCAAGCTGTCTATGCTGACTCTGGGCAAGAGGTTGAACAGAGTTCAGTTCTGTTGAGTATCTCATACCATTGCACTCAGCCGACACCTCATTCAGTTACCAGGCTTGGAGGTCAAACAAAAAACATCCAAGATGACAGAGAGCTGAGCTGTTACATTTGGCTTCTGAGCAGGGTAATTTCTGTCAGTCCCAAGTTCTCTTTCTAAGCTTGATCGCTATCTGAGATCTAAACATAGGACACCATGAATGTATGAGGAAACACTAGATTAAACACATGATCATATTAATAAAAACAAAAGAAACAAAGTACATGTATCAACTGACAGTGTTGGGCGTTTCAGGTCCAGAAGCTACAAATCCAGACCAAGATTTTGTTTCTACCAAGCAGTTGAGCATAAAGAGTCACAGTCACAGAGTACTCAACTGGTTGGGAGAAACAAAATCTTGGTCTGGATCTACGGCTTCTGGACCTGAAGAGCTCAACAATGAGCAACGCCACTGTGTCTGCAGTGTTTAC
This sequence comes from Mormyrus proboscirostris, assembly GCA_026779585.1. Classification (NCBI taxonomy): domain Eukaryota; kingdom Metazoa; phylum Chordata; class Actinopteri; order Osteoglossiformes; family Mormyridae; genus Mormyrus; species Mormyrus proboscirostris. Next base: position 7,921,005 of record JAODKF010000009.1, read on the forward strand.
AAAGGCAGCGGTGCATTAACTTCCTTTAACTTGAGTTCTGTTCTCTATCTCGCTGCAATCGAGATGAAGAAATCGTTCCAGCTGTTTAACAATGAGTCATGCAGGGCCCGCTTCCCCATAGGTCTCCTAGATGTTAGCTCAGAAGCACTCCTCCCAGGCAAGTCTTTACGAGCCTTCACCAAAGCTCCTCTCCCAGCAACACAGACAACCTGGTCACCCCTGGAGGAGAAGCTCCGAAGCTCAGCCCTGTGCTCGCAGTGGCACACAGAGCAGAACAAGACTGCAAAATGATGCCTTATGACAGATGATGCTATATTTGCAGATGCAACGAAAGCAATCGCCAGATCACGCCATGCTAATGCAGCGTCGGCGTATGAACAGATACTGACCAGTTTAACCACCGCTCACCCCAAACTCAACCCAAAACAAGAGCTGCTCTACTAATCACAACAAAGATAAAGTCAAACTATTGAAATCAAAACATTTCCTATTATACTTCCGGCATACCATTTACAGCTAGAAGTCTTTTGTGTAATGAACCTGTTATTTAAGGAGTGATCAGACAATCATCAGCTTCATTAAACCACCCATGAAAAATATAATTATTCTATAGATCATGAATACCTTTATAAAAATATTCAACTTATGAACTGGTATTTTTTATATAATAAAATATATATGATGTGGAAAAACAATAGCTAAAAATAAACAACATGTTCAACTATGTTCTTCTCTAATGAGATCACCAGTCAACGCTTTACAGATTTTTTTATCTTTAAACACGCGTTAACTTTGCGTATACTTCCAAACAGAATGCGGTTATCTGAGTCAAAGCTTGATTGATAGACTAGCAGAAATGCATTAAATTACTATTACTTAAGCAAGCAACAAGCCTCATTTAGCCAATGAATGTCATATATCCAGACGATCGAGTTTTCTGGTCTGTGTCATGGGGAGGGATTGGCACATAGTTTACCACAAGTTGCCCTTTCATTTTGTTTTGGCTATTTGTTGACAAACAATTATCGCGATCGCGCTTTATACGGCGCCAGGTCCGAATTAGCAAAAATGAAACTAAACGGGACAGAATGCGGCATGCGGTGAAGCATGGTGAACACACACCCTAAAGAGCAGTAGATCCACCATCAATGATAAATTTAAAAAAATCTATATGTTGGCTACATATGTTTCTTAAGCAGGACGCCGCCAAGGTATTTCCTACACCCGACTGGACATGCCGGTGTGTGTATACAATAATAATAATAATAATAATAATAATAATAATAATAAAAAGTCGAAATAATAACAACAACAATAGTAATAATAATTATTAATATAGCAGTTGACGGCAATAACCAAAAAGAAACGTTAGGACATTGACTGCCGAAGGAAACAGTCGCAGCGTGTGGTAGTTGTTAGGCAATAATTTATGGATGACAAATCATACATTTCAACTCTGAGTGTTCTAAGCTGTTCACCAAGCTAAAGATCCGTAAACCGACCAGTTGATTAGCAAAAAAAAAATCATTTATAGCTAGTTTTAGCTGGTAAAATTGAAGGTAAGGTACGGATTACGATGACCAAAAATCAGAAATGTACGATGACAGTTTTAGGCACACCAAGCAGCGCTCTGTAGTGCAGTCATTATCTGCCGCCCATTGATTTCCTGATCCAACCCATTTACCATGACTTGAAGACTTCACAGTACACTTAACCAAAAAGCAATTCATAATGAATAACTTCACTTCATAATTAAATGCATTAGGCAACCAAATAATCTCCCTACGTCTGTCTATGTAAGACAACATGTACAAAGTATATATTAAGCTAGCTGTGGCAATCTAAATTATTATAAAAACCCATAGATAAAACAACTGCTAATTATGAGCAAATGTTTTATTTCTTACCAAAGCGTAATGCTTCAAAGCGATATCAGGAGTTACCAGTGAACGATTATACGCGTTTTCTGCTTTTGGTCGCAATAAGTATCAGACTAATGGTAGAGCTGTATTTCCTACAGCTTCAGTCCCACACTGTCTCACCCCAAGGGCGGCAACACAGGAAGACAGATACTGCACAATACCACGTGTCACAGGTCGAATAGCCTGACGACAAAATCCACCAATGGAAGTGGCCTGTCCCACTGAAAATGCAGGAAGTGGACTCCATTGTGCAAAGATTTATGGGATATGTTGTTCTGAAGATAATCATTAGCGTAGTGTGTGGTTGAATATCGAATTATGGAGAGGTAATAAAACGTCACGACAAATAAAATCTTGAATAGAGTACACTTTAGTATAAATGTTAAAAACATCCAAAACCTGGTTGTTTTTGCTAACTTATTATATAGATATATTTAATTAGAAAAAATATAATTTATAAATTAGTAACCACTTACAGGCGGATTGTTTCTGGATTATGCGGGAAAGTTGTTAGAAAGTAATCTAAGGCAGATCAGTTCTCCAAAATGCTGGAATATGTGTTTTAGTAACATCTTGGTAACCTGTTTCCTTCAGTATATAGCATTTGATTAACTAAAATTTAATTGTATAAAAAGTTTAAAGTAGCTTTTTGGCTTGGTTAACAGTAAATCAAGACATTATATTGAAATTGAGTAAGATAGACTAAAAAAAGTGGCAAACAGTGACTTAAGAATCAATGTTCCAACAAGGTTAATTACATTATGTGTATCCGCAGTAAAATACTTAATACATATGAAGCAGCTTCTCCATCTCATGTTATTTTGTATACAAACAGTTTCTAGAACAAAATAACAATGGTCTCCCGTCTCTTTCACTTTTTACTGTCTCATCACTGGAACCGACTCCTGATCTTATAACTGGAAGCAGTTCTTACATCTCATACTGTAGCATAAACAGTGCCAGGCTCAACAGTACCAAGAACAAAATATTGACCAGTACTAAGCAGTACAAAAACAAAAAAATGTACTAACTACACAGCCCAGTAGAATCACAAGGAGTTTCATGCCTCTCTCAGAAAAACTAGTGATTCTTCTACGTTTCCATCACTTGACCGCTCAAACATCATCTGGTTAAACAGTGCCCTGTGTACCATGGTTAACATATGGCTCTTTAAATCCCTGTGGTAACGCAAACTCAGCTGGAGAATCAAGACTCCTTCATGCAGCTTGAGTTGCTAGGTGAACTCAAGAGACTAAGCAGACATGTCCTAAAAACAGGGATGCTATTCTCCAAGCAGAAATTTGCAGCAGTTACAGGGTCCCATTGAGTTGCAATTCATTTTGGTTGCTGAATTTCTAAATGAGTCAAAAAACAGCTGCAGTCATAATGGTTCCATTCTCATGTCACTAAAAGACCTTCACATGAAGATATTGTGTTAGAGGGTTTTTTACAGTTATAGATGCTTGGCTGTAGGGAAAGCAAAAAAAAATTTAATCATGACCATAATATGCCTTTGACGATGGTCCAGATCACTCACTGAATGATGCCAGGAAGATGCACTGATGTACAAAAGGCTAATAATGAAACTCTTAAGTAACAAAAAAAGTGTGGGAAGGACTTTTAAAAATGAATAAATTTCAATCTTAATTGGCCTGGTGCAATGAAATAATTGGTTCTGCATGAACAAGCTATAACAATGAAAAATCAGTGGATCAATGACAAAAGTGTGTGCACTAAAAAGTCATTTGTATAACTGGGAGGAAAATGCCAAAAAACAAAAATTCAGGTCACCTAGCCTTTTGTCCTTTGGTGGCAGCTTAGCGAACTTGATGCATGACAGCTCCTTTCATCTGTCCTTAACTGGGGACCCTACAAGGAAAAACTAGGGGAAAGGGTCTGTTACTTTTAATTGTCAGGCCTTTGGTTTAAATGGTTACCTGCATAAGGTGCCTGGTTCACCTTTGAGAAAGGAGCCCTGCTTCCTTAAGCAAGTACCAGAATTAACCAGAATTGCTTGAGGAAAACCTGACCAGGCATTCACATAGGTAGCCTGCTAATTTGAAAATGTTTCCAGAATGAGCAGTTTGGTGAAAGCTTCCCTCTGTATTGTACAAAATTGCTGCCAAGGTTCTTCACAACAGGCTCCTTCTCAGGCAGGACGATGGAGTCCAGAAAGTCGCCTATTGTACTAAGGTGGACAATGAGCTTCTCAAATTGGTGTCTATAATGTTACTGGGTTACATCATTGAACGGGATGAATCTGAGTTGATCACGGATGAATCCGGCATCAGCCAGTTATCTTTTTCTGAGCTGGGTTCTCAAAAGCCCACTGCATATAGTAGTATAGAGTATTTGAATACTCTATAGATTCGAATCAAAACTGATCATTTAAAGCTATATCCGGAGAATCTGTCTTCAGCAAAAGACAATCAGAGCTCTGACACAGAGATGATTTTTAAATTTTTTATTTTTTGCCACGGGGCTGCTGCAATCATGCTGACAATGCCCTAGGGTGCTCTAGACTAGAAAGATAGAGCCTCAGACTTTGCAGGAGGCTAATACTTACCGACACCTGTGAAAAGAACAAACTCAAGGTACTGTGTACTCGTTAAAACGGCATTCCCTGAGTCTCTGCTCTAGGAGCCTCTGGAAACTGGGAGTACTGTGTTATGTGAAACCCTTGCAATCAGAACAACAAGCCATCTCATCCCGAGAACCATCTGTTTGGCCTGCTGGTTCTGGCCGGAACATGTCACCAAGTGAAAGAAATAATATACACACGGTCTTCAGTGAGAAGCATGATGACTATGCTTTTTTTCTAGAGATCCCTATCAAGAGGTCACAGTCTTGCATCTTTGGGTTTAAAATACACAGGTTGTTTTTTTCCGATGGTCTGACATTTTAGATAACCCGAGTGCAGGGTTCTTCCGAAATGTGCAGTGATGATGACTAGCGCAGGACAGACCCCCAGGACAGACTGTTTGCTGCCAAACTCGTCTGGCAGCTGACTTTCAATAGGATGCTACAGGACAAACTGAAAGCAAGTGAGTGTCTGGCAAAGACGTGGCGAGCCATGCAATTTCACAAAGGAGCTGAAAATGATACCGTTCTGTAACTGGATGATCCCAAATCCCAGGGGTGATCTAAAGATCAGCACAGGGCTAACAAACAGGCACTTGTTCAGTAGACTGTCTTCACCCATCACAGCCTAATTTTCATTAAGTGGCTGATTGCTGATAAACAAACATAGGAATTGTCACATTTGGTGGGGGTGTACATCATTGGCCCTAAGGTGATTTCATTTTGATTATTTAGGGAACAAATCAATGTTTTGAAAATCTTAAGCAAATTTCTACCATGAGTAGTTTCAATTTATCAATTATTTTCATAACCCAATTTCAAACCTTTTTTAATGTGACTGAAAAAAAATCACAAATATGACCATGTAAAACGTAATTACACACATATTAATGGACTATGACGAAAGTAGAATTTCAGAACATAATTTTTATTGTTATTACACAACGAGACCAAGCCAGTGTAAACAGTTAAAAAGGCCAATTACAAACACACACATAAAGGAAGCCTGACCTGACTGGCTTTAATTTAGGACAAAACCATCAATACCAATCAATGCCCAGTACCATCAATACGGATAACTGACTAACCTCTGAACCATTTGCTGAGCAGGGATTGACCAGATCTAATAATGAACAAAAAACACGGCACAGGCTGGCATTTTGAGACCGTTTATAAACGATGAACATGCCAATGAAATCTCTCATTCTCCACTACATAAAACGAAGATGCATCTTTAGCTGTGGTGCTGCTGACTTGAATAACTGTGTATTGATAAAGTGTAAATACTGGTTGGCAATAATGGCCAAGACTGACCCATTGGACCAATGCCAATGTCTTGATTTATGATGAATATTCCAAGATGCTGCCATGCTAGCGGCAGCTGGCTGCAGTCACTCCAGTCCCTTGTCTACTCACTGTATAAGATGTGCTTTTTAAACACATTGCTAAACAAACCGATAAAGAAGGCTGGCTCTGTGCTGGCGACTACTCTGGAGCCCCTAGAGCTTGTTGTGGAGAGAAAGACGCTGCATAAGCTTCTCAGCATAATGGGCAATACTATGCAGCACTTACAAAATCTACTGGACAGCCAACAGAGTGTTTTCAATCAGAGACTCCTTCAGTTCTGCTAGTAAAGGTCATCACAGGAGGTCATTCCTGCCCAAGGAAGTAACCATCTATAACCACTCCTCCCTGTGCTGGAAGAGGAGTCTCCAATGCACATTTACATTTATTTTGCACACTGAGGTATTTTTGCATATTTGTACATTTTGCATATTTGTACATTTAGTGTATTTGTACATACACATTTTTGTCATTTGTAATTTGGTGTTTTGTCTACCGTTACGCCTACCTTGTGTCTGTCTGTTCCTGTCATTTATGTATTAATGGCTACTACAACACAAAAATTTACCCTCGAGGATAAATGTAACCTGAATCTGAATCTTGCCTGATACAGATATGTTAACTGATATATTGTGCATCTCAAAGGCTAACATTACTTTATTGCTAGGCTAACTATTCAGCTACCACAGATTCCTGACCATCGCTACTATAGCTAGCGAGAAGAACGACTTTTTTGCACTACCAAAGAGGGACGTTTCCCAAAAGCATTGTTGAACAAAGATTATCTTAACAATTCCAGAGAGCATTCTGTGCTACAGAACAGGGTCAAGCTGCCCAAAAGTGTCCTTGCACAAAGACCCTGCTATCCTATGATTTGGATATCCATGGGCTCAACCGGCTATGTGCGTGATTACCTGCGAAACGTGAACACAACAGCATGCGAAGTAGGGGAATCTTTCAGGAGGATTTTGCCCCCAGAATTGATTACAGCCGATTCCGATGTTATAGATCAACGCAGCTAAATCTCCACGATAATAATTGCTTCATCATGATAAATCTTTACACCCCTAAATTTTGGAGATCTTGAGGTATGAATCTGCTCTCTCTCATTCCTCTGAACTAAAATGCATGGTTTTCTCCTTGAAAATGACATTGCCAGTTCAATTCCATTTATTTAAGTAGGACAGGTAATCCTGCTCTGAGAAGGGGTGCTATCATTGTCTGTGTTAACAGGGGGGTAGGGAGTAAGACCAGCTATGGACACAAAAGACTTACATGCTTAGTCACTGGGGGTAGATGACACCCTGATGGACCTTCTGGGCAGGGCTATCGGGAGACACGAGCAAAACCGACAGTCACACGACCCACAATGGGTTACTCAAAGTAAAGGGGGGAAGAGAACAACAACAGGGAAAGGTCTATATCGATGTTGGTAAGAGGCCAGCACTGCTTTACTCCTCTGCAGTCAGGCAGCTTCATATATAGTGTGAAGGTGGATGGTATGGTGACCACACACCTGCATGGTTTTGGAATCAGATCCCACCTGGTTTGGGATCTGCATGTTCTCTTTATCTTGCAGATTTTCTCCTGTAGTTCTAGGGTGAATCCCAGCCGTTTGTCCTGTGCTGCCTCTGTTCCCAGGCCCCCCAGGACACTAACCAAGATAAGCAGATAGAAGACAGATGGAAAATGTAAAGGTTGCTAAAAGTAGCTTAATATATGAAAAAAATGCAAAGAAATAAAATTTGTATTTTCAAAAACCTGGTAAATTAATGCAGTCTGCTTGATAAAAGTAAAACCACCAGCTCTGTTCCATTCAAACCCATTCCTGCTTTTCATTACACATAACACTGTTTGAAGAAGGAACTTTGTGACCCAATGATTCATCTCCACACAGAAATGGAGAGGGTGACAAAGATATCTGGGCATATAATGAACAGCTATGAGTGGGGCGATTACAAAACTGTAAGATCAAAGAATGACTTCAGGTCAAATATCTGCTGGAAATGGATACCTGTGCAAAGATAGCAGCATCAGGATGTAAGAGGGACAACATTCTCTTCCTTCTTGTATCTGCAGAACATACCTTCGCATAAAGCTGGCATGAAGGTGTGGATGGATATGGGGCAAATGGAAGGTTCCACCCTGCAGGCCATGGTAGAGGCAATTTAGAAGGCCTCGCTGGTCATGATCAGTCTCACCCAAGTACAAGGACAGCCCAAACTACAGAGCTGGTACGGCACAGTCCTAGTAATCATCACCAATCGGACTGGTCCTGCTGTATGTCTTAATGACTTTTAAGAACTGTTCACTGCTTGTGTGGTAATACAACTGTTGATGTTGATGACAAGATTTAAATAGCAAAATCTGGATGTAATAAATTTTGTAATCATCTAACCTTATTTTCTCCTGATGTTTTACTTGTGGTTTTTGCTGAATATTTCTTTTGTTCCTTTACAGTGTTCCCTGCCATATACATCTATTAAATAAATATTCCAAGAAGGGTAATTTCATTCCCTAAACATTAAAGATAAATATGAAGATACAAAGGGGCAGCTTGGCGGTGCGGTGGTTAGTACTGGTGCCCCTCACTTCTGCGACCTGAGTTCCGTGTGTGGAGCTCACATGAGCTCCCTGTCTCACCGTGGGGTTTTCTCCAGGTACTCTGGTCTAAAACTAATTCCACACAATCCAGAGACAGAGCAATAACCACGACGTTAAGACGTTCCAGTAGCATTAACATGGATAGTTGTTTTAGCTTCAATCACCATGAAAATTGAACAGCATGGACTGCAGCTGGGAAAAGACTGAACTCTGACTGGAGGAATATGAATTTGGCACAAACCCAGACAGCCCTTGACCACATTATCCCAGTCTATCCTTCTTACCCTCTTATGCAAAAGGCTTTGGTTTTGTACTAGCGAACAAACTACTTGCGTCCTGTGTCCACCTCAAGGATGTTTACCATAGGACCCCCCAGCTATGAGGATACGTTTTGCATTATGTGTAACATAATATTTTAAGCCCAGCTGCTACCATTTAACAGGCTTGCAAAAAAAAAAAGTGTTCCTGGCTGACACCAGAATGTAAAAATAACTCCAAATGAATCACAAAGGATCACATCAGCTGCTTCCTGATTGAAACCAGTCTTCATTTTCTTCTCCGGCAATTAGAAAAAGGACCTCTGCATTTTACCTAAAATCTTGTTTTTCTAGTAGCCTAGCAAACAAACATAAATGGGCTAGGCCTGCTTTGCACGACAACATGGGGCAATTTATCAGTGTAAATGGGCTCATGTATACAGAAACAGCCCCAAGCAACACCAACAATACTCCGCATCACAATGAGCTTTTAGGGTGCTAAATTAGCCTATTAAATGTAACGAGAAACCAGAAGGCATGGGATGCTACAGATACAATTAACTGCAATCATCAAAGCTCTTTCCCTGTCAGTTGCCAGAAAAAAATAACAGCTGGGAAAAGCCTTCTCTGGTCACGAGTATGACAGATGATGTCACTGCATGGCTAAAAGAAAACCGGCTTCGCAATAAAGAGTATGAAGGTCATTCATTTGTCAGCTGCAGAAGTTACGTACAGAGGTGTGATCTCAAATAATGTAATCCCAAGGAAAGCACCAAACTCATAGGTCAGCTTGGAGGCAAAGTAATTGTACACAAGTACCATGTGTACTGTGGTTTTGCAAAAAACATCTATTCTGACACTTAAATACCTACAAACCAATATGGAAATGAAGAGATGTACATTTTCATACCTCATCTGCTTCTGCCCCAGCAGGCTCCAGAGTGTGTCTGCACCTGCCTGGGGAAAGACGTCAACTTGCAATCACTGCCAGAGATCATGTGTTTTCTGAAAGCTTCAGAGAAAACTCAAGGAGCGACGCATTATGTGTGTGTATCTTTCGACGTGTGTTTGTGTCTGTGTGGATTAGGTTTATATTATATTGTGGGGACCAAATGAACTCACAATGTAATAAAAACCTGTTATTTTTATTTTGTGGGGACCATTTTTCCCCACCATGTGAATGCAATCAAAAAACTAAAGATGCCACAATTCTCGTATTTGGTTTGGTTATGGGTAGGATTAGGGCTGGGTAGGGGTTGTCATGTTAGGATTAGAGTTTACCCCATAGAAATGAATGGAGGGTCCCCACAAAGATATAATTACAAACCTCTGTGTGTGCGTGTGTGTTTGCATAGATCATATCTGAGGACCACATTGTCCCCAAAGAACTGTTTTTGGTCCCCATTTGGATAACCTCAGTTTTATAAAAAGCTGTGAATGCAATCAAAAAAGTAAAAATGCCAAAAGTCTTGTATTTGGGTTGGTTACTTATGGTTAAGGGTGTCGTGATTGTGATTAGGGTTTTTCCCATAGAAATGAATGGACGGTCCCCATTTGGACAGGAAGACCAACTTGTATGTGTGTGTGTGTGTGTGTGTGTTTTGTGATGGACTGCCATCCCATCCAGGGGACACCCCTGTGACAGGCTTCAAGGCTCCGCCCCCTCGCTGGCAGCCAGAACAAGCAGACTGATGTTGGATGGAGCGCTGCCTCATACAACACAAACATTAAAGCACCTGTAACACAAAATGTCTTTAAACGCAAAGGTAACGCAGTCTGTGCGCGACTCTGTCATTGATAACTATCCGCTGGCAGGCTAGAAAACGAGCGCACAAAAAACCACCTGCATTTTCTCCTTGTTCGTGTAGAGATGCAACCCTCAGTTAAATTTTATCTGAAACTTACGCACACTTCTATTTTACTGAGTAACTGCATACCAAATGTGCAGTCATAGTACACAGATAAGCGCATTCAGATAAAGAAACCATATATTAGCTTTCAAAGAGTGTGAAACAGAGCAGCCCAAGCTGGGTCATGCACCCGTAGCACCAGGCCCCTGAGACCTTTCTGCTCACTGCGGAAAACTGGTAACTGGGACACCGAGTTGCTGACTGGGTTGGCAAATTCCTGGGTGAGGTGCATGAACGACAGACTAAAGTACAGATGACGTAGAAACCAGCAACAAGAACCAGGTTCCAGAAAACAGGAAGTGGGGCAGAAGCAACACCAGAATAATCATGGCAAACCTGAGAATGAGTCACAAGACGCAGGGCAGTCAACTCTCACGTATCTGGTATGATGATCACACTTTCAGACTCTAAAGCTCATGCAAGAAGTCTTACGGCAAATATATATCATTCCATTACATCCATTCCATTAGCTACATCAAAAGCGTTGGGGTAGTTTTTCAAACCCTACATACTATTTACAAGGTGATACTACTACATAATAAATTGAAAATCTCATGCCAGCCAGCTGACCAAAGTTGACAACCCTGCAGTTGCCCAGCCCACCAACTGCGGAACTGCGGCTAATCAAGACCATGAACCCAGGAATAAGATACAAGCTATAACCAGGACCAGAAACTCAAGACACACCTTTCAACAAGAACCATGGGCCTGGAAAAACAAAGCCAGTACCAACAGCCTCTAAGCTAGTGGCCATTCTGGCAACCCTGACAGAAAACAATAACAAACAAGTTTCCGAATCAAATATAGCTCTGGGCTCCAAACTCTAAGAGGAAATGGCCATTGCTCTGTTTAAATAAGATTCATATCCATCACTAAATGACATTTATATGCTGTAAAGCAATTTTTCATATTAGATTAGATTTCTTTATTGTCATTTTAAGTGTATTTGAATACATAAAAAGCAAAATGCTGTTCCTCCATATTGAACAGAACAACAGACAATAAATAAAACAGACAAATATCACAATGACAAGTAAGGTATAAAACATAACAAAATATAGAGCCGACTAAATATATTCAGTATTCCAAATATTTAGAATCAGAATCAGGTTTTATTGATCAAGTATGCTCACACATTCAAGAAATTCCACTCCGGTAGTTGTACTCTATCGCGGGGAAATTCTCTTCACCTATATTTACACAATGTAATTTCAAACCGCTCTCTAATCTGTTAAACAATGCAAAATAAAATGAGTTTAAAACTGTTTTTCCACTGTTTTCTAAGTCATCTGCAGTTCTTCCCCTCACATCCATTTTATGTACCCAAAACACTGGCGCCACCCAATGGCTTAAGCTTGTCATTTTCTGAATTTGTCACAAACCAGAAGTAATATCTCCGAAGCTGTGATCACTTCCTTTAGGTCGAAGCACGGGTCGGGGAATCATAGAAAATGGCGGATATGGACGAATTGTTCGGAAGTGATGGAGACAGTGAAAATGAACAGCGAGGTTTGTGCCACTATTACTCATGCCGGTATAATATAGTGTTCGCTAATGCTGTTTTATGTACCAGTCTTTTCTTTAAAAGAAAGACCTTATGGATTTATGGAAAACGTGCCGGTCGGGTGCCTCGGTACGTGTATACCTATCAATTCTGGAGCGTTAATTGTTTTATTGCCAATGTTATTCTAAATATACTCTGTCGTTTTTACTGTTTACGTGTTACTGCTGTCATTCGGCGATCGAACTACGCTATGATAAGTTATGAAAACCAAGTAGAGCCTTCGACCAAAGCCGATTGAAGACGTTTTTATTAGACCGAATGGAACGTGACCAAAACTTGCATTTCTGTACGTGCCGTTCCCAGCCCCAAAGTGTTGTGGTGAGGGGCTCCTTGGGGCATGAATATCCTAACAGATTCAGGGGCCCCCACACTTGACAGGGGCGCTTGAGTACGTAAAATTTCGCGGGGGTCCGCCCCTGGTTAAGTTACGTCTAGATCATCACGAGAGGCAGGAAGTTTAATTCTCAATGCCGTTTGTCCCTCTGCTGAGATACTGTTGCCTACACCCAACAAATGTTTACACACTGCAATACACCTATTTATTTTACACTACTGCCAAATTTCTGTGCTTTTGTGGATTGTCACTGAGTCTTTGTAAACTGCAGAGTCTGGATCTGGCTCCGGCTCCGACTCTGAGCAGGAGAGGCCGAGGTCTGCTAGTAATGGATCAAGGAGCGAAAGTGAACGAGACCAGGACGATGAGGACGAGGATGATGACGAAGGCCAAGATGGCGGGAACCCCAGCAACAAGGAGCTGTTTGGGGACGACAGCGAAGACGACCACGGGAGCGTTCGCAGCGGCAGCGACAACCACTCCGAGAGGTCGGACAACCAGTCAGAGGCAAGCATGCACTCAGAGCAGGAGGATAATGAGCAGTCAGACGCCGAGCAGCACAGCGGCTCGGAGGGGCAGGAGGAGGATGACGGTGGCCACCATTCAGATGTAGGCAGCCCTCAGTCGGGTGTAGAGAGTCACCATTCTGATGTCGGCAGCCCAAGGTCAGAGGGTGGTAGCCCCCACTCAGAGGTGGGCAGCCCCCACACCCCCCACTCGGAGGCAGGCAGCATGCACTCGGAAGACAGGACACCCCGTTCCGGCCAGGGAACCCCCCACACAGACGGGGAGGCCTCGGGGAAAGAGGCGCACTCGGAGGATGAGAAGTGGGGAGCAGGGGCCAAGAGTGACCAATCAGATGAGGAGGAAGACAAGCCCCAGCACTCAGATGAAGAGCAGGGACACAAATCAGGTAGCACCCTGTTCTGGTAAACCCTGATCTTACCATGTCACACCCTGCAGCATTTATTAGGGTGATGCTCCAAAACCGGTGTTGGGACCCACAGTGCACTAGTGCTTGGTGAGAGTACAATAAGATGACAGTTTATGATCACCGGTGAGCATCATGCTACATCGTGACTGTCGGATATGTTTATTCACGGCACAGGTTCTGCTAAAGGCAGCGACAGCGAGGATGATTTTATCAGACAGAAGCAGAAAAAAGCACCTTCGGACTCCGACTCGGACAGTGACATTGGAGTGCACAAAGGTGAGGCGGAGTATGGGAAGGCCGTGGCTTGTGTATGTGGCTGCATTTATGCAGCATAGAAAAGGCCAGGAGTGTGTGACTCTCCCCTCACCTTCTGCAGACAAAAAACCGGTTGCAGATGACCTCTTCGGGGAGGCGGACGACATCTCGTCGGACAGCGACGCCGAGAAGCCGCCTACTCCAGGGCAGCCGCTGGTTAGTGACTTGGTTTGTAAAATTCTCCAGCTTAACTTCCCATGGCATGGAAAGTTTCTGGAAATTTTCTGCTCCTTTGCAACTCTATTAGTGACACAGACCTGGAAGGAGAAGTGCAGAACTCCTCCACTGCGGAGTGTTAAGGTTGGGCTGATTTCCCGTAGGACAATGAAGACGGCATGGAGACGGAACAGCAAGAGGAGGAGCCTGTCCCGGAGACCAGGATTGAGGTGGAGATTCCCAAGGTCAACACAGACCTGGGCAGCGACCTCTACTTCGTCAAACTGCCTAACTTTCTGAGTGTGGAGCCCAGGTAAGGCAGACCCTCCCTGCAGACGATTCCCGAAGTACAGCCGGGTCCTTCCCTCTCTGACTCCCTGTCGACCCGGCAGACCGTTTGACCCACAGTACTACGAGGATGAGTTTGAGGACGAGGAAATGCTGGATGAAGAAGGAAGGACGAGGCTGAAGCTCAAGGTGGGTAGATGTGACTGTTGTGGGGGCCCGTGTGGGGCATATTGCCAGCTGCAACGCAGAGACATGATCAAAATGGGACCCTTCCTCCCCCTTGGCACTCGTAGGTCGAAAACACGATCCGGTGGCGGACGCGGCGAGACGAGGAGGGCAACGACATCCGTGAGAGCAATGCGCGCATCGTCAAGTGGTCCGATGGCAGGTCGGTCCCCACACCTGGATGGGGGGGTGGTGTATTATGGGGCAAAATGATGATGTCGTGCCCCCCTCCTCCCCCCCCCCTCCTCCTCCTCCACAGCATGTCTCTACACCTTGGCAATGAGGTGTTTGATGTGTACAAGGCCCCCCTCCAGGGAGACCACAACCACCTTTTCATCCGGCAGGGGACAGGGCTGCAGGGGCAGGCTGTGTTCAAGACCAAGCTGACGTTCAGGTGTGTGCCGTCCTCATCGCCATTTGGTGCAACACACCCTTTATGAGCCAGTTCATGCAGAGGGTTTGCAGGGTTCACAGAAACGCCTTTTCCCGTTTCCACTTTGAACAAATAGTGTGTGTCTGTAATGGTGGGGGGCCAGTGAGAAGTGTTTGCTCGCTTTTCTGGCCACCAGCCATTACAGGCACAAGGCTGGCTCTGAGGTTGCATGGCTCCGCATTTTCTGATTGGTGTATCCCTTTCTATGGCCCCACCCCCCAGTCCTGGTTAACCTTTCTGACTGGCTTACCTCTCTCTCTGGCTCTGCCTCAGGCCTCACTCCACAGACAGCGCCACCCACAGGAAGATGACTCTGTCCTTGGCAGACCGCTGCTCCAAGACACAGAAAATCCGCATTCTGCCCATGGCGGGTCGTGACCCTGAGTCCCAGCGAAACGAGATGATTAAGGTACTGCCACGCCAGTGCCTGTGCTCGCAGCTGGGCTATTTCTGGGCGTGGGTGGCAACATGTCTACGGATGGTGGTTGGACCGTACTGTGTGTGTGTCCCATTTAATGAGATACAAATAAAATGTAAGTGCTCACAAACAGTATATAACTGCAGCTTTCACTTCTGGTGATGAAGGGGGCAGCCATCTTGAATTGCAGAGGTTCCTTTGACTTTCCAGGTTGGAACTCTGATTTCCAGAGGCATTCCAGCCGAAATTTCCAAGTAGGAACATTGGAAATTCCAACTGGAGCTCAAATGAAACGCAGCATTAGGTCACATACGCTGCTTTAGGAATGCCTGGTTTAGCCCTATAGACACACTGGTGATGTCAGTTCCTTTGTTTTGACCTCAGCTGGGCGTCAGGATGGAATCAATATCAGAATGGGGGGGGCATCCCTGCTGAGTTAAGCCTGTCTGGGGGGGCTGGCTTTTGTAAGTTTCTGACAAACAGTAGCCTGGTCTTCTTTTATACACACCTGACTTTGTTCATGTCCATCCTCTCCAGGTAGGGGTGGGGGTGACATACCTGCAACATCATGTGACTTACCTGCAAGGTCATGTGACTTCACGTCCCAGTCCTGATGCCCTGCTCCCTATCCCACCACAGAAAGAAGAGGAGCGGCTGCGAGCCTCCATCCGCCGCGAGTCGCAGCAGCGCCGCATGCGGGAGAAGCAGCACCAGCGCGGCCTGAGCGCCGGATACCTGGAGCCCGACCGCTACGAGGAGGAAGAGGAGGGCGAGGAGTCCATCAGCCTGGCAGCCATCAAGAGCAAGTACAAGGGTGCTGGAGGGCTGCGAGGTATAGGCTCCTCCTTGTCCGGTTGTCGCCACGGAAACCTTGTAAGGTCCCCGTAAAATGAACGCTCACTTTCAACCCCCCCCAACAGAGGAGCGGGCCAGGATCTACTCCTCAGACAGTGATGAGGGTTCCGATGATGACAAGGCTCAGAGGCTGATGAAGGCCAAGAAGCTCGACAGTGATGAGGTGGGTCTTCGGAATGCCGCTTCCGTCATGCTGACAGTAGTGTGATGTCATCGCAGTGGCAGGGAGGGCTGCAGTCTGGGGCAATTCCAGTGGGGTGCTCCTCTGTCAGAAGCCTGCAAAGGATAAGGGCCTCTCCTTACATCGCAGCAATAGCCGGGCATTGAAATTGAGCGGTGTTCCAGCTGAGGCAGACTAAGTACGGCACACTGAGGGAAACTCAATGTGATTGTTACTCAAATATTTAATCCTTGTACTTTACTTCATTCCTGAAATCTTTTCATAATGTAAACAGACTTTGATGGAAATGGGGCACTTGTTATTTTAAGCTATATAAGATACAGTGTACTTTCGCACAAAAGAGATTAAAAATGTTTTTGTTTTTAAGTAGTGTTGGACACATAGTTTACCAACAGGTGGCGCTGTTTCCTGCGCTTTGGTTCGTGGAGAAATTTCGAAGGTTTATTCTTCCTTTTTTTTTTTTTCTTTTTCTGCTTTACGCCTGTGCTGATTTTCCGCTAGTAAGGAAGGCCAATTGTGGGAAAGGCCAGCTGTTTACGGGCCTCTTACATGTTCCAGGAAGGAGAGCACTCCGGGAAGCGGAAGGCTGACGACGACGATGAAATGTCCACCAAAAAGGCCAAGAAGTATGTCATCAGCGATGAAGAGGAGGAAGACGAGTGAATTTTCTCTGGTTCAGTCCTTTGCCAATAATCATTGTTCTGTTATATAAGGTATCTGTCAGTTTGTTTTTTTTAGTTTGTTTTCCTGTACAGCTGAGGTAGATAATAAATGAATTGGACTTTGCTAAGAGCTGATGAATACTTTTTCCTACATCTGGGATATAGATATGCTGAGGGAAAAAAGTGACTCCCCACGTGTAACATGAATCTAGTTATTAGTGTTATTATTGTGTTTTTTTTTTTTTAAAGTCTGTGAGAACAGGTCTTAAGCTTACCCCTCAGCCACAGCCTCACAGTCACACCCACACTCAATAACAGGAGCATTATAGCGCTGGCTGAGGCCTGTTTTTTTGCCACCCCATCACCGCTTTCGGCCGAGGTGTGAAGCCCGGCTTTAGGTCCGACACCCGAGCCCCATCGGGGGGTAAGAGACGCACTCTGCATGACCCCCGTGGAGGGGATTACCGGGAGCCCTGGTTACGGCCCCAATCCGTGAGCCGCGCTGACGTACTACGGGATTTCAGCAGAACACAGGGGCTTATGTCTGCGTTTTCTGGCTCCCGCTTTATCGCCGAGCCCCTGGCCCGGAGGGAGTCCGGAGGGTCACCTCGCTTCGCGGGTCTGCCGCAGCCAGACGGAGCCGGTTCCAGGCTGGCCCGGAGCACAGCGAGGGGGAGGAACATGTACCAGAGTAATTAAGAAGAGTTACATAATGGCACAGTTCTGAGTGTATGGCGGCTTTTCTGTATATCCTCAGAATACTTCAGGATGAGTTGTGGGCAGAAAGCACTTCTCGAACATTTCAATGATAGAAAGGCCAGATTAATAAGGCTGAGAGAACGTTCTCAGAAAAGTAAGGGATTTTTGTATTAATTTTCAACACCTGCTTTTCAGGAGGTGATTAAGGCCTGATTTGTATTTTGACTCTACATGCAACATGCCCGCTGTTAACCTGCGACTCCGAGATGAGGTATTCTGACGCGGAACTTAAAGGGTGCATTCTTTGACACGGCACCATCTGCTCAGAACCGGCAAAGCTGTGTTCTCCTGAGTGCCTGTCACCTTTAACCACTGTAACGTCGATCATTTCCACCCTGGCTTTCTGTTAAGGTGAGGTAATTAGTGCCATCGGCAGGCCATGAGGTGGCGCCAGGAGGAGGCGACATGCTCTGCCGTGACACTGCAGTACGGTTATGCAATGGCGTGATGATGAGGACGGGCAGGGCTGGTGGGACAGGAGCGGATATGGGGAGGGGGAGGGCTGCAGCAGTCCTGTTTCTGCCCCCAGGCCCCTCACAGCCCTGTGCTTCCTCCTCAGTGTCCCTGCAGCACCTCTGGGGTGTGGCTTAGCGTCCGCCAGCTTTATGTGAATACGCCTCTATCCCTCAGCACTATAACCTTATACCGGGCAGCCCAGCGGCACCCAGCCTGCGGCCGGTCAAACAGGTCGCACTGTGTTCATGCTCTGCACATGTAGCTGGATCATCCCTGGCTCTGCCAAGGGGTAACGTCCGAGAGGCAAGACAAGGCGAGGCGCTCTAGGCCCGGCCCTCACTGCTGTGCCTGATTCTCATCCCGGCCTTCTGCGCACTCAGCTTGCCTTATGGAACAGTCATCACCTCATTCATAGGCTAACACAAGCATGTTGGGGGTGTCATCAAGACTCTCTGATGGGGAGGGGGGAGGGATAGTAGGACCGGACCCAGCCAAATACAGAAAGGAGTCCGTGACCTCCAGGCACGCGGAAGCGGCAGGTGCTCAGCCAGACCTTCCCACTGCCCCGACCTCGCTGTGCTCACGGAGCCTTTCCCACGCCTCGCACGTCCCCTGCGTCTCGCGCGTGAAGGACAACGGGCAGCCCTGCCAGCATAAGCGTGCCTGTCAGCGAGGGCAGTAAGGCCATCCCGGCTCCATATTCCCCGTCTCGTCGCCACGGTCACGCCAGTTTACAGCGTGTTACATGTGCTTGTGCCCCTTAACGGGACAACAAGAACTTTCTTACTCCCTCAAGGGTCCGGATCAGTAAAGACGTCATGATACCAATGGGGTCTCCGTTCCCTCGCAGCACCTACCGGTGCTGAGACGCCAGTGGGGGTCTGGACCGGCCTGCATTTCAGCTGTCCTGTCTGCAGCTGTCCTGCAATCACTTGACCCCTGTGAATGCATTGCACCTCACGGTACAGGCCAGTGGCTATGAGCAGCCCCGACGTGACTCGGGTCACTCCGGACAGGGACAGCCGTCTCCCTGATCACATAAACAGAGCTGAAGCTGAAGGCTTATTCAACACACTGCAAGTCACTGAGCTCTGCTTTACAATGAGAAAGGTGTCCCCAGACAACGATGTGCATGTTCACGATGCGTCTTACTGAAGCATGGGGGCATTTCTTACACATTTTACAGCACTTAAAAAGCAGCAAGTTCAAAGGACAACAGAAAGATAATTGTCGAGAAAGACACACAGACAGACATTACTAATGCATAATTAGGACAGTAAAAATTGTCCCTATCAGCAGTTTGTTTCTGCTGAATGTTTAATATGACGGAAATTATTTCATTGTAATGTTTATGGTATCACTTTGAGTCAATAGGATGTGTTAAAATAGACTATGGAAATAATCATAAAATCCATAACTGGTTAGATGACGTGAGCAGCGATTACATTTTTATAATTTTATAACCACAAGTTTACTTGTAGATGTAATCATATATATAAATCTTGTTAATGGTAAACCTTTTTTTAAGAATCACATTGAAGTTTCTTCTTCATTCTGCAGTTTAATCTTTAACTGGCTATTTACACAGAATCAGACAAAAAAACATTTCTTCCTGCTGCTTGGTAGAGAAAGTGACAACCTCAAGGTGTGAGTTTCCTGAAACAAATAGCAGACAGTTTTAATATTGACAGGATCTGACTGTACAGCTACGACTAGGTTAAAGTGACTTATCCTCTCCGTCCTTCACAGGTTGATTTTTTTTTAGTCTGAAGCTGTTTTGGTTTTTGGGAAAATCGATATATAAACAGGGACATTCCGCTGAAAATTTAGACGATGATTGTTGTTTTTTTTTTATTTACCTTTTAGTTTTTGTTGGTGTAAAGACTTTGGTTAAAGGTTGACTTGAATGTACAAAACATTTTGGTGTGGTTATCCCAACACTGGCTGAGACCCACTGCCGATGGGCAGTGGTGTTTGTGAAGCCCCAAAAAGTCTCTTTGGAGGTTCTGGAGAGTCAATCCCCGTTCGCAGCCAAGCCTGCGGCTGTCCCTGTCCCTGTCACTCCCAGTGGCCCACTCTCCAGCCCCCGTGCTTGGCGCCATGTCTGCTGGCAGGACCGTTGTGTGAGGCCAACACTCAGGCCTCCGCAGACATGCCGCACACACACACACACACACACACACACCGACTGAAAGAGCTGCAGTACGCTACCATGACACGAATGCGGGAAAAACGAAAACCCTTTTGTTAGCAGAAAAAGTGATTAATATTTGTCATCATAAGCACATGCGGGATGCAGTATTTCAATGATCATGGAATCCTCCATGTTCTTCTCCTAAAGGGCTAGAAGAAGGAACCTTTTCCATGATGAGAATCACCCTCAAAGCAGACCAAGTCATCTGCTCCAAGCTTGCCATTGTTCATCCTCTGCCCTGCAGCCAACGAGATGGTTAACACCCCCCAGGGTGTGACTCCTTTCCTGATGACCCTACACCACAGACCCTTTTCCCAGTTCCCCACAATCGATGAGGAGCTTGTCAGCCAGACCCAGAGGCCACCAAGATGCTCAAGGGTCATACGGCGCCACTGCACCAGCAGCTCCAGGCGCCTCCCTCACAGCCTATCATAACTCCAACCACTTGTG
>JAODKF010000009.1:7941854-7966371 GCA_026779585.1 Mormyrus proboscirostris
CACTTGTGCTCCCCCCATACCCCCCCCCACGGAATGCAATTAGCTTGCCCAGCAATAAGAGAAACCAGACCAGGAAAGTGCTGTTAGTATTTGTAAATGATCACATTTATCGCTTGACTGTGGAGGTTTACGCTGACAAAAGTCGTGTGGACTTTAACATGCATCCCCTGGGTTTTGACGCAAGACACTTCTATTTCATAGCCAATTTTCTGTTTAATTACTGTTGCTGTACCCAGCCATCTCAGTATTCCGACACTCCGAGCTCCACAGCATTCCCAGGTCACACCGGAATCCCCAGGCTCCCACGTCCCCGAACATCAATATGGTGGATATTTATCACTGTGCCCGCTGCCTTGCCTGGCGCTCACCGTCTCTACAGGCCCCCGTTTGCATTTCACCTCAGGTACGGAGACTTAAATCTCATTTCCGTGAGATGTCTCCTCTTGGTGAAAGCTGAGCCATTAAAGTATCTGTCGCTCCAACATGCCTTTGCCTGTTGCTAGCTTTGTGAGCTAAATGACACAGATATATGTGTAATTACCCAAAGCCTTCATTTTAAGTGACTCATTGCTCCTTACCATTTACACAGATTGGAATTATAATGGACAAAATTGAGTTTTTTGTCCTGCTCAAGGGTACAATAGCGAAACTCCTGCTAGAACTTGAAGGGGAAGCGTCTGGTAGTTAACTATCAACACTAACCATGTTGAGCCCTGCTCCCCTGGCAAGATACAGGCTCAGTTAGCTAGAAAGGAGGCGTTCAAGGTGCATCGAGGCCCACTGCTTCTGACATGATGTGAAAGTCCATCACAGCAGTGGTGTGCATCCATACAGGGGACCTCTCACCAGTGGCTGCCCCTGCAAACAGCACACCTCTCAGGCTTGCTCCCATGCACTGACCACCGGAGTGCACGCTCATGACGACGTACAGAAATAGTGGTCAAATACTTGCCAGATCCTCTGAATGCCATGTGATGGGAGCTAAACCTCTTTCTGGTGCTGGGGGGGCCGGGGAGGGACAGCTCAGAGAGATTTTTGGCACTTCCCCATGGTAGCGGAGCGAAGCGGCTGTGCAGGGGAGTGGAGGGGGAGTCGCTTAAAAAAAAGCCACCCACTCTACACCCCCCCGCCCGCCCTCTCGCCTGATGGGCAGCCGAAAAAGGGCAGCAGTCACACTGGGAAGCTGGCGGGAAACAGTTGGAATCCAATAAATAAATAAGTCGCCCCGCAGCAATTCACTGGCAACTGTTGTGTAAGTGTTCAGAATAACATCTGAGTCATGTTCCGAACTTCATTTTTCAACCATTTTAATTCATTTTAAAATAGACCTCTCCCCACTGGGGGAGTGAAAGTACTGCTAATGGTAATGGTGCTATTTTACCAAATTGCTTTTTAGAATAGTCAGTGTTCTGTCTGTAACAGGAGCGCCAAGAACTCACAGGTGCGCATGACATCACGCAGCTGCAGCCCTATGTGACTGGA
The DNA here is from genome assembly GCA_026779585.1 of Mormyrus proboscirostris. NCBI lineage: Eukaryota > Metazoa > Chordata > Actinopteri > Osteoglossiformes > Mormyridae > Mormyrus > Mormyrus proboscirostris. The sequence continues at coordinate 7,943,337 of JAODKF010000009.1, forward strand.
AACACACCTCACAGCCTGGTTTGGTGCCGCTGACCCCGAACGGCACGAAAAGCAAAGAACCCCCCTCCGCGGTTTCTAATCTAAATTCAGCTGCTGGTCTTATCAAGTACTAAAGAGGTTTATAATGTTAATTATATCTTTCTCTTACTTTGTGACTGAGAGTGAGGATTCGGTGGAGACTGAGCACACGAGGCCTGAAGCCATGAAAATGTCCCCTTCCTCCACTACGCTGTGCCCTAAATTGATGGACAAATCCACAGCATGCACCGCATGTGCGATTGCTCTTCACATGTACCCACCATACATACTACCAGCATCCCCTGTGACCCAGAGAAGATGCAGCATAACACTGCTCTCTGGCAGCTCCAGTCTGTGGCCAGTATTTACTGAAACCACAGAATTGTAAAGATAACCATCAGGAATGAGATGTCATTACAGGACGTCAGATAAAGTCTCCAACATGCCGTCATTGCTATTCGTTTAGAACTGCAGGCAAGCAATTTTCATTCAACACATTCTGTCCTATAAACGAATGACTTAAATACCAGCTGCTATCCTAAAATTCTTCTTCTGGTGTAAGCCCCTGGGTATTACACTGCTATAAGTTCGCCACAGAAAATCCATTAAGATGGTTGAGTGTAACAAAGTCTCATTTCTGTGCATAAAAAAATTAATCAAAGCTGATTTATCCCACCTAAGCTTGCTCAGGGAGGCCATTGACCCCTGACCTGAGGTGACATCATGGAGAATTACAGGAAATGAGCATGGTCTGTGCAAAATAAATAAATAACGAAGGGGCCCGTGGCCTTCACCATCTCGGACGCACGTCACTTGACGTAATGACACGAGCTTTTGACGTGCGTGGCAAATTTGGCTGAGGATTTTGTTTACACAAAGCGGAAAAAGACACCCTAAAATGTGAATCTTTCACTAACCCCAGCGGGCACGGAAATCCAAATATGGGTGAGCTCACACTTTTTGGTTTGGCTGTCCTTTGTTTGTGCCATCTTCCCATGCATGTGGGGGCCAACATTTTTGAGCCCAGAGGTCTTCTCATTTCCACTGAGCTGCCAACCTGTGCCATGTCAAGTCAAGTAAAGCTTCATAGTCATCCCAGGCATGTACAATACGCAGCAAAATGAAATAGCAATCCTCCTGAACCCAAGGTGCAACACTCATGACAGGAAAAACATTGCAACACTAAAGACGTAGTGCAAAAAAATCCTACAGTCAACCCTTCTGCATCACGATTCCATGTCAATATATTGAAGCATCGGCATAAGAAACTAAATGGGGTTCTGCAAAAGCTGCAGATGACATGGAAAGGCCTGCAGACGACACACAAAATGTTTAGTGACTCATAAATGCATAAAATATACATACAGCGCTGGTTTTGCTGCAGCCTCTGATTTTTGCATCTTGTGCTTCTCGTACTTTTTTTTACTTCGCTCCACTCACCAAGGGGCCCCAAAACCTTTACAGGTATGTGGTTTATCTGGATCGCAGGTGCCCGGTAGACCTAACTCCCCCCATGTGGAAGGGTCGACAGTAAAGTTATCAATAATTTAAAGGGGGAGTAGAGAGAGAGAGAGAGAGAGAACAACCACCCATTTACCTAATATAACAAACATTCCACATTAGACAAACAATAAACAGCACACTGCATAAGAACGGGAAGTTAGTGCACAGAAGTACTGTCTATTCTTATCGCTGCAGTGCTGTTAATGTGCCGCTAAGTATTTAGGAATATCTGAATAGAATCATCTTTAAAGTAACACCGGCTAGTTTCAAAGTTTTTTGAAAGTTTTTATCCCAGAAAGAATTAAATAATTCTGCATACAGAGCAAATGACTACAGAGGGAGATGATAGACTTGAGCCATGTAACCCAACCTAAGTAAGAGGAAAGACTGCCGCCAATGAGTAACTGAAGATCTTTATCTATACTGCATTTGGACAACTTGGACAAGGCAGCCATACATGCTGGTGTTTCACAATCGGTCCACTTGTGGACCAGCCTTGGGTCAGTGATGCGACAGGGATCACCGGCATTCTCAGTCACGGCACGCAAAGGCACGGCCTTGGGAACCTCGCAGGTCGCATGTTTGTCTTGTGAGTGCAGATTGGACGTCTCTCCGGACCTCACTGCCAGTACACTTCCTCACAGTAAACAACCCGGCGCTCTCCCTGGAAAACCAGCCTGACCCCCACGCTTATGCCCCCTCCCAGGTGAACGCCTGGCCCACTTCCTGTGACCAGCCTGACTTCGCCATTTGGACCCCCTGGAAAACTCTCACTTTGCTGCTGCCTTGGGTCCAAGCAGCAGGTGCTGTCACTATGTAGGCTGGTGTGTAGGATCTGCTAAGCACACCAGACGTCTCAGACTGGCTGTTTAAGCAGCCAGATACTCAAACTCTGCTCTCAGACCAAAAGGCCCCATTAATATTTCATTATGTTAATAAGCGATAACACAGAAAGTTCCTATTTTCATAAACACCGCCTACACCGGTCTGACTACCTCAATAAATTCAGCTTTTCTCTGTATTTCTTTGTGAATAAAACTATAATACTGCTTAAAGGTACAGTATGAAGTAAGCTCTCTGGAAACATGCTGATATTTTTTATGAAAAGGGGAGAAGGGGGCACAGCTTATGATCCTGCCAGTCCTACACTGGAGAGCGAAGGCAGAGGAGCCAGACAGTTCAGAGACGCGGCAAGGGACATTATGCGATAAAGGCTTCAGAGAGGGCGTGGCCTTGATAAGATTCGCAGAACCCTATATAATTATATGGCCCTTAAATCGGCCCATTTCATGGAATCAGTTTTTTTTTTTGTGGCAGCAAACAGCAGTGATTACACCAAGGGAGACAAATGTTTCTTTCATATTGTTGCAAAATTATCTTCCTCCTTTTAGAGAAACAAAATATGAGTGCAGTCCTTTTGGCGTAATAATCAATATGGTTATAATAATTGGTGGGATATTAATCGCTTTAGTAGAGTCAATTCCTCCAAGTGTATAATAATAATAATGTTTATATTAAAAATATAATAATTCAAAATAATATAATGACTCATAATAATGAATAAATATTAAATCTGAAAGCTTGATTCAGAAACGTATAATAGGCTGGCACAGCACTTTCTATATTGTATTTAAATGTAAGGATTGTATTACTTTAGTGATATTAGATACATTTCTGTTTTGCAGAAGGTGTAATTCAGCACACCGTGTTCCGAGTACCCATGACTGGTAACTTAAACGATGTTCATGCAGTTTGGTTGATCTGCACCAACTCCACCCAACCCCCCCCCCTCCGCATCCCACCCCAATCAGTGACGGCCCTCATTCACACTGGGATCGGAGAGCTCCCGCCTGTTCAGGCTGACATTCTACTGTCACCGCGGTGAAAACAGGCGAGAACAAGGGGCAGCATGAGCACAGACCCCCGCCCCCATAAAGAACAACGTGTGCCGAGTAAAAATTCCTCAGCCTGAGGCTGCAGACCTTGTTATTTTCGGCTTTGCTACATCTTTGCACGCCATCGTCGACCGTGACGCCTCTGTCCATTTTATCTATAATCACGATCACTTAAGGCATTGTGGGATGTCCCTTTATCCTCTGAGGGAACAAAATTATCAGTTAAAAATGGATTATGCAGTTCGTCACACTACTTAATTCAAATTGAAACTAAGCAATGTAGAAAAAACAGAATAATCAGCTGCTCATTATTGACAGGCAGCCTTGGTAAAGTGGGCAAAGCACCCTTAGGAGGCAGGGGCCCCTTCCAGCCAGCTCGAGCCCCGACCGGAGGCTGCATGCACTCACACCTTCATCTCACAGCCTCAGCACCGAGTAAATAAACCCTGGAGCGCTGGGCGAACTTGGCGCCTGCCTGCAGGTCTGTTACACCGCCGAGGGCAGGCGGCAGTCACTATGGGAACCGGGCCTTTCAGCTGCCTTATAAATCATCCTGCTTAAGACACAGGCACAAATACGGTGGGGGTGGGGGGGGGACTCACAGAACACAGTGTACAGGTTTAAAATTCCTTATACAGCAGCAGCATACCTAGTTAGTTTTCGACATAATACGCCTTTGAAGCAAAAATGAAGAGATATTTAAAGGGACTGAGACATCAAGTGTCAGCACACGTCATCTTCACCCCAGCGCGACAGGGCAGGCTGTCGACTTTCCGTGAGACGCAGGGGCGCCCTTCCCTGCGATCGCAAAAGGTTACCATCCACCCAAAACGCTATGGCGAGTCTCGGAAGGGACGGCGGCACGCTTGATGGGAGAGGCATCAGGGACGCAGAGGAGAGTTATGCAACACCGCGTACTGTTGACACAGATGGCACTGACTTTTTTCCCGTTTCGCTTTTTGGCCTCTCCTCTCGGAGCTCCCCCTCGGATTGATCTGCCAGGCCAGCATGGACTCAGAAAGCCAGGCAGCAGGGAAGGATGGGCAGTACAGGCTCCCCGGGCAGCATGCATTAATAGCCCACTCACTCATATGGCCAGTGCATACCTGATGAGTCCCTTTATTACTGTTATTACGGTAATTAGCGGGGCCCAAGTGGGCTCTTGCTTTGAGAAGCATTGGGCTGCTAGCAGTGCTAACAGTTCATGCAATTAATTAAGGCAACTGGCTAGGGTAGAATCCAGATATCCACGAAGCTAACTGGTTAAGCTGTCGCTGAAAATTTGTAGGTGGACAGATGGGCGATTCTTCCTTTTTTGGGGACCAAATTAATGTTCCGGGTCATTCCAGAACTGAACTTAACTGTTTGGGTCAATCCCTGAGAACTATAACCGTGACCCAAAAACCAGTCCTGACCAAGTTCCATTTCCCAAACTGTACCACGTTACAGTTTACTCCCAAGAGGAAGTAGCGTATACATCTCCACTGGAAACGAAGGGGGACATGAACCAAATAAACTGGTAACAGAGCTGGTCACAGTTGAACCACTTCGACGCAGGGTGCCCATATGACGGAGCGGAGATCGCAGCTGGGAAAACACCATTGCGACGAGAACAATCATCCCAGTGTGCCACTCCTGGTTTATTGTACTTAAACAAACGGTATCGAATATCCCCAAGAATTCAAGTTCACAGCTTCACAGTCAGAAACAGGACAACGTGAAATTGGAGCAAAACACCTCCTCAGACCAAATTCAGCAGTAAACTGTGCCGACAAGCCACAGAAATAATTCCCAGTGAAATCGCTAAGGCATGGAACTGTTTCATGATGAGGTGGAAGCTGGTGGCCACGTGAAAATGCAAAAAAACGCATTTCAGTAAGATGTAGCTGTATTGTTGATAATAAAACACTGCGAACATTAGCAATAAAAAAGCTCCGTTCATATCTATGGACCGTGAGCACGGTAGTAAACTTGCAGTGTATCACAGAAACGAAATGGGAAGCCGAACCCACAGGACTTTGATGGAAAGTTCAATCACGGAACCCTGCCCTGCACTTAATGACTAATGACAGCTTAACTGGACTGCATGAAGGTCCGGCCTGGGAATCAATACTGTGGTCCAGCGTTCTGCTGCAGCTGTAGGCTGGAACACACTCAATTTTTCCAGCTTCTGGACATCATGCTCAAAAACGTACAACACACTGATCAGATTTGGGGCACAGAACGTGTTCTTCTGCACATAACTGAGGACCCAGATGAAGCTGCACTCCGTTTGCCAGATTGTTTGTTCCTGTAGGAGACAAACTTGTGTCCAGATTCACCAAAGACATCTTCTCTTACACAGTAATGTCTGAAAATGGCTGGCAAAAAGATTAAATAAAAATATGTAAAATTATGTAATAATAATAATAATTGGAGTGCAGTTTGAATCTGACATAAATACAAAAATTAGTTAAATGTCAGGTAGTTTTCACCGTGTGGAGAAGAGACAAGATGTTCTTTTGCTGCTGTAGAAACAAAACCCTTCAGTGCCCCCCTCCCCTGTTTCTTTGAAGAGCCGCCGTGAAATTCAGAGATCAGCCAGTGGGCTGGAGCAAACACAGCAAGTAGGAGAATCATCAGGACAAATCAAGGCAAAAAGGTAAAACACTCGTTATGAAATAGGACTGCCGCGGCACAAGTCCTTTTCATGGTGTCGATGGCAATAAAGCTACCTTTATTTTCACAGTAAATATTTTTATAGGCTCCACAGCTTATAGACATCGTCATATAACATTTCTGTAAGCAAAGTTTGTTTTTTCTGTTCAACAATCAGGCCAGAGGCCAGTGTTACACAGAGGCACTTAATGCTTTCATTAGCCTAATCTTATTAGCGGGACATCCACTTGCCCAGTTGGATTATAAAAATTTATGGCGTCATTTCGGTGCCACACTTTGATACTGACCTGTAAAGCATGACTGGGTCACACAAACTTTGTACTTATGTCTATCTTGATGGATTCTACATTCCACGTTGTGGAATCAAAATTTCCAGCTCAGACTGAACGTGGAGCTATGTGCTAAATCTTATCCCAGGCCTTAAGATGACCGCTTTTATCAGTTTCCTTTGTGAAAAAAAACAGCTTGTGGCAATTTATCAGAAATGAGTACTGTGCTGACGCGCAACACGCATTGCTGTAAATCACACATGTGAATGATCAAGTATAAACTGCAAGACAGCTTTCTTGATTCACAGCTTGATGAATGTTTTTTACAGCCTGTAAATCAGTTTCAACAAGCTAATGAGGGAGTTTAAGACCCAATATGGATCTCCGGCAGTTGGTGGATATCAAACCCCTACTAGCCTCTCTCAGCTGGGGATATACCACCTTCTGCATGGGATTTCTATAGCTCAAATGGTATACACATTCAGGGTGTCTCTGATTACTTCAAAAATGATTCATCCAGTCTTACCAAAAACAAATGCTTTGATGCAAACAATGCAGGCAACCAAACCGTCAAATGCAAAGAGCAACATAAACATATTTCCTTAGAGGGCAAATCAGCCCTAAATAAGTATTCAGTCTATAGTCTGAAGGCTACTCAGTAGCAGATGAGTGAAAACGCACTTAGTAATCCATTGTCTTACATCATCTTATATTAATTTCCATATCGTATGAGTTTAACACAAAGTTGACATCCTATTCTAAAATAGGTCTGGTGCGCGACACAGCAGGAGCTCACTGTTACATCACAGGCCAACTGCTCAGAGATTTCAGTAACAAGCCTGACCCATCCTAGGGGCCCAGTCCTCACAGGACCTTTTGAACAGACACTTGCTTTTAGTGGCAATTTCAAGGGTGGTGAGGGGCTCAGCGGGCTAAGTCTCTGTGCCTGTGATCATTAGATCACTGATTTGAGCCTTGGCAGAACAGTCAGATGTCTATGGGCCCTTGAATAAAACCTTAACCCCCAGCTCCAGGGATGACACAAATTGGCTGACCTTGTGCTGTTTCCCCCAAGCCATGGAGAGCAAGACAGGGTAAGTGACGAGAAGAGTTTCAATGTACCTATTCCTGTCCAAATGATTAATTATAAATCCTTTATTATTTTCCAAGCTGATCTGGGACATTTTGATCAGATCTTTCCTCTATACACATACCATACTGCACCATGAGGGCGACTCTGGGGCTGACAGCAAACCGGACTGTTCACAGTCCAGTCCGCTGCCTGCTACGGCTAACAGTAACACTAAAGCAACAGCAGAATGTTCTGTCCTTCTAGCAGAACGAAAGCAGAATTTGGGCTGGTGTTATTTTCATTCTCTGCAAGGGCTTCAAGAAATGTAATAATAACCCCAACAATCTCCGAGGAGGCGGAGGACCTCCTTCACATCTGGCAAGTGTCTCTATCAAGCTGGATTGCCAGTCAACTTTTCCAGGCATACTAGCTAGGAAAGGCTGCCTAATGTAAAGCCAACCGGTGAATGAGTATTTAACATGCATGTAAGTGACAAAATATTTAAATATACAGCTCTGGAAAAAAATTAAGAAACCACAGCAAAATGTTCAGTTTCACTTCAATTAATACATTTTTCAATTTATGGCTTTGAGGCTTTGTAAAATATTCATTTTTTGCAGCCTGGCTCTTCCCTGCTTCTCATTGATGAAGGTCTTCTTCCTTGCTTTATAGCACTTCAGTCTTGCTCCTAAGAGCCTATTGTGAATTAGTAGTGCACTTCACACCACTTAATATTTCCTGTTCTTTTTGAATTGGGTGAAGGTCACCTGAGGTCATCCTCCAATTTCTGAGGCACCGGCAGGTAAGTTGACGGTCATCACTGTCATTAGAAAGTTGCTTCTGCCCTCTACCTGGCTGGTTTTTGGTTACTGTCAGTGTCTCCTGCTTCACCTTGTTCTTGTGTACTGTCTTAGAAACTTCGTGCCTGGAAGCAGCCTCGCAGTGTAGCCTTCTGTCAGAACCAGGATTAAACCAGGATTTAAAACTGCAGAATTTTTTAAAATAGAGAGTGTATGTTATTCTGTTAATGTGCCTCTTGTGTGTGGACAGAGGCTCAGTGGAGAGCATTCTGGTCTCCCCTGTTGAGGATTTAATTTCCAGCCAAGCCTGTAGAGTCTGTGTCCTTGTGGGATTACTCCAGCAGTACAATAACATGCAGTTAGGCGATCCCATGTCACTAACTACAACAGACTTGGCATCCTCTCCAGGGATCCAGGGCGTCCCCTGCCTTGTGCCCAGTGAGAGGCTCCAGTCTCAAAGCGATGTTGTGCTGAATTTGTGGTATAAAAATGGATGGATGGATGGATGGATGGATGGAAAAACTTTTCTGAGTGTATAAAGAAAAGGGCTAGTTATTCATTGTTCTCTTACAGCGACATTTGTTTGTGGTGGAGGAGGAAAAACTGGTTGAGATTCGGTATAATCGGGACAGGTAACAGGTAATACTTCTATTACTAAAGAAAAGTGCTGCACAATAAGTACACTAAGGTATTAATGATGACTGAACTTTCAATGACAACAAGGAAAACAGTCTATAATGTGAATGCATATCACGTATATGAATAATACAGGTCATTAAGGTTACAAAGTCCTCGAAAAAAAAGGCCTACTTTTTAAAACATAAAAAAAACATAAAAAGAATGCTTACAAAAGAGAATACTGCCTGGCTAGCTTTGTACAATGTTAAGCATGGCAGAGTATAATAAGACCTAAGTATGGGACCAGCTTCACTTTACCAAGATGTGCAGTGCTCCTCTGCAATGCTTTGCTGCCCGCTTTGCAATACTTTTCTGCCTGCTCGCATGTGGCAGCTGTAAATGAGTGCAGGACACGGTGGTCACTGCAAAGCCAGCAATGCACTGCAAAGCAAGTGGAAAAGCATTGCAAAGCAAGCGGCAAAGCACTGCGGCAATGCAGCCAAAGGTATGCCAGTGGTTTAAATGCTAGAGACTCCTGCTAGAGACATATTTCTGAAAAAGAACACGTTAAAACTGCATTACTGTATAGTATACAGCATTTTTGTCTACTCTGAAGTAAAATTAATAAAAAAAAATACAACTAAAATGAATAAATCTGTATCCCTAAAGCCAGGCGAACAAGTGCTCTACAGGAGGTGATGCTAAAAATGAGTCCACCATGAACCCCCCCCCCACGCACCACTGTCTGAATAAACCCAAACAGGTAACATGCTGCTCCCCACACCCACCGAAGCAGATCATTGGCTCAGAATCACTCAGGGAGGGAGGGAGGGAGTGAGCAACAGAGAGAGGGAGTGTAAGAGAGCGAGGAGTCAGAGGGGTGCGACAGCTAGTGGCCCGCAATAGGGCAAGGGTTGTCATGGGCGAGTCAAAGTCATAGACGGAGCAATCTCCTCCCCTTCTTCTCCATTCTATATTAATTCCCAGTAGGGCTTTGGGTCAGAAGCAGTTGTGCATTGTGGGCGACACCCCAAGCACACAAGCAGTTCTCACGGATTGGGCATGCCTTTCCCATGAAGACGACTCTCTCAGACACATAGGTACATGTCGGCAACTTACTCCCCCTTTCCTGACCGGTCATGTTCGGATTATTAATCGCCATGCTGTCCAGAGAGTTCCAGGAAGATTCCAGCCATGGTAAGTGACAGATACCCTTACTAAACTATCCTGGCAAAGTGGAGAAGAATTTGCTAATCTGGATTTTGTAGCGCATCAAGATCCAGTGTTTTAGACTTGAGCGTAATCGTTAAATATTTTAGCGGGAGACAATATCAAAGTTTCAGATAACCGCCCTATGTTATGTGGTTTGCATAATGTCCCTGATCAGGCTGCTTCTGCTGCAATTAAGAAAGGATATTTGGTTTTACTATATGGATAAGATGTGCATCTTTAGCTTTGCAGAATATGACCTGCATTATGCTTAAAGCTAAATATATATTTCACATTCAGTATAAAGTGACAGTGCAGTTTTAACATCATCAACACAAGCATGAATCTGAACACAAAAGTTCAGATAGCAGTTTAAAATAATTAGTATCTCTGACATCTTCCTTGAAGCAAGAGGAGAAACATCAATCTTGTACAGATACAACTAAAAAAAAGTTTTCTGCTTGATCTGAGCAAATAATTACCAAAACCCAGCAGTTCATAAGAACTGGATTAATTGAACTCAGGTGCTCATGTCCAGTTCTAAATGTTCAGGCAAGTGTGAGACGTCAAGAAAATGAGAATCTGGTGGTTTGTACCACACAAGTGCCACCGCTGATCTGCATAAGTGCTTTCTCTAACAGGACTACGACAGCTATATGTTATGAAACATTCCCCTGATATTTAGTTTTGCCCAGTTCTGGCTTCAATAAGGTCACATTGAAAGGCCACCAGAGTACTCTATGACTAATTGTGATGGATCTTGTTATGCAACTTGTCAGGCTAAATTAGTTTTCCATTACATAAATAGAATGCTGACTTTCTTAAACAGAGTAAAAATGCACTGAAAATGCACATTTCACTTAATATGAAATGATACAAGCACACAGAAATTAGCAGAATTGATGAGTCTGTAGAAATGTCTACCCGCCTCTGCGAATGCTCTCCTTATCTGAGAAATTAGTCAATCACCACGCTGTTTTAAACGCAAAGAATTAAAGGGCATGTATTTAATCTCAGTAAAAAATAAACGTGCATTGATATTCATTTTTTTATGGGTTTAAGGTTAAATCAGACATCTAAATGGCTTTCAAAACAGGATAGACTCACAATTCCCAAATGCAATAATATTTTTTATTTTTCTTGTTTCGAACCTTTTTTGAATTCCTTTATCATTGGCAATAGCTTAAAAAGTTACAACAAAAGAACAGTTAAAAACGGTAAAAAAAAAAAAAATGATATATTACTCTTGACCCAATAAAACGTTCCACGTATTTACGATATATCAAAAGAATTAAAGGGTAATTAAAAAAAAAAAACTTAAAACACCATGGAAAAAGTTATGTGGGTCTTCTTTGCCTCAGGCGCTCAGCTGTTGCGGAAGTTGAGCTGGGGTCTAATTCAGGTGACCAGCAGACCCAGTACAACCTACATTTATTTATATGTGTGAGATCACTGGACATGTGGCGAACCTTTCACCCATTGAGAGAACGTGGTGCCCGTTTCCTCCGTATATGTTCAAACATATTTAAAAAATGACGGCAAGGAGTCAAACCTGACACTTGATTCGTTACTGGCACATCAGATGCTAATAAGACAGCAAACCGGACACCCTGTTTGCACAACGTGAATGTCGTATTCGATACGATCAGACGGAGAGATTCCTTGCCAAGTACCCTTCATTACGAGGAATCAGCAGATCTAAATCGCCTGGAATAATTTCCAGAAGGTGACGAACAGTTTGGCTGCCACGGTTATTATTACTGTTAACAAAGCTTCCGCACTGTCTCTTCAAAGTTCTCCCAAATGAGTTTTTAAATGTCAGTTCTGAAGACTTAGAAATTCCTGATCTACTTTTTAAATGTCGACTATGCTCTGCATCGGGGGCGATTCACAGCAACGTGACACAGAATTTTCCCCAGTTACTTAAAAACTAACATCAAACCTCTTTTACCACTGAATTCGTTTAAAACATGGTACAGGGATTTTCTTAGACACTGTTTGAGCGGACTTTTTAAAACATTAGTACCCAACACCGTGAAATGGTGGGAGGGAAGTAAGCGATCAACATCAACTTTGTGCTCTGCGGCCTCTGACTTATAACTAAACTTCGCAGATACATTAAGGCAAGTCTATTGCAAGTATGGGATACTGAGGCGCATCGCGTTCAATGTGCGCCGCACGTACGCGCACATCTGTTCCAGCGGTCGGGAGGCGGCATTGTGCTGCATTTCTGGGCACATGGGTTCTCACGTGGTCATCCGGTGCCGATTTGCACTGCAAAGCCTGATTCCCATAAACTGCCGAGCCGAACCCGGTGTGTCCTCTCTCGGTTTGCATTACATCATTGTTTACGGACAGAGGAAAACATGCGCATGTTTACGGGATGAGTAATGTAACTTTGTTTTAGCGACTGCGAAAGCAAACAGACGCGTGCTGTTTTTTTTTTTTTTTTGCTTTGATTAGGAATCAACTGTAAAGAAAAAGTTCTCTTTCATTGTAAGAAGGATGCTGCTAAAACAGTGACGCGAAATCTGGATAACAGATGGACGACAAATGACAGCTTACTTATCTAGATCTTTTTCATCACTTTGAATTAAATCGTGTTACTGCGACCCAGCAGCATACATTTTCGTGTGGCGTAGTAACATTTTAGTATTTCGCGGAGGACTACATTAAGCAATCAAAGAGTAGAAGCGGTGTTTGGAGATTTGGTTGCCACAAAACTGGAAGACTGTGAGACTGGAAGGTTTCAAAAGGTTATTCAAAATGTCTATCTGCTATTCTTTCCAATGTATTAACATGAGCTGCTAATTGTATTTAGCATTTAAAGATTATAGCATATGATCGTTTTAATATGAAAGTCATCGTTTCAGTTCCTTAACATAAATACCGCTCTATTGTGAATAAAATTTGGTAGTCCAGCTGTGTACCTCAACAGGTACGCATTTAACATGTTAAATGCAACAACACGTTAGTTATTTATACTGATGCGCAGTGGATTGCTAAATGTTGTAATGCGTGCCGTTCTTAAAAACATAACGTTTTGTGCATCCTTCTTGGGCTTTTGTTTATTGTGTTTTCCTTAACAACTACTAATCTCTTGTGTTAGCTAAGTACTCTAGTAAATTCTCAAAATATAGGCGTACAATACATACATACCGTAAAATTAAGGTTTTGGGGCAGGTGTGTAGATTTGAGTATGGATGGTAGGGACATGCCCCTATCAAAACTGGGGGAGTACCGTGTGGTTTTAGGGGGGCGGGGGATTCGGGACAGATCGGAGGGGTGTTCCCACGAAGCAGCATTTCTCCGTTAGCGGAGTTAACTTAGCTAGGTGTCATTGATAGTCAAAGGGGAATGCTGCTTACCTAAACCTTTACTGGACGATCATGTCTTCTAGCTTAGCTTAACCCAGCGAACAGAAATCTTGCTCCGTGGAACACCCCCTGGTCCATGCAATGCTGAGACCAAACCTACGTCCTTGGGCAGGGGGTCGTCATTGGAATGGTTAATACAAGTTGTGCCGTGCTACTATATATTATAATGTAAGCCTGATGTGTTTTAGGATTTGTGCAACTTTGTAGTGTAATAATTCAGTTACGGCTTGTGATTAAATTCACTTGTTATCGTGCATGTATACTGGTGATTCTGTACTTTACTTTGAGGTAACCGTTGCATTTAAAGTTCTGTATTCAACTGCAGAACAGAATTAAGCATTGTTGGCCTCGCAGTGAAACCTACAGCTACCCGGTAAAAACAGCATATTTATGATAAAAGTCGACAAAAATGACAGCATAGGGCTGTGTGACCCCGAGGGCCACCCCCATGGGGAAATACGCTTCCACGGTCTTCTCTGCACCTGCTGCTGCCGGTGCGGTTTTTAAATTTAGCGCCGCGTTTGCTCCCCGCAGCCCCGGTGTCGGCTGGGCTCTGACGCACTCGGCTGGCCGCATAGAAGCTCCATAGTCTGAATGGCGATTGCAGCAGACTGGCAGGGCAGAGGCGGCGGAGCGTACAGCGAGCTCAATACGACTCAAACCGCGGTCAAAATGCGCGATATGTGAATGGTGAGTCCCACTTTTCCTGTATCAGCTTCACCTTTAGGGACTTGCCTTTGGCGTTTCGGATTATTTCTATCTATTATTTACAATGGTTTTTGGTCGTGGACACGTTTCGGGGTCTTTTTTTTTATCAGATCCTTATTCTCAATACTCTCCCCTAGTATTCGTGGTGTAGCCAAGACAACGGAGCCTTTTGTTTCTCTGGCTGCCTCGTTAAATATTAATGCGGACATATAAAGCGGCTGTACGACCGAATTTTAAACAGTCATATGCTAAGTGCACCGCCGTTTATAAATTATAACAGTATCCCTCTTTGCTCACCTCTTTTCTTTATAGACCGCCACGCCGCTTTTTGTTATCCTTTCAGTCCGCAAAGGGATCCTCGTTCGAGGGAAAGCCGACCGCAGATGTGCGGCTTTAGCGTGCTTTTTGGGGGTGACGGAACGGTGTGTTTTAACTGAAATACGGTAAAGAGCTGAGTTGGCTTGCGGTTGCCCGACCGGCTACGTGGCTGGCTCGCGCGGCGGGACTCACGAGTGTCGCGCTCCCCCTTTCGGCGGGCTCTGGGGTCCGATCGACCCACAGCCGCGTCGTTTATCCGCAATTAGCTTCGGGCTGCTTAACAGCGGCTTCCAGCGACTCTGCTTGTTCGGCGCTGCTTTTTTTTTGCCACGAAACCGTAAAATACCCCCCCCCCCCAATTTATACTCTAAAAAAGTGTCTTTAAAAACGTAGTGCCCCAGGTAACCACATAATGAATACAACCGTGTACTCCTTTGGTTTCCCGTGAATAGTTAACCGTCTATCTTAAATAATTTTTTATAACTGTATGTGCTTCGATCGTCTACCATAACTTTTGACTTGTAGGTGAAACAGATGGGGTATATATTCAATATACAAATCGGACCCCTATCCGGCACACTGCAGGAAAATAGTCTGGTTAATATTGCGTTGAAATATTTCTTACTCCCAGGTGAAAAGACTGCTCATTATCTTCTTGACTCTTTCCCTCTCTTACCGTTACATTTACAACGACTTTATATAGTTATGCAACCGTTTACATGTTTACTACTTAAATATATGATGCATGACCACTGCTTTATTTTGGTGTCTCCTTTTGTCGATGTAAAAGCACTTCCTGAAGCCTAGTAAACATTGGCGTAACCGGTTCCTGGATGTGATTATGGCGGAGATCCTACCTGTCAGATGGTGTGACTGGGGGCGGATGTTCAAGTAATTTTAGTGTGTCTGCTGCATGTACTTGGCTATGTTTTAATTCATTCTATTAAAAGTTTTGTGGTTTCCTGTAGGAGAGTGCCTGTTTAAAGATCTCAAAAACACCCTCAAATTTAACAAAACTAAACTTGCCAAATAGAGCCCTCCCAAAAATGTTTCTAAGAATGAATTCTTACTGGGGCTTTGGAATGTGAACAGTTTGTATGATTTTTGAGTGTTGCCCCTATCTTTGTTTCAGGATGTGTAAGTTTGACAACTAGAACACACATACCTGTGGACTATCATGGTCACAGATTGTAAGTGCCTGCTTTTCTTTGTGCTGCAGGTTACCGCACCATAAGATGGAGGATAGCTTCGATTGCGACTGTGGTGAGCTGGAGCCACCTGATCACTGAGAGGAGGATTGGCATTTAGCTGCTGGACTTCTGACTCTTAAACGGGCTGTAGAAAACCAAGCTGAATAAAACTTTTGTGCCCGCCGGCACAGAAGAATTATGCGACTCAGGACCACTCATACACTGAATGTATCTGCACTGTGATATTACCTGCTTCATTCCGTTGTGTTCCTTCAGACACTAATAAAAACGTAAAGGCTTCGCAAAGGAATGCTCCATAATCTTTCCTTATTTTTTTGGCCTTTTGAGCAATGACTAAATAAATACCTTACCTACATATCAAAGAAATTCACCAGGCTTTGCTGGGGGCATAGCTGAAGGTCACAGTAAGAAATCTGTTGGCCTCAGTGGCTGTTTATAATTAGTTTAAGAAAAAAATAGTTGGTTATTTTTATTTTTTCCCCAGAATTGTCTTACATAGGGTTTTAAATATTCTTTAATAAAAATAGAACTCGACCCCTTTTCCCATTTGTTTCGGCGTTTGATCGTAACCGGTTGAGCGCTTAAACTCCGCTCCTGTGAAATGGCTGAGAAGTTTGAAAGTCTCATGAACATCCATGGCTTCGATCTGGGCCCCCGTTACATGGACCTTAAGCCTTTGGGCTACGGTGGCAGCGGCCTGGTCTTCTCCGCCGTGGACAATGACTGTGACAAGCGGGTGGCGGTTAAGAAGATCGTGCTCACCGACCCCCAGAGCGTGAAGCATGCCCTGAGGGAGATCAAGATCATCCGGCGTCTGGACCACGACAACATCGTGAAGGTGTTTGAGACGCTTGGCCCCAGTGGCCGGCAGCTGACGGAGGACGTGAGCTCCCTGACGGAGGTCAGCTCGGTCTACATCGTGCAGGAGTACATGGAGACAGACTTGTGCAAGCTTCTAGAGCAGGGGCTGCTGTCGGAGGGTCACGCACGACTCTTTATGTACCAGCTGCTGCGGGGCCTCAAGTACATCCACTCCGCCAATGTTCTGCACAGGGACCTCAAACCTGCCAACCTCTTTGTCAACACGGAGGAGCTTGTCCTGAAGATCGGGGACTTTGGCCTCGCCAGAATCATGGATCCACACTACTCACACAAGGTACGAACAGCCAGCTCTACTGACTCTAGAAGGTGCTACCGTCGCTTTTCATCGTAACGTCTGTTTTTGTTTTCATATGCTAAAGATAAGAGGCTAGCCCCTGCCAACAGTAATTTATTTATGCTTGCATATGTGTGCTCAAAGCTTCTGTTTTTATTTCGGTGAACCAGCTTTCCTTGGTTCCTGTCAAGAGGTGCAACTGCCAAATGATGAAGTTATGATAAACGTGGCAAAACAAAAGGTTTAATTGCCGGCAGGTGTTGGCCCTCCTAACAGCCACAGCCCTTATGACAGATCTGTCAAGAGAATTCAAATTTCCTCTTCGGATGAATGGCTGATGTAGCATTAAAGGCTTTTTATTCTGATTTTTATGCTCAGGCAGCCAATGAGGATGTAAACTCATTGCGTGAGAGAGATGTACAACTTTTGAATGACTCAGAAAGTTCCTGAGTTGTATATGATAGCAATGTGTTTTCAAAATTATATTTAATTAAGTTTCACCTCATTAAACGGAATAAGTGATCTGGGTCATTTTTTATTTCTTGTGATTCATATTTGCGCTTTCCGACATAAATAGCTGTCCCACCAAAACTGGGCTGCACTGGATTTCTACTGTCATCTAATTTCACGGGTCTGTGTGTTTGCCTGCGGGCGTCTGTGCCATAGCACTCAGGTGCTCACGTGCGTCTTTAATTAGCCGTCTCCCGTTGGATCGCGCTAGCCCTGGCCGTGCAGGAGATCTACATAACAGCCGAAAAGTGGGCCACGTACAACTGCTGCGCCTGTGGTCTCTCCTCAGTAGGGCGTCGTTTGCGGGGGAGACAGGCAGCCCCTTAGCCACGCTGAGCCCAGCGGCTGGCCTGTCTGAGTCTCGCCCATGGCAACTGGATCAACCATGGATGCATGACATCGTAGACCACGTTTTATGTCATAGCTTTGTGCATAGGCGTGCCAGTCGCAGGGGCTCCCAAATGCCCACCCCTATATGTGCTTCAGCCTCTCTTCCTTCAACCCCTCAGTCTGCATGCGCAGACGCCTTTCTTTTTTAATTATTTTTTATTCCAGGCAGACCCATTTCAGCACAGAGCCCTGTGATTTTAACAGCCCCACTGCTGGGGGGGAGGGGTGCTCGTTTGCTGCTCCCGTTGTGGGTGGAGCTTTTGCCGTGAGCGCCGAGTGCGAGATCAGTTTTCAGTGGTGCTGCGGTGCAACGGAAAATTTTAAACCTTTAAAAAAAGGACGGTTTGTTTTGAAGGGCCCAGAGCTCCTGGATCTGTCTTGCATAGAGTGCAGGGTTCAAACACCTCATGCACTGCGCTTCCAGAAGGCCTCTGCTTCAAGAATGTAGGGAATTCACGTGCAGTATACTGACTGACTGCATTCCAAGCCACCCCCACAAAGCTAGCCTGCATTTCCTGCTGTTGCTGAAGTGAAATAAATTGTGGATTTCTTTCACTTTATTGCTTCTGCCTGAGAGAGATACAGAGAGAAGGCTGCTTTTGAAAAGGCTGAAGCAGTAGGTACGACGAGTCTCAGAGCACAGAATTAAAAAGAAACTTCTATGTCAGGGCTGAGGAGGCGAAATGGGGGGGGGGGGTGTGGAGGCTGAGTGCGTGTGGGCCACAGAAACGTGATGACGACGAATACAATCTTCACCTGTCCTTAAATATTTGAAACGTTTAAAAATGCTTAAAACATCAGCAGGAATGTGTATCCCGCCTCTCCAGAACTTCTTGATGAATTGGTCTCCACATCTTGCTTACCAAACCAGCGACACACACAGATCACTCCCATTGTTTTGAATTACACCCTCTTATGCAAAGCAGCTCAGTTGAATGGTGCCATTAATTTTCTTCCATGGTTGCTTTCTGCTCCCCTATACTCTTCACACAGATAGGACTACCACAAGCAATATGAGATTACGTTGGGTCAACGGGAATTATTTTTATCTCGGGACCAGGAAGCCAAACCTGCGGTGAATGCAGCATACAGTTTATGTTTGTGTTTTTGGAACGCGTCCACATATTTACTACAACACTGAGAATTGTAAAGGGTTGATTTTCCTTCAGTGTTCTCTACTTTTCCTGCTTTGTGAGGTTTGGTTAATCTGTTCTTCTCGAGTTGCATGAATTTCTTAGAGTCACGTTGCCCCAATGAAACAAGATGTTCTGTCACATGTCGTCTTGGGCCAGGCGAAGGAGGGAACCAACTCATTGAAGATCTATGCAATTTGGGCTTGATTGATGGACATGCTCCCGTGGAAGACCATTACTCCGAATCTCAGAGCTCTTGTTCAAAGAAGTATGAAAACCCCTGTTTTGTTTTGTACCTGGACTTTCTGCATGTTAGGATCTCAGAATGAGGGTTGACCAACTTGCTCCCCTACAACTGGATGGTTGGACTTTGAAGGCTTGAGGGCTGCATGTGTGACACATTCCATTATTTCCCCTGTATCTCCTGCACACACACCTATTGTCATTCACCTCTTCCTGGTTCGTTCTGGAAAGTTCACTTGATATCTTTCATCCATTTCACCCCTAATCTGTTTCTAGTGTGTTTCTTGATTGATCTGCCAGAGAGCCCTTTGGTTATCGCATAGTCAGGCCAATATGCTTCTGGTGTGAAAAAGCCCTTTTGGAACTGCAGCGCTGCTCATGAATATTGTGATTTTTAGACAGTGTTTTTTGATTTTGTGCAGGCTGTGCTCCATGGCATCCAAAAGCCAATCTTTCTGTAGTGTCTTCTGAGGCAAGGAGGATTTGTTCTGTTTGGCCAGTGAACTCGGTGAACGTTCTGCTGTAGAGGGTTGGGTGGGGGTTTGCATTTCTCTGCGTTATCTTGCCGATTGCTGCAGAAGTTGGTGCCACTCATCTGTCTGCTTGCTTTTCTGTGTTAAAATTGATCCTTTTCATGGCTGTTCTGCCCAGTCACACTGGCGGCTCTGCAGACAGGCTCCACACGCTTGGGTTGCTTAGAGGCACCATGAGCATAGAAACTTGGCAAAGAGCTGCGCAGTTGTTTATGGTGAAGCAGAAGGCTTCTCCGTATACTGTGGAGTCTATTTACCCTTTGTCACCTCAATATATTGTGCAGCCAGATTGAACAAAACCCTGTTCATCACATTCATGTTATCCGACTTATATTTAATGTTATGCTTAATAATTCTGTGGATACAGTTTTTATTTTAGTTATTGTTAGGTGGATATAACCTAGGTTTTTACTCTTACTTTCTGAATTGAATTACATTTTATTTAATTTTAATTTATCCATCTTATTTTTATGTCTTTTTATGTATCATCATGTATTTATCTGTGACCTGCATGATAGGTACTATATAAATAGTTATTCATTAATTATTATTCTACATATTATTGTTATTATAATATGCCATTTGGGGTGGCATGTATTAATAATAAGTGGCAGGCAGTCATGTGATCTTGCCTGTTTTTCCTTAAATCTCTCAGGGTCATCTCTCTGAAGGACTGGTCACAAAGTGGTACCGATCTCCCCGACTCCTTCTGTCTCCAAACAATTATACCAAAGCCATCGATATGTGGGCTGCCGGCTGCATCTTTGCCGAAATGCTGACGGGAAAGACGCTCTTTGCAGGTCAGTTTGGATAGTTGGATAGCAGAAACACACAAACCTTTATTTGCTTTTTTTCTTTTAATAGGGAAATGCAGGTAGCTTTTTGAGCACATGAATTCTTCCTAGTTTTGGTTAGCAGAGAATTTCACACAGCCTGCGAATTCCAGTTCAAGCTACAGAGAATAGGCGAGGAGATCATGCCTAGTGACCCTTAGGACCATTATTTATGTTATTTATTTATTTGTTTTTATTGTGGCGGATGGTGCACTGACAGCCGGCTGTTCTCAGGGCTCTCAAGTCATTGGTTTGTTTACCCCGGTCGACCCAGGTGCCCATGAGCTGGAGCAGATGCAGCTGATCCTGGAGTCCATCCCTGTGATCCATGAGGAGGACCGACAGGAGTTGCAGAGCGTCATCCCTGTTTTTGTCCGCAAGGACATGTCTGTGCCCCAGACCCCGCTGGCGAAGCTGCTTCCCGGGGTCAGCAAGGAGGGTGAGTTTTGGTTGGCTTTAGTGATGTCCCACTCCATCTCTTTGGTACCCCAGTCCAGTCCATTCAGTACTTATATTTCTCGATTCCAATCCGATCTCTTAGTAAATATGTAAAAATTCAGTCTGTGCATTCTTCGTTTGATAAGTCTCGCCATTTTGCAGTATTCCTTTTATCTGATTTCTCCAAGTGCCTAATAATATTTATTGTGTTCCACGAGGCCCTGTTGCTGCCTCCTATGAAACAATGGCAGCGCAAACACTGCGGGTAGCTGTTGGGCCGCTTCGAGTTTTCAATTTAAAGATTTTCCGCACGGCTGACATCTCAGTAGTTTGTAGTTTCAGGCCAAGTGCCTCAGGCTTACTGCAGCGGACTCTGGAACCTTACAATCCACACACCTGATGTAAATTGGCCCGATGCGGGAAATTAAGTAGATCGGGCTTTGGATCGGGCTGCGGTAGCCGATACCAATAAAATAAAAATTGCCTGGAGCTACCCCGATTCCAACCTTTGATATCAGCTCGGGACATGTGTGCTATGCAACCATGTACTGTATACAGAATGTATGGCCCACTCAACGTGGGTAAAAAAAAAATATATTTGTCTTCCTAGCTTTGGACTTCTTGGGGAAAATCTTGACTTTCAATCCCATGGACCGCCTTACGGCTGAAGAGGCCTTAGCCCACCCCTACATGAGTGACTATTCCTTCCCACTAGACGAGCCCATCTCCAACCACCCCTTCCATATTGAGGATGAGGTGGATGACATCTTGCTAATGGATGAGACCCACAGTCAAGTGTACAACACCTGGGACAGGTCAAACAAATTATTAATAATTATGTATGTATGTGCATAAAAACAGTGTCGTCTTTTGTGGTCAAGGCTTTGACGTTTTTAAAAACATCCTTTTCAGATATCATGACAGTCAGTTCTCAGACCAAGACTGGCATCTGCATAGTACTCATGAAGCAGACAGTGTCCAGCTGGACCCCCGAGCCATGTCAGAAGTGACTGACGAAGAGGAGGTTCAGATTGACCCGCGCAAGTACCAGGATGGGGACCGGGAGAAATTTCAGGAAGACCCAGTATTCGATTCTTTCTTTGCCTCAGAGTTCTCCTGGCAGGCCGAAGAGCATCATGAAAACAAATATTGCGACCTGGAATGTGGACACACCTGCAACTACAAAGCTGTCTCTCCCTCATACCTGGATAACTTGGTGTGGCGTGACAGTGAGGTCAACCATTACTACGAGCCCAAGCTCATCATTGACCTGTCCAACTGGAAGGAACAGAGTAAAGAAAAGGCAGACAAGAAGGGAAAGTCCAAATGTGAGAAAAACGGCTTGGTCAAGGCCCAGATTGCACTTGAGGAAGCGTCTCAGGATCCTGCTGAGAAGGATAAGCAGCAGGAGAAGAACCAAGGCTTTGACTTTGACTCCTTCATTGCCGGCACCATCAAGCTCAGCCTACAGCCAGATTCCTGTGAGGTGGGCCTTCTCAATGAACTGAACAGCTCCGTCTCGCAGCTGGAGTCCAAGAGCCCCGTGCCCAAGTCCATCAGCCAAGAGAAGGAAGAGAAGTGCCTGGTGAACCTGGCCCAGCTGGAAGGCCGGACGCCCCAGCCCTGGGAGAGCTTTAGCCGTGCGGACATTACTGGAGAAGAAAGCTGCTTGATTGACGAAGTTTGCTGGGATGTGAGGAGGGATGAGCAGCTGCAGAAGGAGACCACCTGCACAAGCTATTTGGACAGGCTGTTCAGCAAGAAGGAGGAGGTGCAAGAGCCAGAGGCAGTAGAGGTGGATGACGGCTTTGTGACCAGAAATGGAGAGCTTGTGTTTAACGTGCAGCTGGACTCCTTGGCAGTTCCCCGGTTTGACAGCCCTGCTGATTCTCCCCTCAAGTCCATACAGACGACCCTGACGCCCTCAGCCATAAAGTGTTCCCCTCAAATCGCCCATAAAACCTATAGTAGCATTTTAAAACATCTGAATTAGTGGCCCAAATATTTTAAAATAGTAGTTCTGATATCTTACTTGAATTATTGGTTTTTATGCCTCCTTTTTATGATCCGTATTTGGCTTAAGGGAGCTCATGACCACGTCTTATTTGGAAACAACTGGCATGCCGTTTGCACACGATGTGAC
>JAODKF010000009.1:7968539-7981076 GCA_026779585.1 Mormyrus proboscirostris
CCCCCACCCCACCCCCATTTAATGCAGGTGAGTAAGTTCTCTCACTTGATTACATGGGATTCAGCAGCAATGTGCAACATACCAGAACTGAAGCCACCATCACATAAAGCCAGAGAGCATCGGTTCTGTGGTTCTCTCACGGCTGAAAGCGGATAGTCCTGGGAAAAGAGGCAGGAGAAACACGGAGTCTTAGCAGATACGTCAGGCTGACGGAGATACAACCGGCAGGCAGGTGGTGGGTGCTGATCTTAAATCAGAAATCCATCATAATACACAATTAGTGAAGTTTCCAAAATTTGTTTGGGTGAAAATAGTAAGTCTGTGTGCCTCTGCGGCTGATAGATATCCGCGAGTGGCTCTTAATCTGGGCAGTGACGGCTGAGGCACCTGAAATTACCGTGCCCTTGAGTCCCTGAAGTCTGGACAAAACACGCTGTTCTGGTTCTGGACACGGAACATGCGTCATGATTTTGAACGGCTGTTTTGGCAGTGGTGCCCTTCGGCAGGAGCTACCACTGGAGGGCACCTGCAGTGGATGAAACAGGATCCTCCCGATGTTCTAGCTCTACAAAAGATTGTCTAGGAAACAAAATAGGATGCAGAGGCGTTTGTGGAAGCCGCACCACAAACATTAGCAGTGATTCATTTTTCAATGAAACATAATTCATATACACCCATACCTATGAATTACAGCTCCCAGTATTTTAATTCATGCCAAAACAAGCTGTATAAATTAATAACCACGAGGCCCCAGCACGAATACCATCGAAAGGCTTGAGGCACATTAAGGAAATATTTGAACTTCACACAAATTCCCAGTAACAAACTTTTAGCATAACAGCCCATTTTCAGCCCATCTTCATTTCTTCTTAATTGATTCTTCTTTGTTCATTGTCTCTCCCTACTTGTTGCTTCAAAATGTAATGTATGGTATTTGGTGTGTGTGTGTGTGTGTGTGTGTGTGTGTGTGTACGTAACAAGTAAACAACATGAAGATCATTTAAGCATCATTTTATTCGGCTGCCTAAGACTCATACAGTGAGTCTCATTAACCCCCCTGCCCCCACCCCAAACATGTCCAAGTTGGGCACTAGTAGTAACTGAGGCAGTTTAGCAGCCCCCCACCCCAGAGCCAGACAGGCTCTGCAAGCGTTTGGAAACTGGGCAGGGCGAGTGCCGGAGCGGCCGCGGCCCCTCTAGGGCCTGGCAGGCGGCCCAGCAGTATTTACGATTTCCACCTGCTGTGGCCCGTCAGCCCTGAGCCGCACGGCTCTGCCATGGTGTCACATGCCAGTTTGCACGCTGGCGCATTTTCTAGAGGTGTGAAAGGTAAGCTGTGACCTTCCTGCACTGTCCCACCACAGCTTGCTTTGCATGGGTCCTCACCAATGTAGAGTTCTCTGAAAAGGTTTTCCTGGGAAAGGAGGGCTGCCCTTTTCTAATAGCCAGCAGAGGGCAAAGTCTTAGCAAAAAGAATTAATGGGCATTTAAAGTAAACAGTGAGTGACCAGTGTTGCAGGTGGCATGGCGGCTTGACGGGCAGCGCAGTTACCTTACACCTCCAGTGCAGGGGGGGCTTCACACCTCATTCCTGCTCTGTATGTGTGGAATTTGCACTTTCTTCCCGTGTCTCGCGGGTTTCCTCCTGCAGTCTGTAGTACAGTATGTGCCCCATAAGGGTTGTCATGGAATCCTGTCCAGGACATACCCCAGTTGTGTGCCTTGTGCTGCCTTGGATAAACCCTAATGGATGTCTATTGTTTGAGTGGCTGATGAATCACCCCCCTCCTGCTTTTACACATCCCTAACCACCAGTTCCTTGAAAATAGATGTGTTTATTTATGGGATCCATTTTGACAAATAAGGTTCCTGTGCAGGTCCAGCTGTTTGTGGTTGAGGAGGAAAGAATAATGTCTACAGCTGGGAACAAAGAAGGTACTTAGTGGACACCCTGTCCATTCAAGGTCAAGAGAAGCTCTTGTCCCCAGCATGCTAACGAAACCACTGGAAGGAGGTCATTTCTTCTTGTCTCCACACCAATTAGGAAAGCCTTAAAAAGCAGCACAGCTTCACTCCATTTTGAGACGTTTGTAATTTAAACCACTTGGCAATCGGCATCTGCATCACATGAAAAGTAAACACATAAATAGCGCCATAATCCCAGGATCAACTGCTTGTGTTGTCAAATGTTTTTATGACTATTGGCATCAGCTTCTTGCCGTATCACAGGGACAATTGTTCACTTCAGACTTGAACTTTGGATATGCCAGAACCTGCTTACAACATACAAGACAAGGTTTGGTTAATATTTCCCCTTTATAGTGGCTGCAACAATTGTCCACAAGCAGAAAGCACTCATACGGTAACACTTTAAACTGATAACAGAAACAGGTCTGATTTCTTTCCACTTTGACTAACAAGTTGTGTTTGACTTTCCTCCTAACAGTAAGGTATAAGGGCATTGTTATATCAATTTAGGTTGCACAGGATGGTTAGTTCTGTATATATTCTGAGCTCTTTTTGTAGCAGTTGGTGTTGAATTGACACAAGCTTGGAGGATCACTATGTTGTCAAGAAAATAATCAAATTCAATGTTTAACAGGTAAAACCTGTATTGACAAACTTTTTGAAGATGGTGCCCTCTGTGCAAAAAAGGGCTCAAAGCATGCCCTCTTCACAAAAGGTGATGAAGTAAAACCAACCAGCACTGTCTAAAATCCATTACTCCCAGTTGAGCAGAACCATCACAACTGTTTTGGTGTTGTATGTATTATTATTACTGTTAAAGATTAGATTGAGAGGGAGGGAGGAAGGAAGGAAGCAAGGAGCGCTTCAGTTTTTCCAGTTTTATGGAAACGTATGTTGGCTTTAAGTATCAATGTCAAGTGCAGTTAAGGCATAGGGAAAATAAACTACAGCAATTTAAAAAGTGAAGAAATCATTTAGCTTACAAACTGTATTTAAATTTTAGACTCAAACTAGCCACCCTTTGCCGATATAACAGCCGGACACACACAGCATTCTTTGTACGAGGAATATCAAATTTTTGTCAGAAACCATCTTGCCGTTTTCTTTTATTTTAGCTCTGACATAAACTCGAGGTACGTATGTTTTGGGTTATTGCCTTGCTTTAGGACAAACCGCTGACCGATGGCATGGAGACCAGAGAATGCGGCATGGCGCTGCGAAATCTTGTGCCAACCCTTTCGGTTCAGAATGCCAGTCACTTCATTGGTGCTTTTTCACTTTTCAATTACATTTCTGGAACAAGAATGGACTTTCTTGTATGAACAAGCTGATCTGCATATATACTGTATACATTTATATAGGAAATGATAGTCTGAGACAAAGTGCAGATCAGGACAGCCCTGCTTCACTAATGGCCACAGTCTATATTTACATGTACTACCCAGTGTTTGCAGACAGCATAAGACAACCTCACCTCTGTGCAATTTTACAGACAGATAAACCCTTAGCTGTCACACTCAGTCCGACTGCGTCCGCTGTGATGGGATTTGCTAATATTAGGGCCCCTGGCTGTTTCCAAATGAATGAATGAGTGATTTTGAAGTTGTAGGCCAGACTTGCGACATAACAGTCTGTCGCAGAGTGTTAATACTTCACATCCACTGCAGCAGGCCCAATCTTGGTGAGCTTACAAAAGAGCCACCAGATGAAGACAGTAAGGCTGCATATTATTTTTATGATTACCCAGTCTGTAGGCTATCTCCAAAAAGTCTCACCTAATAAAATTAAATTAACTCAGGTCAAATGTCCAGCACCCATCCATTTATTTCCAGCATGCGTGTTTTTCCACTCTCTTATCAGATAGGTAGCCTGCATACATTTCCACCAATAAAAAGGGCAACTGAGCCTCTTTCCAAAACAAAGTTGGCATTTTCTCAGGCTGAAGCCATTTCCAGCCCAAACTCGGTGACCACTGTGCAGAAAGCCCTTTGTCGGCTTAATCCGGGACTAAAATAACAGGTGTCTGTAAGGGCCATTTCCTGACCGTTATCAAATGAAGATGAAAATGACAAACGAAGGTGCCATTCTTTCTAAGTTTCTCACATTCTAGACTGTAAAAAAATTTAGTTGAGTTATAAGCACTGTGTGGAATAATTATGCCTAATTTTATACGTTTTCTTTTCTGGGAATTAATAACGATGGTGAAAATACGGATTTGCTGTGACTTTCACTTGAAATGGATGCATGTGTTGGCGAGTCTTCAGGAATAATTTGATACATAACCGGCAGCTACAAATTATTTTAATTTAAGACGGCGCTTATTAAAACTGTTTCCTTAGACTAAAACGGCACACCCAGAGCTGTGCTAAAACCGGCACTGCGTGGATATTAATGTAGGAGCCGAAAGTACAGCTCTTCGCATTTTCTCTATAGTATCAGACAGGAGGTCGGACTAGTTAGTGGAAAATAACCAGACAGGCAGTCCCTGCTCTTTCCTGGCGACAGGAAGACCGTCACTGCATGTCAGCCAGGTAGACGACTTCGCAAAGAATGCTACAGACGGTAAAGTCGTGATATTTCCTATCTCATTTCCTGTATAGCGTTATTTCCACCGTCTGACAAACAAATGAGATCACTCCGCAGCACCGGCTGGCTGACAGGAGCCGCTTCTGCGGAGCCGCTGCATTTTGACGCCGGGCTGGACGCCCCGAGAAGAGCGGGCACGGCCCATGAGTCCGCAAAGGACTGTTAGACCTGCGCCTAAAATCAAGCATTTACCGGAATTAAGACAAAAAGAGAAAGGAAACAAAATCTTAATTTAGGTGGTAGGGATGGACTAATTGGCCGGTTTAAACTGAATCGGCGCTTTATGTGTATAATAAAGCTTAACCATAAAATTACATTAAATGTGTAGAAGAATACCTTTTCTTGTATGAACGAGCTGATCTGCATATATACTGTATACATTTATATAGGAAATGATAGTCTGAGACAAAGTGCAGATCGGGACAGCCCAGCTTCACTAATGGCCACAGTCTATATTTACACGTACTGCCTAGTGTTTGCAGACAGCATAGACAAATCTCCCCTCTGTGCAATTTTACAGGCAGATAAACCTTTAGCTGTCACACTCAGTCCCGCTGCCTCCACTGTGATGGGATTGTCCTATTTGCTAATGTTAGGGCTCCAGGCTGTATTCATTATATCAGAGACAGATTGTTCTGAACATGGCTACCTCAGCGGGAACATCTTTTTGTGTACATTAGTTTTGATCTTCCTCACACCAGTTAGTTTAACTTGATGCATAAGTCTCCATATGCATGTTAGAGCTAATTAGGTTTAGCAAACCTTTCACATTTTGGACTGAATACTGACTTTGCACCGTTTGATTGTCTTCAATTTCTCTACACATTCAACTATCTCCTCCTTTATATATCCTCCTTTTCCCCTTGAAGACACTTGGCTCTTTTTTCCATCTTCTCATCCTGACATGCCTAAGAAGTCTAACCCTGACTCCTCTGTTGAAAGCATAGCTCTCCTAACCATTATGCGATGTATGTGACCATTAGCTCACATCTCACAAAACAGTAATAGTGACCGTGCACTCTTAGAAAAAAGGGGGGAAATTTGTACTTTTGCTGTACCCTTGTAATTTTTAGGCTCAGAAATGGACTCCCAAAGGTACAATCAGCATTACTGTACAATCAATTGTACATAAATATTCCTCAGAGTCCATTTCTATACCTTAAAAGATACATTTACCTACAGCTAAGGGTACAATTGGCAGACCTTTGAGGGGACAGCCCCAGTGACAAGCATAGGTGTGTAATGTGCACATTTCTTGTATTCAAATACACTGAAATCTTTTGAGCGGAGTTATAATCAAAACAGTAATGACCCAGGAGTTCCGCCAGGACTGGTGAACAGTCTCATCGTTACATTCTTACCGATTTTTACTCATTGGCACTGAGTTGCAAGTTGACTTGTGCCACAAGACAGATGTTGGGTTTCTTCTGGGAAATGCATGACAAATTTCACCCCACCAATCGCTAGGGCTCAAATAAATCACCTGACAGCCGGTGGAAAGGCAGGCCACTACTTTCAGCCTCTCAGCAAAAGTTTTAATGGACCGTTGGGGTGAAAACGTTAAATTTTGCTGCCAACCCAGTGTGGGCGCGAAGCAGCTCAGTCCACAGCAGTGGGCTTAATGAGTCATTAATCCTACATGGAAAGCATGCCGCGTGAGGCACTGAGACGCCAGTCGTCTGTCTCCTGCCTCACATCCATTGGCCAGCTGCCAAGCTCGGCCACACGGCCCCACAGGGCGGCACGCGCTCCACAGAATGCGCCATGTGGGCCCTCTCCATCAGCAGGACCCAAACGTGGGCCTCGGTGCTCCCTACGAGCAAACAGCCTGTGCTGCACAATTCTCTGCAAGGAAGCAAGCACGGGTTAACCGTTTACGCTTTGAGGGCCTCCGTCAGTCAGCTGACGTGGTTCATTCATGGTTTTCACTTCCCATCTTGATATCAGCCAAATATTGGTCAGCGTATGCATTATTTGCATTTAACACTAATTTACATGCTTGTGTCCCAGAGTGGCGACAGACGTTCCGGACTGAATTATGTAAAAGGCTACATCAGCCCAAGAAGAGGAAAAATGTAGGTCAGTGCCAAACAGAAACACAAGGGCACTTGATGACACCAGTCTATAGCTGCAAAACCTAAACATAAGTGACATCATGTTATTTTTTTTTTGTTTTGCTTTGTTTGGCAGTACTTAAATAGCCAGTGGTAATTTTAGAGTTTTCTGAAGATTTACTTCATGTTCAGCTTATGCAGAGCAGGCAATGAAAGTAGATTTGATTTTTATAACAAAAATGACCCAAATAATTGTCTGTTTTCTTATACTTTTCCGAATCACCTGATCCTGTCGTGCAGAACACAGTGTCATGGTCAGGTCTACAGCGCCGCTGAAACAGGAGCCGTGCATGCCCCAGCTCACATCCTGCCAAATGTCACACTTGCTTCCTCGCCCGTTAATTTCCTGCCCATAGAAGTACAGTCACCGGCTTGTTTCCGAAAGCTGCGGTTCCTGACTGCAATAAGTACTGTATGTTGACAGAATGATAGAATCCTGTCGGGTAAAAGGTTCTTTCCCTCGCAGTCCAGTGGACGTCCTTTTATAATGATTACATTACATCCTCTAGATTTGACTCATATGACTTGATCACGTTTCATCAACGGTCATACATTTGCCGTTTGTTTTATTTGGAAACCTACGCAACACTTTCGCCTTTATTAGCAATTCATGCTATGTAATAAAAACGTCTTTACTGCGACTTGTTCTGAAAAAAAAAAATCTCATATTAAGACTTCACAAAATCGGTATTTTGTTCACACTAGAAAGTGTAATTATACGACATTTCTTAACCAGTAGCACCAGCATAATTTTTATTACACTAAAGTAGTCATTACATGTTAACGCTGATAGAGGTTGGTGTGAGCCCATTATACGATTAATTTCAGAATAATTTCATTGTAGCTTTTATTAATAGCTACTAAAACTGAACTACAAATTATGCTGCAAGAATCACATCCTTAATACACAAGCGCGTGCATAACAAGCACTGTGTGATATGCTTGTAGTGACACAGTGCTGTATACGTGGCTGATGTGACCAGCTTTTTTATGAGTTACAGTTGCGCCGTCTGGTGGAATACCTTAGAAACACAATGCGCCCATTTAAAATGTGAACGTACTGTATTTGTCACAATACGTAAACTGAAAACTACCCAGCTACATTTAAGCTATGATTGAGCATGATTATATATTAGGGCTTCCTAAATAAATGTCGTAGCCATTTTATGTTCCATAAAATAAAAATCGATTTTTCAGACTGCAAGGTTTAAGTTTTGGTTTAAATCTTAAGCCATGCCAGAATGAATGTGTCACAATTGCTGCTTAAAGTGAATTTAACACGTTTTATAACGATGTAATATAAAGGTTACTAAAGTGCAATAGCATTCATCAAGAGCAATGACTTGTATAACCTGACTGAATGTTTTAATTGACTACTGTACTCGTACTGCACGAAAGCTAATCCCTTTGGCGCTCGATATAGGACCTACAATATGTATTTCTACTGTTCGCAAGAGAAAGAAATGATTTCGGTCAGCACCATTTCGTTCATTTCGTCCGATACTCCGACTAATTCCGCCCATTGGTGTAAAGATATGCACGAGCCTGAAAGAGTCAGACGGGCAAATAAACGTTCAGCAAAATGTGTAATGATCATAAAGACCGTTTTATTAAACACTGACATAAAAGTATTAGAGGGTTACCTCTAGGGGTGTCCCAAGTGAGCAAATCAATGAACGATACTGAATGAATCTTTTAGTTGAACAAAATCGAAAGATTCGATTTATTGAAAACAATCACTATTTCCACCAGTATGCAAATGCATAGCAGAGAGTAAAAACTGCACAATACCAGCCAGTGCTGGACGTGGGCCGGTCACTCTTTCTCTCTACAGAGTACCGGTATCTCTCAATATCTGTTGATACTGAATAATAAGGGGAGTACCAGCAGTTGCTTTTTCCCATTCTGAGCACCAGTAGGGTAGTTGGTCACACATGCATACAGACGCATCTGCAGCACTACAGAGTCTACAGAGTGTGTTTTGCCGATCGACTCGGACATCTTCCTCCGCAAATTACCATCGTCTGTGTCCTGCAAGGGCATCTCTTGTTTTATCGCCACAATCGAAATGAAAATTACAGTTTACACGATAGGAAAATCAGTTGATTTATCAGAATAATCTCCAGTGGAATGTCTTTTGCTGTGTCATGACACAGTAGTTTTAGCCATTGCCAGTTACCCTTCCATGTATAAGCAAGATACAGCATTATGCCAACATATCTGAACAGTCACATGACCGCATTTTTGAAGAGAACCCTTTTTAGTTAATGATCTTTGAGGTGCAAAGTCTTATTTTGTGTGAGAGTTGTGTGTGGCTCAGAAGGTTGGGACACTGTGAGTGGAAGGTCACTGGTTTGAATCCCGAAGTTGGCAGAGTGACGTCGCTATCATGCCCCTGAACAATGTCCCTAACCCCCCTACTGCTCCATGGACAGACTGACTCTGCTTTCTCAATTACACACCACTTTGAATAAAAATGGCTGATAAATAAACATGAAACTCACCCCAACAGGTATAGGCTAATAGTAAGGGGTTGGGTGAATTTGGCAGTTCTACAGTTTCACGTACCTTTAGATGTTGTCCAGCTGCAATGACACAGGGAGAATGGAATGAATGAGGTCAGCAAGCCTTATTCCTGAACAGGCTTGTTTTTACTGCTGTGCTTGCTTTTGGATCTCACCAGTCAGACGACCCCCCCTTGTTTTTGTCCTAAAATAACACCCATTTACACTCAGCTGACTAGCTTACCACACACACACACACACACACACACACACACAGCCTGGCTTTCATCCTGTCAATCTGGGGGGAAAAACAACAAAACATAAGATGATGGATAAAACAGATTTTCTTCCACTCAAGCACTACCTACAGTTTGTGGGATCTAGAGCAGATGTAGCATAATGCAGAAATGGATTAGAGCTTAAGGAATCCACTGTTTAAATCCCTTTTAATAATCTCTTACTGATTCCTGGTAAACATGTAATAGGTTTACTTTTGTGATATGTCCCTAATATTGAAATCCATAGAAGGAAATATATCATGCTGTGGAAAAGTAGAAACAAAACACGTTTGTTTTACAACAATGATCTTGATTGTTTGTGCACAATATCCACACCACCACAGGAAATGAGGTCATTTTCATTCACTATTGTCATTGATAACCAACATCACAAACAGTTTCATTGTTTGTAGCATCTATGGTCAGTGAGACAATGATTTCAAAGAATACCTAGGTTATTCTGTCGTATTCCTCTGGCGTAGGGTGTCCTAGTGCTGAATAAAACTATAGAACCATTTTCTGGGAACAGGGGAAAGGGGAAAAAGATTTCAGCTGAATATATTTGGCAATTTGGAGTCTCAGCAGAGTGTGTCTGTTTTTCATTACTGGTGCATTACTGGTAAAGCCTATCTTTTTACCTCCACGGTACATGCATAAAGCCTTAAGGCTTCAACACAAACAAAACACCACAGACAACCACATAAGCTGAGAAACCATTAACAAAACTCCATCATGCTGGAAAAGAAAGGAATCCACAGTCAAAACAATTAGTTATTGTGCATTCCAACTATATGTCACTGTCGTTATTTAGCCTATTCATACACTGCTATGGATCATGGTACAAGGACAAGATGGTATCAACATTTAAAACCAGATATGGACAAGACAGGCCAGTATTTCTTATTCACAATGAGTAAAAATGAGATGGGTCATGTTTCAGCCTGGTGAGAACAAACTCATCAGACTCTCCTTCATGCTGTTCCCAGTGTGATTATGCTGGATGTTTTGCACAATGTCTGCAGTAACGTAACTGAACTGTTCAGGCAAGAATAAGGACGGATCACAGAGAATGAGTAACACACACATAGAAGTGTACCAGTCCCCTCTAAGACTTCAACCAACAACCGCCTTCTCAGCAGTCAACATGCCACCTGCTGCCACAGGATGATGGCACACTCACACACAAATAGTCATTCCCCCATATACTCAATGTGTTCTACAGAAAAAGAAAACACACTGGAGTTTGGCTGCGATTTTAATTAGACGCTGTGACAAGAAAATATAGCTTAATATCTGCTGAGACTGCAGAAGTTGCAATGCTGAGGCCCTAAAACATCCCGAAGCCAGGCAGGTGCTTTCAGAGGTAACGATGAGCCTTTGTTCTCGGTTCTTCTTTACAACGCTAGAAAGTTGCAGAATGCTTGCTAGCTGTGGTATCCCGATGTCACAGGGGGAATCTGAGCTTCGGAGTGGCTCTTCAAGCCATGCGCACCTGACAGACCCAACAATGACTAGATACACCGGAGGAGCCAACGCGACGAAGGGAGTCGCTGGAGATTCAAATGTCTGCGCTAACAGTAGCCGGCTATAAATGGCTCGGTGGGCAATGAGAAGGTAAGATTAGAATCTGCCCACGAGAGATTAATCGCTTTGCGTCCCCATCTCTGTCATCGCTTCTGGCAGGGTACAGGCCCTGGTTGACACTGGGGTGAGCGGAGGCCAGGATCTGGAGGAAATACAATCTCAGTGGTGTCATGTCATCCCCATTAGCATAAACGGCACAGGGATCTGAAAAAAACAGAGTAAAGGATGTCTGAAATGCCAGCGGGGAAGTCGTTCCTGCTCTGTCTCGACCAAGTCAATGCCCAAGCTATAAACAGACAGCATTAGAAATGACATCACACAGCTGACCTCAGTCAGATCGGGGTCCAGGGTGCCCTAACTTGGCTGTTAGGACTTACACTGGCTCCCATGGAAGCAAACCTGGACATCTAGACAAAATCCCTCCCCCCGCCCATCCATAAAAATGCCAATAATGTGCGTCTGCTGGGAGGGTGAGGCCTCCACCAAACAGCCCTCTATCTGGCGTAGCTCCCATGCAAACGGGCCGCCAAGACACAAACATCAGGTGAGACAATGGAGACTGTCAGCAAAGGGCCGCTATCCTTCCTGCTATTTGCCTACACGCTGGAGTTGCATGTTTATGATTCAGCTCCTAAATTGGAACAGGATCCCACCGGCAAACAAAACTGACAAAAAGTGGAATGTGGAAGGCAGAGAGGCACATAAACCTGGATGACTGCCCTTCGTAGCACCCTGCCACTGGGCATCACGCTCAGGTTTCATCAGACTGCTTCGCGGCACTAACACTGGACTCCAAAACACCAATTTATGAAGGGATGCATGCCTATTATTAGTGAATTATGAGGTTGGAAGCAATACAGGTATCTCCAGATTATATGCTTCGGAAGGTCTGGGCAGCTGTGTGCACAGTGAGGTGAACTAACCGACGCTGAAGGACTCTGTCGGGACTTGTAGGAAATGGAAAGAGTCTCGCTCAGCCACAAACTCTATTTGCAGGGTGAGCATCTGATGCTGAGCTCACCGCGTGGTCAGCTCCTTTCCGAAAATGATGCCGTTTGACCCTCGTCACACCACATCACCACGGCGCCCACGTGTGTATGAATCAGCAAAATGCCCGCTAACGTCACTCTGTTACTAAACACAAGCTGCGTATTTAGTTCATCTCCATGGCAACACGCTCCGCATTACTGATAAAGGCAGACAAAAGCATCTGTCTAGATAACGAATCAGGAATCAGGCCACATCAGACACACGGGCAGGCAGTTAACGCCGAGCGGCCCGTTCATCCGGCCAAATGTATGCAGGGTCTATTTTAACAAAATCCTCTTAAAATTTAATCCTCCTGCCCATTTTACCCCAATGAATGAATCAAAGAATCACAATAGCTATAAATGTTGGCTTAGGTTTGCCAGGAATCACCAATAAACATGAGCGATATCTAAAAACAGAGATAAGAAGATGAGGGGGGAGATTCTAAGCTTGCTCATTACTACTCCCTCTGCC
>JAODKF010000009.1:8005067-8030444 GCA_026779585.1 Mormyrus proboscirostris
GTGCTCCAGCATCCCAGGCACTAGGGGCACACAGTGAGAGCCTTACCA
This sequence comes from Mormyrus proboscirostris, assembly GCA_026779585.1. Lineage (NCBI taxonomy): Eukaryota > Metazoa > Chordata > Actinopteri > Osteoglossiformes > Mormyridae > Mormyrus > Mormyrus proboscirostris. Next base: position 8,005,116 of record JAODKF010000009.1, read on the forward strand.
GGCACTAGGGGCACACAGTGAGAGCCTTAGCACAGTCACATGCAGCAAGCAGCGTCCGAAAGAAGAGACTGAACATGATCACATGGTGCTTCTGTAACACTCTGATGACCAATAGCAGGGGTAGCTAATCTTATCCAGAAAGAGTCATTGTGAATGCGGGTTTTCACTGCAACTCCCTCAATAGATTACTACTTAGAGGACTGATTGGCTGAAGAGTCCTCACACCTGTGTTTGAACAGCTGACCTAAAGGTTATCCCAAAAACCTGCATACACACTGGCACTTAGAAGATAAGATTGCCCACCCCTGGCCTATAGAATCACATCAGGCAGGTGGGGTAGCATGTGGCTCAGAGGGCTAAGCCTCTGTGCCAGTAACTGGAAGGTTGCCGGTTTGAGTCCAGCCTTGCTGGAATAGTCACATCTGTGACCCCTTGAGTGAGGCCCTTAACCCAGATGCCATGTGATGCCAAGCTTGCTCTCACCTGCATGTGGCTCTCATGGAGAGCAAGGGGGGGCGAATTCCCCATGGGGATTGATAAAGTATCATCATTTCATTTCAAACTGTCAGGCAGCTTCAATAACGAACAAGTAATAAAATTTCACATTTGTGATTAAGGCTATCTGAGAATGGCACTTTTAGTCCTTGATAAGTTGTCTACATGGAGAAAAGTATAAATTTATGCATAAATAAATCTCATGAGTAACTTGTCAGAGACAGTGCAGGTTATAAACAGTGTTTTTTTTTTTTTATACATTTAATAAAGATTCCACAAGAGGGAGCCCTTAACCCAAGAACTAATACTGACTTAGGTGGCTGCTCTGGTACTGTATGAGCTGACGAAAGCTGAGCTGAGCCCAGAATAGCGGTTGGAACTGGTGCTGCATGCGGTCTGACACACGCTTACACAACAGACACACGCGTCGGTGTGCGCACGCGCACACACACGGCCTTCTACCCACCAATCAGTGGCATCAGGGCTTTTTCCATGACGCTGGCAAACTGGTGATAGATGTGAATGGCGAGGTCACTGAAAATCTGTCTGTACTCGGACAGATCAAAATTCTGCAGGGAGTTCTTGTTCTGCCGTGGGGTGTTGTACTTCATGAAGTCCTTCGGAGAATGCAGCCAGCAAAAGCAAGGCTCAGCTATTTACCACAGTAAATGCATCCACAAACAATCCATTTTTCTCCGGTCTGTTATCACGTACGTTCCTATGGAGTACGTCTGCTGTACAACGGCCTACCTCCTCCCCGCTGTACTGCTTCAGAGAGTTGAGCATGTAGTAGGTGTTGGAAAGCCAGAATGACAGCATCTCAAAGTCTTCTTGATGTTTCTGAAAAAAACGAGTACATGACTCATTTTGTAAAACTCTTTACTTTCACAGATACGGTAGGTCTACAGTGAAACTAGGTAAAGATGTCCTTGAGGACAGTATATGAAGATGGGAGGATTTCTAAGGTCCACAAGGCCTCAGGTGTCTGGGTCAGCATCTCACCCTGACGACCTTCTTGATGCCGTCGATGATGCTGATCATTAAGGACTTGAGCTTGGCGTCGTCGTTAAGGTAGTCCGCGTGGCGGATGCACATGAACAGGATGTAAGCGGCCAGCCCAGGGATCATGTTAACCACCACCCCCCTCGGTTTTAGGTCTGACAGGAGCGGGAAGGACAGTGAGCATGACATATCTATACGTGATACACAGCAAGGTCAACCTGATGTCCATGAGCAATACATAAGCAAGACATCATTATGACATCAACAACCATCTGCGCTACATCAACCATAAACATGAACAGGACCGTCCGTACCAAGAATAATATTTTGGATCAGCTTTGGTTCATCTTCCCTTTTGTATTCTAGCATGCCGAGATGCTCTTTGGGGACAGCAGAGATTTGATTTTGATTGGCTGGGGTGGAATAGAGAGGCAGGAATTAACAATGTAGTGCAGATCTTTCAAAGCAAAAATCACATGGGAGCGTGAAGTTCAATATTACCATTCTCCACTTTCAGAAGACTCTTGATCTGATTCTGCAGTTTCCTTATTAACCTGTCTTTCATATCAAGCTGTTCCTCAAAGTCCTGGGATAAAAACATAAACATTTACAGTGAAATTTACAGTGGGGATCAGAGCAGACCTTGGGCTGGGTGTCCCCCAGCACTCGCCATGTTCTCCGCAGTGAGCCGCGACGTCTCCAGTCGCAGGCGGCTCTTGGCTTCACTCTCAGCCTGCTGCTGCTTCCTCAGCTGGGTGTTCTCCTCCTCCTTCTCCTCCAGTCGGCTCTCCAGCTCCGCTTTCTCCCTCTCAAATTCTGCCTTTTGCTGCTCCAAGAGCCTGAAGACAAAATTTTTTTAAAAGACTATTTAAACACATGGAGAGCTGTTTATGATCTTGACTTTGTTGCTAGTTGAATAATGCTGAGATGCTGTTTTCCAGCTCTAGCATTAACACAGTGTACCTCCGCTGTAAGCCTTCCTCTTCTAGGCTGCTGCGGAGGCTGCTTGAGACGTCTTCCATTTTACCTAGTGTAGACAAATCGGCAACATGCAAACTGAAAATGTGACTTGAGGATGTACAAAACTGCTCATAGTCATCATATAAAATGAATGAATTCTTTGACCTTTCATCATACAGAACTGTACATAGGACAAGTGTTTAGAGCAGGGTTCCTCAGGGCTCCTCAGTTCCAGTCCTGGAGGGCCAGAATCTAACACTGTTTGCAGATTTCCCTGCTCAGACACGAGGACTCAACCTGGTAAATAGCCAATTAAGATGTGTCTAGGCAGGGAAATCTGTGTTGGATTTTGACCCTCCAGACCTGGAAATGAGGAATCCAAGTGTATGGAAAATGGATGGACAGAAAGATTTTTCATCTTTTGATATCAAGCAGGTGATTTGCATACGCCTGAGCCTTGATTGTCTACTGGCAAAAACTTGACATTGACAAAACGTGAATGTTACAATGGGTTTAAAAACTCAGGTTGGACTCTCAGTCAACACTTGGCATCCATTGCATGTCATTCTCTCTGACCTTTCATCTCTGCGGCCTGCTCTGTTATGCGGGCTTCCAGATCTTGATTCTGTTTCTGTAGTTCTGCCACTTGCTGCTTAAACTGTGGTATTACCTGCATGTGGGAACACGACACGCACAGTCATAACACAAAAGGGCAGAAGACAGCGTACACACCTCAGCACAGCAGGACCTCGAGCTTGACCTTGGAGTAAACTGACTGAGAAAGGTACACATCACCACTGATTGATGTTTATCGACGTTCACCTCGAGACAGCTGGAAAATGCTACCAACACAAGAGCATCAGAGTCCCATGACTTTTCCAACAGCAATGACACTTTGCTGTGAATTTCCCATAAACACAGGTAAGTGATGATTTTCGACTCTTCAACCTGCATCTCCACCCTCCTACCATGTTCTCAGCTGTCAGCCGAGCCACCTCTTGCCGGATGCCGTCTTTGATGTTGTTCTCTTCCTGGAAGAGCTTCTGCAGCTGGTTGTTCTCATTCTGGAGATGATCCATCTGGAGCCTCAGGCTTTGGACTTCTCTGTCATTGTCCTGTTTCTGCGCCTGAGAACGCATCTCCATTACTCTGTGTTGTGAGGGACAGACAAAGTCATAAATGTAGCTGCTTCACAAGAGAATCTCATATGTTGCAAACACACGCATAATTGCAACAAAAATGAAATGAGACCTGCTTGCTTCACGTAGAGCTTCATAAGCAAACAGAAATTCTCCATCTTCACCGAAATCTTCAGGATTCTCAGGAATTATCCTTCAAACATGGTGAAATGCATGACCACTAAGTGTTTTTCAAAGTTTATGCATAAATGTAATGACAAAGCTGTGAAAACGTACCTGGCACGAAGTTCAATGTCGTTTATACCACCAAGAAGTTGTCTGGTGACCATAGAAATTTTCTCTAATATAGAAGAGAATGTCAGATCTAAAACCACAACATGCTAATAAAACAGCATAACATCAGTGACATAACACTAAAATTCACATTAAAACTCGAAAAACATTATTTATACAGTGATGTGCCATTAAAATGGTAGCATTTTCCAAGCGTTCCGAGGTAAACCACAACGGACGGACACCAATCAGTGTGTGTACCTCCTGCTTCCTGTCTCTGTTGCTTTAGCTTTCTATCCAGGTCGTCTTTTTGTGTTTGGAGGGTATGGACCTCTTTCCGCAGATCTGGAATCATCTTTAAAGACGCACAATAACATGCTTTGCTAACTAGCCAACACAAATCATACATTAGTAAATGATTAGCCAATGAGAATCACATACCACATACTGACGAGCCAGTTAGAATTTGTGAAATGAACGATAATTCCAAGGCAGAATAAAATGTTATCCTGCAAACATCTTGAGAATAATAGTGGCAAAACTAGACTTACTTTGACGTGCTTAGTAAGCTGCAGAACTTGTTCCTGTAAGTCACGGTTGACTTGACTCTCTTCCTCAATCTGCTGCTGAAAACTAACATTCTGCTCCCTCAACCTCCTGTTCTCCTCTTTCAGAGCTTCTATCTGTTTCTCATAGTCCTCCTTCTGGATTTCGATGTTATTCTCCACAATTCTGGCATAGAAAAAAAAACGTTATTCTTAGCCACATTCCATACCATGTGTTACTTACTAGGAATGGGGGGGGCAGTGTGTGGCTCAGGGGGCTTAACCCTTTATGCCTGCAGCAAAAGGTCACTAATTCACGCCCTTACTTTCTTTGCCTTTCTTCCCTTCCAAGTTCTTCTTGAAACCTCTTCTTCAATCCCTCAGTGCTGTCTGGAAATTCGCACAGAAAAAAATGCTGTCAGTGATTTTTTTCCCTGGTCAGGAGACAGCTAAAGACAACATCTCTCTCTCCTCACCCTTCATTTCCTGCACAGAATTTGCATGTCTCCGCTCCATGTCCTGCTTCTCTTGAACAAGCCTGTCATTCTGAGCTTGAAGCTGAAGAATCACCTTTGGGCCATGTTAAGAATTCATGGGGTAATTAGCAGTTATTTCCTCCAACACTAAAATACATCCTGTCTGTTTCTCTGTTCACTGCATTTAGCTTTACTAACTTTTCCACTAACTGATACAGGCATTCAACACTAGACTCTCTGTGTGTCAAGATCAACAAAGAGTTTTTTGTCATGTTCTCCAGCATCCACCTGGTCTGCGTTCTCTTTGTTCATCTTCTCGCGCTGCTCCAGGGACTTCCTGTCATTGACGGATTTGCTGAGCTCTGTCTCCAGCCTCTGAAGCTTGTCCAGGTCTTGAGCGCGAGAGTTTGCAAAGGTGGTCAGCCTTTCCAGCAAGCCATGGTTCTCTCTGCTCTGTTAGGGGGGATTTGGAAAGGGCGAGACTCCAAATCTCTCTCTCTCTCTCTCAAGCATCAGCCTTTTAATGTCATCCTGCATCCATCTGAAGTGCTAGACAAACTTTACTATTATTAACAACAACAATAATAATGATGACAATTTATTGATCACTGTGGGGAAATTGTCTTTTCACATATCCCATCTTGCTGTCATATAAGTGAGAGTAACCACAGCAGCAAAGAGCAGCCAATTCCAGCACCATTATTGTCTTGTGAGGTCCCTGTTGCCGCTGCTCTTACCTGCTCCTCCAGCTTCTTCTTCAGCTGCTGTACTCTGTAGGACAGTTGAACATTGAGAACAAGTCGGCGGATGTTCTGGAAGCGACGCCGGGCCAGCCACGCTCGGGCGTACTTCTGCAGCACCACGGCCTTATGGTCCGCCACCATCTGAAGTGGGCCACAGGCGCGCACACACACATGCACACACGCGTGCACACACACACACACACACACACACACACACACACAAAGGCTGCCTTTCAATAACCTTTATCCACAACACTGGGCCAATGGATAACACCAGAAGCTCAAATGTCAGAGAGCTTCAAACCGGCTATAGATCTCCACCTGTCTGTAGCGTTTCCGGGCGAGCCACCCCCTGGCATAGGCCTGGATGGTCAGAGTGGCCACCTTCACCAGCTTATACACCTGCCGGACCAGGAATCCGCGGCAGTACTTCTGGATGACGACAGCTGCCCAGGCTTGCTTCAGCATCTCAGCCGTAATAGCTTGTCTACAACACCATTGATGCATAATAATGAGAATCAACTACCTCTACAGTGAGCCAGGTAGCCAAAGTCAAGGCATGAACCATGCAACTCTTGGATCAAAGAATATACAACATCCTGGCAGATTAACGTCTACAGATAAGGACATTTTTCTGAGGCTCTTCCTAGCAGACTGACCACCAGGGCATGAAGATGCCCTCTTCCTCACCGGATCATTCTCTTTCCACGCACATACTGCTGGATGGTGGTGGCTGCAGCCTGCATGCGCAGGAACTTCTTGCGTTGATTCCAGCCACGCAGGTGCTTCTGGATGGTGATGCAGGCCTCCCGCAGACGATCGGACCGCAGCTTCTCCAGGTAGGCCACCTGGCCGGCACGGAAGAAGATCTTGGTCCGGCCAAACTTGTACTGGTTGGGGTCCTAGGTAGAAGGTTGAGCAATGAGTAATGAGAGGGATGTAATATGCTGATGTGCAGCCACCAAATGCACGCTGCATTAAAATCATCAAGACGGAGGCCAGTGTAGGACTCACTTGGATTAACCTCTGAAGGACATTCTTACATGTCTGCTTTTTGTCCATAAGGCCCAGCTCAGACTGGGTCATCAGTATACTGTAGCGGCTGTAGAACTCAATGTAAGTCCACCTGGGAAGAAAAAAAATTATATTTCAGTTATTCCTGACCACATTTTTGCTTCCTCCCAAATCCCAGAGGATTGTCTGTCTGGGGATCTCTGAAACCTGGTTTGAGAAACACTGGTTTACGTAAGCCACAGGTATCAGAATCAAAGCACAAGATAGGAACAAACAAAAAGTACAGATTGATGAATGAGGACTACATTCAGGGATCCCGGAATGTGGCATAAAAATGGCCACAGCTGTAAATTAAAAGCCAAGAAGCCACAGGGTTGGACTTGAGGGGCACCTTGAGGGGTAGCTCTGAGCGCTGATACGAATGGTCTCCAGAACTCCACAGGCCCGGAGCTGCTGCACCACTCGTTTGGAGTCATACCTGAAGCACATGAGAATCCAAACTGAGGGAGCAGGCCTACCAGAGGGAGTAGGCCTCCCACACTCAACCAAAGAGGTCTAAAAACAGCGTCTAAAGTATTTTCTCAAGACCTTATAAAAAAAAACCAAAAACATTATTTCAATTAAAGTTCCTGTGCTCAATACATACTCAAAAGGATTTTTTTCATCGTTCGGTTTTATGCAGCGCACATAATGAGGGGTGGTGGCGTTCAGCGTTTCCATCAAGAGGGATAGAGAGTTGCGGAACTGCAAGCCAACAGATGTGAGAGTAGTCAGTGCAACCAAACGTGCTCAGTTTCAGCCAACCAGTCAATCAGGACACAGGAATCTGACATGCACCTACCTTGTTGCCCACAGTTGTCCTGAGCTGCTTATTGGCTGGTTTCAGGCCCGGCCTGGCAGGCCTGACGTTAATGCCCTTACTTAGGGGAGGGATCTGCTCTTCCTCTTGGAAGAAATCTGATAGGAGATGGAACTGGAAAAAAAACCAAGTCCAGTTTAGCATTTTAAGAGATGCTAAAAAGAGTATATACAGTAATTATAGACAGTCCTGGGATGCTTGCTTAACTCAAAATATCGCAAAAATCATTCATTTATTCAATTCTTTACAAAAAAATATGTATCGCTTTAGAAACAACCCATAGTTTTAAGTAAAACATTCATTTCAACTAGTAATAAATCAAAACGCAAATTATAGTTTTAAAAGAGCGGTTTAGTAGCGCCTTTGAAATATCATAAAATACCAAACATTTGTGTTTAGTATCCATTCGGGAGACAGTGACTATAATTGCAATTAAAAATAAAATGGCAAAAAAAGAACTGAATGAGTTAGCCAAAAAAATGATGGCGCTTAAAAGCAAGAGAATGTCTGTGTGGAAGATATGTGCAGATTTGTTATATTGCTTGTCAATGCATTTTTGTTATGAAACCAGTAAATTTGCAATATTTTTTACAGAAGAGTCCCAAGACTTTCTGTGAGCACTGAATATACATTTATGTAAACAAAGTTGTACTTTGCTGTCCTTCATGATGTCCACCAGCTCTTCATAAAGGACGTCTCTGTTCTTCTCCAGAAAGCCTCTGCACTGATACTCCACCTGCACAATAAAGTCTGTCGTTGAAAGCTGGTGACTTTCCTGGGACTGCCAGCGTTTGTTTTGTCCATCTAGGACTGATTGTCAGGGTTAACAGCAGAGAGGAAACAGTTTGACAGTCACCTTGCTAATCTACAGTTAAGACTCAGGTTCAGATGTTTAAATTAGACACAATTATATTTGATTTACTACGACTAACAAAATTATTAAGAATAGTGGGCTTTTGCTGAGAAACTTACATATTGAAATGTAGTCAGTCCTATAGAATTAGGAATAACTCAGAGTTTGTCCTTTCTGAGGTTAAGCAGTTTATATATGCTGCCACAGAGACTGTAAAATAGTCATGCGGTTTGTTTACGAGCAGCTGCTTTCCATGCTCAGAGTGAATTCGTAAGCAGAAGATACTGTTCACAGAGAGATACAACAGTGTTCAGAATAATTTTGCCTCTGAAAATATTCCGTTTTCAATATTTTCCGACCACTCATTTAAAAAAAAAAAAAAAATGGCAGTACTACTTAAATACTAACTACTTTATACCAACTGTACTGTATGTAAACAGATAGATCTGAGGTAAGGGGCCTGTACTATTTTAAAATGCAAGTGCATGACAGTGTTTCATTCAAGTGGTCCATTGACATGCCAGTCCAAGGCACCCCACCTTGTCAGCAAAGTGCTGAATCACAAAGGCCTGGTTTGACATCCTGGGCTTTTCAAAGAGTGCATTCTTGTCCAGGTAGTTGTTGTATAGTTTCTGGAGCCAGTTCTGGTCAGTTCCCTGTGGAAACTGGAATGGAAAGTAATAGTAGGTCACTGCAAACAACCCACAAATAAAACCACTAGTCAATTCACATTGTAAAATAAAAGAGCAATTCCCCAATTAAAACAGTACAAGGTAAAGGAATGTTACCAAACACTCTTCATCCAGTAAGTCCAGTATGCCCATTTTGGCTTCAATGAGGTCAATAACAGGCTGGTTGTCATAGAAATCAATCAATGTCCATGGGATGTCTTCCTTCATGTACTCCTCTTGTTCCAGTTTGAAAACATGCTGTGAGACACACATGAGCACACACATGCATATATATTTATCAAATAAAATTCTGTTTGTATTCCATTTTCAGAGCTGAAAAATAAAACTTTGACATACCAGGTTAAACTGCTGTTGCAGCTTTTCATTTGCATAGTTAATACAAAACTGTTCAAAGCTGTTAACCTCAAATGTTTCAAACCTGGTAAAAAGACAGATGGACTATTCAGTGAGACAATCCTCAGTATCTCTGGATGGCAAACCGCAAAGCTCAATTCACTTACAGGAAGTGTCCCTAAACAGCAGGCCGCAAAGCCTAACACACAGACAGGAAGTGTCCTTAGACAGCAGGCCGCAGTGCCCAAAGCATAGACGTGAAGTGTCTCTAGAGACATGGCTGTAAAGCCCAATACACAAACAGAAAGTGTCCCTAGAAAGCAGGCCGCAAACCCAAAACACAGGCAGGAAGTGTCTCTAAACAGCAGGCCTCAAAGCCCAACACACTGACAGGGAGTGCCCCTAGACAGCAGGCCGCAAAGCCTAACACAGACAGGAAGTGTCCTTAGACAGCAGGCCGCAAAGCCCAGCATACAGACAGGAAGTGTCCCTAGACAGCAGGCCGCAAAGCCTAACACACAGACAGGAAGTGTCCTTAGACAGCAGGCCGCAAAGCCCAGCATACAGACAGGAAGTGTCCCTAGACAGCAGGCCGCAGAGCCCAAAACATAGACGGGAAGTGTCTCTAGACAGCAGGCTGTAAAGCCCAATACACAAACTGGAAGTGTCCCGAGAAAGCAGGCCACAAAGCCCAAAACACAGGCAGGAAGTGTCCCTAGACAGCAGGCCACAAAGCCTGATGTACCCGTAAATGTCCAGCACCCCGATGAAGGTATGCTGTTTGCCAGCAAACCGCAACACGGTGTTGATGTTGCGGATGACGCAGTCGAAGAGGTGGGCGTAGATGTGCTTGGCCAGGGCATCGCGGGTGTTGACCGCACGCTCCCTGGGAACGGGCTTTACCACGGTCTCAGCCACAAGCACGATGCGCCGGTGGCACAGCCAGCGGGACAAGCCTTCGATGCTGACACCCAGAAGATCGCAGAAAGCGGCCAGGTGCCTGTCGTTGGTCTGGGGGAGGGGGGGATAGGCCAGGATGAGGCTCACAAAGCCCTCTTCGAATGTGCCGCGTGAAAGTCCTTTTTTAAAGCCAAAACCCACACTTGTTCCTGCCTAACAGTGAGTTAAAAAAAACTCACACTGACTGATGACGTGTCGGTCCCTTTAGATTTGATCTCTATGTTTCCCAAATGCAGAATTCCCGCTAGCACCTTGAACACATCCAACTGAAAGGCTTCCTTCAGCCCTGGGGGAAGAGATGGGGGGTAAACAGAGGTGCTTTAACATGGGCTGAGGCCAGGTTTTGGTGGGGCTGCCCTCACCCAGCAGAGAAAACGTCCGCCGTGTCTCTGCCATCTCCGCTCTGTCGTCCACGCCATCAATGCTAGTTGCACCACCCATACTTGTGTAGGTGAATTCGTCTGCACTCACTGCAAACAGAAACATTAGGATTAGAATTAGAATTCAGGACCGATAACCCTGCATTTCATTCACTTATGACAAGTTTGCATCAGATTCATAACCAAAACTCAACAAATCCACTGTGATTTAACAAAGACCCAATTCCATGTGCTTCTAATAAAAATGTTTCAAAGACTGATCTCCACTGAGGCAGGTGCAGTAAGAGCTGCAGTAAGTACAGAAAAAAAGATCAAGTCAGCGATGAAACTTGCACGTTATTCTGAATATAAACACTTACATAGGAATATATGCAAATGCAAAGCAATGTCCTTGCAGAAGAGACATTTAGACATCAAGACCCTTCCCTAAAATCCCGACTCTTTAGATGTACGTCATCTTAAACCATCAGAACAGACAGAATGTAACAGGACACCAACCCCTTTTTAAATTTAAACTCAAAAAACAGGAAAATCCTAACAGGGAAATGAGATGTGTCTGGGATTGAGTTTATGCTACATTAATTAGTCCTGGTACCCAAAGGTGGGCGGTACAGGTCCAGAGTGTCAACCCAAGATTTTATTTCAATCAACCAGTTGAGTGCTCTGTGACTGTAACTCTTTAAACTCAAATGGTTGGTTGAAAAAAATTTTAGTCTGGACATGAACTCACTGGACCGGAATTGCCCACCTCTGCTGGTACCTCACCCCAACACACACACAGAATTACTCACATAGTCTCAGGTCCTTGAATTCCGGCTCGTCTGCACATGCACACATCTGGTAGAATATGTGATAGTTTCTCTCATTCTCTGACTGAAGAAAAGACTGGATTACTGTGGGAATTCAGATTCTCCGCCACCTAGAGACGAGAGGTAGGCACTGCAGCTTATGCTACGTTATTTTTCACGGAGCAGACCGACGAGTCTTATGTCAAATATGAATAAAAAGTTAAAATGCCTTCAAACAAATGACAAAAATAACATTTCACCTGAAATACTACTCTAGATTTCTCCAGAAGGTACGTTCTCATATTCGCCCCAATGATTTGATATCTTCTGTCAAAACTGATCTCCGTGTACTTCCCAAAACGGCTGCTGTTGTCATTTCTAGTTGTCTTTGCATTGCCAATGGCCTGACAAGGAACAACAAAAATATATACTGGTGAGAATTCCAGGTGATGCAGTTCCTCATATTGCAATGTATTTCCCAGGTATAAAGTGACTTGTGTCCATTGTGTAAAAAGTGTAGGAAGTTCAGAAAAATGTGCTGACCTCTGTTATGGGGTTGGATGCTAGAACCTTGTCCTCCACGTCAGCCTTGCTGCCAGACTTACTGACCATAGCAAAATACCTCATGGTGTACCTGGCAGACACAGTTTTCCCCGCCCCAGACTCTCCGCTCACTATGATGGACTGGTTCTTGTTCTTCCTGGCAAAGTAGAATCAAGATTTTCACCAGGAAAAGAATCGAATGCCATTGCTGCTGAGGAGAGCAGTGACCTACTGAGTTATTACATTACCGGTTGTTATTACATTATTGGCTGCTACGCTCAGGAACAGTTCATAATCGTTTTTTTAAATCATGAAGCATTACACAATCTACACATTTTCCTCCACTGATGACCCGTTTTCAGCACACATGTGCCGTTATAATAAGCGATTCCACATATAAACCCTTCTGACAAACTTTGACGGCAAGCGGCGTCGATCCAAATCATGTCGACTAATACAAATACTACAGGATAAAACACAGGAAATTAGCGTTCTGGGTACCACACAGACTGTCAGAGTATCAAAGAGTACCAGTTTGTACCTTTGCTTGTCACTGGGGCTGTACCCTCAAGGGTCTGTCAATTGTACCCTTAGCTGTAGGTAAATGTATCTTTAAAGGTACAGAAATGGACGCAGTGTTAATGTACCCCAATGTTCCTCATAGTTCATTTCTGTACCTCAAAAGGTACATTTACCCTTGAGGGTACAGCTCCAGTGACAAGCAAAGGTACAAATTGGTACTCTTTTTTTCTGAGTATGTATAAAGCAAAACAATTTATCATTGGGTCATTAATGGACACTGAGTACTGAGGTCACACCTAGCCATCTGTTTGTAAGCTTCCTCAGCCACTGCAAATATATGGGGGTCCATGTCTCCCATGTTCTGGCCTGAGTAGGCATGGATTATGGCATCTCCGTAAAGGGGCAGCTGCTTGTAAGGATTTATAGCTACCAGGATTATACCTGCAAATGAAAAAAAATGTACTGTACAGAGTGGTAACAAGAGAAAAAGCGATCAGAGTGCCTAGTAAGCAGAAAACATGATTTTGTTTCTCGGTTAAGGATGTTCCCACCACAGTAGGTATAGATGATTCTGGACTCGACAAAGCGAACTTTGAGGTTGTGGAGAACGGCAGGTTCATGCAGGTAGCTGAGGGCCGTGAGGTCATTCTCCCCCACCAGGATGTCGGGATTCCGGAGAGGGGGCAGCTCTTGGTTTGCATCTAGAGCATAATTCAGTACCTTTTGGGAGGAGAAACATCTCACAACAATAGCAGAAATGAAGACTATGACAACCATCATTTCATAACGAAAAGCAATTTACCACAACGAAACACACCGCAACACAACACCACAACATAACATAATACATAGCATACTCATTATTCCTAATTAATTTGTTTTTGCCTGGAAATAAGATAACTGGTGTAATTACATTTCCATCTTCAAGCTGTAGTTCCAAGACACTGTTCCCAATTTTGTAGTCCTGTAAAATTTCGGCTGACTTCCACACCTCCTCTGCATCTGGAATCCACACTCTGTTATACTAAATGGGAGAAAATCAATGACAGTAGACAAACGAAGACAGAGGAAATATGAAAAATAAAAATAATGTTATTTTTAACAAATGGATCAGTGAACACTGAAAGAACACCCAGTCTGTCATAAGTATCCTACTTTAAATTTGCCTGCAGTTAATGTTTCGTTACATACAAACCAGGTTATAAGTTAGTGAACATATCTGTAACTGAATGAAACTAAATGAAATTAAGTTAATTCGTTTTTTTACCTTTCCATATAGAAATGTATACATGGATATCTCTGCATTCCTTTAATGTCAGTATCGCAACGACACTAGCATTTCAAAACATTTATAATGAGTTCTCCAGAGTTCTTCTCAGTTGTCGAAAAAAGGTTGCATTTCAGAAGTAAAATAATAAAGGTATTTCCGCTTAATATATTTACTTAAGCGTCGAATAAAGCTAAATGCCATATGCAGCACTCCTACCTTGGTGTACAGCTCGGAGAGAGCCATGGCAACGGCAACACAGACAACTTAACACAAAAATAAAACCGCCTTTCCCCGAATAGGAACAGAAGTGTGAGCGCACGTCCAGTTGTGAAACTTTGCGGATCTCAGGTGAGATGTAGTTCCCACAGCTCCAGGAAACTCGCTGGCGGAGAGAGATTCCGGCTCCTGTTCACCTGGCCGGCGGACTTTGCTCCGTCTCTAACCCGCCCATCGCGTCTTGTGACAAAGCATTTGATATGCAGGGTGTGTCCATTTGCACAGGCGCTGGGAAAACAAGTGCAGTTTGCGTGTGACACCGTCTACACACAAGAACTGCACGCTGTATTACGCTGGATACAGTCTGCTGCAGTGTACAGCAATATAAATTGAATTTCTAAGGAATGGTAGGGTACTTACCTTGTATTTGATGCAATATCATTGGAGGAGCCAAAGACCGAAAATAAAGGCGACAGCATGTTGTATTTCCTATATACAGTGCAGGATATTCCTTTATTTATCTATACAGATTGGACATTTCGAACTTATATATTCTATAGTGAACACAGTTGCTAATTACAATCACCGTGACTTACAGACATTTCAGATTTTCACGTTTGCACAATGGTTCTTGGAAAGACCATTTTTTGGGTAACATCGGTCAGACAAGAAACACATTGGAATGGTATTCCTGGTGTTCTGGTATCTTTTTTTTTTTTTTTTTTACAGTTTCTCGCAGTTTGGCCATTACCGATTTTATTGGAGTTCAAGTTGGGAAATTTGAGCGGCTTTTCTCGTTCATTCCGTCATTTACAGGGGGTCACGCAGTCCTGTTTGAGCGTAAAGTATCAATGCTCTTCAGGAGCTTTCAATGACATTTATTCAAATTGTGAAGTCAATCGATGACATTTGCAGAGTTTAGTGTATAAATTCTGGCAGAAATGAAAGGTGAAGGCTTAAGAATCAATTATTAAGAAAAACACCAAAGCGAAGCCCAGCCATTGATCTGATTAACCCGCTGACCACCGAAATTTCATGCAGAAGCTAATGCAATGTATAAGACGAAATAAAATTCAATCAATCATCAATCAGATGTTTACCCTAATATATTAATAAAGTAATGTCATACAGCGAAATGTAAAGTAGTTATAACAGTTTGTCGAATCGACCGGTTTAGATTTTGATGCCAAGGTACAAGTTGGATTGCATTTCTAGAAACGTGGTTACTCTGCAATAGTTAATCATCAGTTTTAAAATCATGAACTGTATATACAGAAACACCTTTAACCACCATTTATTTAAATTCCTTAGCATATTCTTTTAAAATTGCAGAAAGAGATACCACTAACGTGAGGGGTACCTTACAATGTTTCGAACCCCAAGACCAAAATCTAACAATCTTTAACAGGCGATAACATAACTATTAACAAAAACCCTTTCCAGCATTGTAATAAAATACTTCACAAAGAGAAACGTCACCGATTGTGTGGTGCTACACTACATTAAATTAAAACACATAAAACATGGTGCGCAAACAAAACATTCAAATGGAAAAGTTACATATTATATCCTGTATGATGCACTTAGCTGATATGCATTGCACATAGATACACTAACGTGGTCAGCAGTTGAGTACAATGTCCTTCCGGTACATCTGTAAAACGAAGGGCTTTGTAAAAACCCAGCGCAGTTTTTCGACGCTGTAACTCCTTTATAAATAACTCACTTTTCAGCCTATAAACTTTTTTTGTGACTGCCTGAATAGATAGAAATATATTTACAGGACGGCTAATTACCGACAATACGCATTCTCCTCATACTACATAGGGTAATTAATATGGCTTGTGATTTGACTTATTACCTATGCTGTTTATAAAACGTTCAATTCAAGCTAGCATATTTATCAGTGGTGCAGATCTTTGGACGTTTTGGGTCATATTGTTACATGGCTGAGTTGGTTTTGTCTCAGCAGTCAGCTGGCTGATCTACAACAGGGCTGATTTGTGGGCTACAGGGGGGGCAGATGTATGACATCTTCTGAAAATGTTAACAGAACAGAAAGGGGGTAAACAAACAAAAGACAGATCAAATAACTTGTCTTAGATTTGTTCTTCATATAAATACCCATTTCTGGCACAACTGTTGTACATGTATTTTTGCATTTAACATTAAATAAGGGATAAAGGTAGAGGTTTGGTCCAAGAAGCACAAAGATTTGCTAGTTACAGAAAGCATGACAACATTACCATAAATTCTAGTGTGCAAATTCAGGGTAACAATCATCTCAGAAAAAAATATCAGACTGTTTTCTTGGTAACATTCATCCATGACACATGCTCCTAACGTAACATTTTTGTGTTTCATAACATTAATACTGAAATAAGTCATGAACCAAAGCTCCAAGCTGAGAACCAATGGCTTGGTACCTTACATGTAAAACAAAACCAATGTACGTTTGTGCTTAAAATGTGTTTAAGTCTCCTTGAGGAATCCAAACATGATGGCCAAATTTGAAAAACACACCCCGGAAGGAGAACCTACGATCAGTCTGTATGCACACAAATGGCAGGAGTTACAGCAAAGCGTGCACAGACACACACAGCGTCTACGAGCGTGCTCCGATTAGCTAAAGCGCCCCCAGACCACTTATATTCACTGGCTGCAGTAGTGTTTCTCACACTGCTCCTCAGGCACGTTTTTGCAAAAACGTGGACAGTCTGGGGGTCCCAGAGGACTGGACTGGAAAACACTGTGTTAAAGATATTTTAACGTGGAGCTGTGTGAAGACCCCAATCTCAACTTTATGGTTTCCTCAAATAGTGACAACAATACCTGCAGTGAACATAAGATGTAAACAGTATCTGTATTCAGGAGGACAATAATCTTAAACTCCGTGCCTAAGTACAATATTCTTGGATATACAAGTTACACAAGACATAGCTTCTACCTAAATGTACTAAGTCTCAATACATAAACTAAGAAATTAACATCTACATTAAATAGTTTACTAATGCACCATTTTTACTTATTCTACATATTGTAAAGCTTACTGACATTAATATAAGACAAATTACAATATATACCATCCAAATTTGTCCCCAGTTTGAGATATGGTGGCCAATCAATTCCAATTTTTTTCCACTATGGGCAAATGCATTAGTAAGTTTGGGATGATATGGGTAATAAATACAAATATTCTGGAATAATAATAATAGCAATAATAAATAATGATAATACGATAATACCAATAATTTTATAGGTGTGGTAGAGATCAGCTCTGAATTCTCCGCTGCTGGGTGGCCTTCCTATCAGAGATCCACACATCATCAGCTCTCAGTCATTTCTGCACCATCTATTTCAGACTGAACCATTGTTAAGGGGGCTGATTAAAAGGGCTTAACTTTTTTTTTTTTGGACTTGGTACCATTGTGGGCACCACAGAACTCTCATCAGAAGAGCCACTGCTTCCCAACACCTGGGACAAGCCTGGCTGTGGGGAGATGAAGGACGGGAGGCATCTAGACACGTGTGAGGAAACCTAGATTTAAACTGCCGGGGATCTGGATGGTCTCCAAGGCCAGAGACGACGGGTTGAAGGGGAATGTCACGGGGTAGATGAGTTTTGTGTCCATCAGGAGCTGTGGAGATTCCTTTCGATCTCGTAAGCGGGTCTGTGGATGAAAGCAGAAGTACAATCGGTGAATGGAGACACATGCTGCTTTGATTCTATCACCGAATTAATGTGATCGATTCCTGACCTGACCGAAACAAAGCTCAGGAAGAGATTACGGGATAGCGCACACTAGAGGAGCATACAGGGAGAACGTCCTTGAAATTGCTTTGCCCTTACCTGTATGGTTCGAATGAAAGTGACAGACACTCTCTCCTCAAACTCATTCACCGGAGTGTACAGGTTCAGCACCTTCACAATCTGGCAGGAAGGCAAACAGATCGAAACAATAGTGATTCCGGATTCTGGAGCATGAAAATGTTAAACACCCAAATAAAGACTCGTGTTTAACCTTACCTGGGAGGTGGTGAGGGCGTGGCACATAGAGCAAATGGCCTCGGCGTCCTCGTCTGTCTTCTTCTTCACCTGTAGCAGCTGCGCTGCCTGGATTAGGGGCTCCAGCGTCTCTTTGGCCCCGCAGTTCATCAGGTTCTTGTCCCTGAGCCACTCCTCTAGCTGGCTGACGTTGTACCTGTAGAGGTGGGGGAATGGCAGCTTGTTACAGTTTAAATGCTAGAACTCATGGGCATAAGTGGAAATTAGCAGGAGAACATTTTAAAATGAATTCGAGGAAGTACTGCACTACACAGTGTGTAGTTAGAGTATGGAATAGTCTTCCTGTTAGTGTAGCGCAAGCTAAAACCCTGGGTTCCTTTAAATCAGAGGTAGACAAGATTTTAACAACTCTGAGCTATTAGTTAAGTTCTCCCCAAACGAGCTTGATGGGCTGAATGGCCTCTCGTTTGTAAATTCCATATGTTCTAGGTAGCATGTTCCACGCTGCAGACCTTGCTGATCTCCAACACAAATCCACCAGTCTACTCATTACACCCAAGGAACCCAAATACATAACCACCTGGCACACCCAAGGTGGGTAATGGTAGAACTGTTTTGAAACAGAGACTGAAACTGTGATACAAATGTCATCCTGTGTCGCAGTTCCGGAAGACGCAGCAGTGACATACGCCCCTCCGAACCCTAATGCACTGCCACCACTGCAGGCCCAACCTACTGAGCTCTCGTTACGTCACTCATATCCCAAAGCTCATTTTCCATTTCCACTATAACACATGTACATCACAAAATTATTATTCCGTTTAAAGTTAGGGCAAGCTGAGTATTTTTGAAAATATTACACACTACACTTTTTATCATATTCTAGCTGCACGTCACGTGACTGTTTTGGTCCAATGATAGCAGTGACAAAAGCTACGTAGTCAAGACAACAGTGTGGGAACATTTTAGTTGCCAGTTTATTTCCGACAGAGAAGTTGTTTTTATTTTTTTAATTCATTTTTGTTTATGTAGTTATTTTATATAAAGTTGATCTAGTTCTTTAGTCTTCTCTTTTGGGTTCCAAATAATTTTTTTCCCGTGTTTTTTCTTACCCCCCAAAAAGGGAAAAAAAAAAAAAAAAAAAAACAGTATGAACTGAATTGTGGCTCAAAAATCAAAGTTTGACCCATGGATTTGGGGAATCCTTACACCCCTGAAGATGGGACATGGATACTCATTAGTTGAGGGGAGGGGGCAACTGACAGATTTGGACAAGACAGTGATCTCACTGCTGCAATGCTGCAGGTTGGAGAGTTCTCCCCTGACCCACTGCACCCACAGGCAGAACGTCTTTTGTTCCTGGGTGGATAATGGGTTTCTGCTAAATGGGCACGGCGATATGGCCGCGCCCCTTCTGCTGGTAGATACCTGATCTGCATCCCCTTGCTCCAGGAGCACATGTCCTTCCGCAGCAGCAGGTTGTTAAGGGTGACGGCGCCGATGATGTAGAACTGCTGGCGGACGACCTGCTTGATGAGCTCCGGGTCGGTGCCGTGTTGGCACATGGTGGAGTGGAAGGAGTTCAGCTGGCGGAGGATGGAGTCCAGGGTGTAGGTGCCCTCGTCGGCGATGCTGGACGTCCGCTTCCGCAGGCCGGTGGGCTTCACGCCCGAAACGCCTTGGATGGTCTCGTGCTCCAGCATTCCTGAGACTGTAGCCCATGTGTGCAAAAAGGAGCCATGAAGGAGCCATGTGACGCTTCATCAGATGGGGATATATTATTTATGGAACGTTTAACACAGATGTGTTTACTGGGATTCGACCGAGCAACTTGAGTGCCACAGCCGGGTGGATTACCTATCATGGGCTGCAGAATGTTCTCCATGCACTTGATGAGCTGCTGGTAGATCTGGATGGCCAGGTCGCTCAGAACCTGCCGGTACTCCGCCAGGTCGAAGTTGTTCAGGCAGTGCTCATTCTGCTTATTTGTGTTGTATTTCGTGAATGCCTGCAGGGGGGACACAGCACAGATTCCTAAGGTCAAGATCGCCAGGGAGCAATGAACGAGGTAGGCATCGCTTGGACCATCTGTGGTTTTGGTCCTACCTCTTCTCCGCTGTACTGCTTCAGACAATGCAAGAAACGGCAGGTGTTGGAGAGCCAGAAAGAGACCGTCTCAAAGTCATCTCCTCTTTTCTGTAAGCAGGACCAAGAAACTTCAAGTCAGGAGACATATGATACTTTTTATATTTACTGATGCTGATGTACTAGAGACAGAGTTAGAGAGATATAAACGGAAAGAGAAAGACGATAGAGAACGAACACAGCCACCACGGATCCGTGTTTCCCAAACTAGTCATTGGGGACCTGGAAAGCGTTAACGTTTTTGCTAGGGAGCAAAAATGTGGACTGTCTGTGGATCGCAGAGTACTGGATTGGGAAACACTGCGATAGATGATAGCGGATTAGCCGTGCTGGATTATCACTGGTGTACTAGCACATGCATACCTTTAAGATCTTCTTGATGCTGTTGATAGAGCTGGTGAGCAGTGTGCGGACTTTCTGGTCGTCGTTGAGGTAGTCGGCATGGCGCAGACACATGAACAGGATGTAGGCCGGCAGGCCTGGGATCATGTTGACGGCCACGCCTCGTGGTTTCAGTTCTGCACGGCCGAAGGACGCCACGTGAGATCACCCGGAAGCTGAAATCTCAGCGGGCCTCCACCACTGACCACTTTACTCACCTAGGATCAGATTCTTCACCAGCTTCAACTCATCATCCTTCTTGTACTCCAGCATGCCCTGGAAGTCCTTCTCCTTGCGAGGGATGTTGACTGGCCGGATTGGCTCGTCCACAGTCTGTCCAGGGGAAATGTTCTCCACTTGACCCCCAACTGAGGAGTTGAATCAAAGGAGGGGACATTGGAAGGTTGAGATTACCAAGCAATTAAGGCCACGGATGTGCAGTATTTCTGATACATGTAAAACAGGTATTTTAAATACAAAATTGCTTCATGAAAATTATTATTCATTTTATTTGATAATTTGTATCAAAATAGTTTTTGATGTATTTTCTCCCATCTCTCATTAAGGCCACCATAGTCCTTCTGCATTTACCTTCCAACTCGCCAATCTTCTTGGCAAACACCTTCAGCTGCTTCTTCAGCTTGCGGACAGTCTTGTCCTGCTTCTCCAGCTGCTCCATGAGGTCCTGAAATGAGGAGAGGTTACTCTCACGTAATGGAGGACGGCTAACCTTTCTAATTTCATACATGACTGACAGGCTTGGGGAAAGAAAAGCGAACACAGCACACATTTTAGTCATCGCATCCTGCAGAAAGCCAGCAAAGCATGTTAAGAACAAACTCGGTGTACAATTTCAGGGGGGGTCAGCAGCTATTTCTCAGTGCAAATTATGGAAACAAAGTCTTTCCTTGCTTGTAAATAAAAATCGGTCAACTTTTAAAGGACAAATTAGACAATATTAGGCACTAATATCACATTTCCATCACGCGATCAAGATCATCACACATACACCTGAGCGTGCATTTCCCCTGCCCCCACAGAAGACTGTGCTTCCATGACTGAGTAACAATGAGTAACGGAGTATTAGGTACAGTGAGCAATGACTCAGCAGGAGTGGGTTAACAGACAGGGAGTGGGTGGCTGCTACCATGTTAGCCACATACGCCTCATTCACCACGGCTCCAACGCACACAGGGAGCACACAGTACTGTTTCTCCTGCATACACCCCCACCCCCCACACCCAAATTTACTAACTCCCAGTTACTCAATTAACAGATGGATAGATAGACCGTCCCCACTTCTGTCAGATACAGTACTGTTAACGCCCACACATGTGCAAACACACACACACCCATGCACGCACACACACGCACACACACACACACACACACACACACACACACACACACACGTGTGCTGTAATCTCTTCATCAACCCTACATACAATCATTCGGCGTAAAACCAGGAGGCGGGACTCCCGATATTTGCTTGGGTCATCTGCATTCATGTCCTGTGAGGTGAGATCCAGAAAAATAAGATGCCTCTGTGAATGTAGTGACAGCCACCGAGCCATAAAGGCTCAAGTGCTGCTCAGAAAAGGACTACATTACCCAGCATGCAGTGCAATGGTCTGTCACTCATTCATGCCCGAATTCAAGATCTTATGTAAATAGACCTACTGCTCAAAAACAAACGTTAGTACCTCCAACACTTCTCCAAACCGGTAGTTTTACTTTAATATTTCTTTCAGCAAGTTAGATCTAAATGTTTGCATACTGAAATCTTCACATTATTTCTATGCTTAATAGAAACAGCGATATACATAAAATATGTAATGCTTAATTCCCTAATTTTGCTAAACCATTATTAAAAGGTGAAAAAAATGCTCTATTCCCAGTTTAAGAGTACTCTTTTACTTGTGTTGTGTCTGTGAGTTACCCCTACAGACAATTCTGACTGTTGAATTGCAGTGAACTGTTTAACAGGAGTTAACTGACTACATGTCAGGCAATGAGATCTGATGGGCAGTCTCAGAAACTGCATGACAGGTAACGAAATGGAATGGAATATCACTGGATTAAAAACGCAAACAACAACAACACTCAAGACAAATATATACATCTGGCAAGCTGAGGTCCATGGACAGCAGCAGAATCTGATACCTCGGAAACAGAGTAGACGATAAGAGAGTAAAAAGGGGTCTACAGGAAGGGTAAAAGGCAATGAAAAGAAGACGGGGGGGGTCAGAACTGGAAGGAGGTGATGATATGTAGGGTAAGATGTGCATGTGTGAGAGGAGTGACAGGCCTGGGTGCTTCATGGATGAAGGTAACTGGCTGGTAGCAGGTTCTACACTATGTCAATCATCAAGGAATGAAAAATACTTGGATTTCAGGGTAAATTTGGAGGTTTCAGAGTAAATTTGAAAAATTAAAACTGCAACCTCTTTTGTTATTTGATAGAGTTCCAGATTAGTGAGGCTTTACACCAGTGAGTAGGAAGTGGCAGCGGGCATCCACCAGGCTCTTGCTGGTGAGGCGCTTGATCTCGTGCTGCAGGCTGGCCTGGATGCGAGCCTCTAGGGACGGTAAGGGAGAGGATAGACGGGGAGTAGATGGAGGGCAGGGCAAAGCTAAGGGGGCGGGGCACATTCCAGAGGGGCGGGGCATAGCCAGGTACCCACCAGGTTCTCGTTGGTGAGGCGTGTGATCTCGTGCTGCAGGCTGGCCTCGATGCGAGCCTCCGGGGGCAGCTGCAGGTTCTGGGCCAGGAGCTGCTGCTGCCGGTTGTTCTCCTCCTTCAGGCTCTGCAGCTCCCCACGCAGAGCCTCCACCTCATTGTCATGGCTCCTCCTCTGGCTCTGCATCTGTGACTCCAGCAGCCTGGGGATGGGGGAAGGAGGAGAGAGAGGGAGAGGAGAGAGAGAGAGAGAGAGAGCGAAAGAGAGAGAGGGAGAGGAGGAGAGGCGGGCAGAACAAGAAATTAAATAAACTCCACATACATTACACAACCCCCCTGAGCTTCTCCACTCATTACCAAACAGGAAAAGTAGACTTTCAGTTTTGATTGGCTGAGAGCGGAATCAAGAACCCCAGGCTCAAGCAGCTGGTTGGTCAGAGAAGCCAGACTGAAGTGAGGTTTTCTACAGAAGTGCTGCCACCACACTGACTGGAGGCCACCACCATGCACCGAAGCTGAGAAGAACATGAGCTCTCCAGCACTCACATCACTAAATGGTACACAGAAGAGCATCTCCCTCACGAGTGGACCTCTGACTGTGTGACCCTGTTCCGGTTCAAGGGCAGACACTGGTGTGTGTGTGTGTGTGTGTGTGTGTGTATGCTATGCACGTGTGGTAAAGGAGCTATGAGTGCGTCAGTGACCCAGGATATATGTATGTTTGGGCATAAGACCTAAAGAGCACTTGAGAACCGCAACATAAAACATGTGCTCAGATGAACATGAGAGTTAGTTAGGGAGTTAGGGAGGAGGGGGGGAGGTGGGGGGGGGGTGCCCGTTTACCCTGCACGCATGCGCAGACACACACAGGGCAGGAAGGTGCACAAGCCCTAGGAAACGCGGTCAACCTGTTGGTCTCCTTTAACCCTTCATAAACCAGCCAAAGCTCTCCGTCCTCATTCAGCCGGTGGTAGTCTGGAGCAGGGGATCTGACAAACCAAACAAAAAAGGAAAAGAAAGGAAAAAAGAATGGAAAATAAAAAGGTGGATGATGAGGGTGATAGGTGAGCAGACATGAGGGACCCAGCGGCTGAACGAACAGCAGCCGGATCGAACCGGCTGGGTCTCCAGCACCCACTTATGGCAGGAAGCCGCTGGACCAGCTCCATATAATGCAATTCTGATCACAATGGATTCATTTTAACTTAAAACTTAACTTAAAAAACTAAACAGAATGAATGACAATGATAAATCAACAGCAAACAAACTATAATACATAAAATGGACTTTTAAATGGCGATGAAACATGCAGGAGTGACATGGGCTTGGTAATAAACGATCACAGCTCCTCCCAGCCCTGTCCATCTCAGGTCAAGCACATGCAGACATGCTGCACTCCAGCGCAGGTCTGCATCTCACAGCAGGATCCGCGCGGTCGGCCTGCGGTCATCACGCGCGGGGACGCCGAGGACATCAGGACCACGCGGCAATAAGAAGCACATGCGTGACTCTTAATGAAGAAGCAGGGGGGAGCCGTCGTCAGCTATCCTAACAGCACCTCATGCGTGTTAAGGGGGACACCGCGCTCGAGCCCGAGACGGCCGGGCGTCGGGCTGATCCGCGTGAGCCGGGACCATGTGACCCGGTGCAGAGCGGCAACGCATTGCAGTCTGTTACCTGAGCCTACTCGTCAAATTCGCCTCGATGGGTTCACGCAAAAACTTGGGGGATCTGGACAAGAAGGAGAAGAGGAACAGCGAGCACGGTGGGTCAGTGAGTCGCCGAGGGGGAGGGGCTATCGTACACACCCCTGACGGGAATTTGAGCCCCCGGCTTGGCGTTCAGCTCCCCGCTTAAGGCGCTCAGAGCTTTTTCCTGACGGTCTGCCAAGCAGCTCATGGACCGGGGTGCTGAAGGGGGGAGGGGGTGACTGCTGATGCTGGCAAGGCCCCATCCATTCTGCATGAAGAATAGCATTTCATGGTGGGGGGGTGGGGTTTGTAAATTGGTGGCTTAGTTAAAAAAATGAGCAGACTGGCTGAGGAAGGCAATGA
>JAODKF010000009.1:8030544-8048102 GCA_026779585.1 Mormyrus proboscirostris
AGGCCCCATCCATTCTGCATGAAGAATAGCATTTCATGGTGGGGGGGGGGGGGGGTTTGTAAAATGGTGGCTTACTTAAAAAAATGAGCAGACTGGCTGAGGAAGGCAATGAATCACACAAAAGTGAGGGAGGCAAACAAAGCAAAAAAAATGTATAGATGAAATAAAAACCTGTGGCTGCCCAACAGACGTCTAGACAGAGTCCTTAGACCATCCCTCTGTTCTCATCCACATGTTACCTCCTGTTAGCATCTGATCTTGCAGGGACACCGGGGGCCTTGTGGTACAGTAAAGAGCCAGCCGACAGCGGCCCTGACCAGGGCTAGATACTGGTTTTATTATTATACATAATGGAGCTCCAACAGCTTGCATGGTACCTGTTGGTCTCCTTGAGGGTGAGGTATGCCTGGGTGATCTCCTCAGCATCCTTCATGTTCTTCAGCTCCTCCGTGTACGGCATGGGCTCCGTCATCGTGTCCTGTGGGCAGCCAATGTCAGGATATGGCAATTAAAATGGACTAAGAGGCAAAAAGCATTCATCCTGCTACTTCCCATAGCATCTCTTGATACAGGTATAATACTGACAGGGCTCAAAATAAAGTATTCAAAGAGCAAAAGGATTCCTCCTGTGTGACCCTGTCTTATTATGAATGCTATGCTGGTCTATATACCTGCAGGACTAAAAAAAAAATAAGTAAATCTGCAGGTCTCAGGAAAGCCACCCTTCCCGAGTCAAAATAAGGGACGAAATTCATCTCGAAGTTTCAATTAATCTGCAAAACTGCTGGCAGCAGACACCCAAACTAGGTAAGAATGAGGGGAAGAGAGAGAGAGAGAGAGAGAGAGAGAGAGAGAGATGCTGAAGTAGTACCTTGTCATCCTGGAAGGAAGGCATTGTGAAAAAAGTGTAGGAGAAAAGACATTATTAATGCCATCTTAAAATGCAGACTTATACGGGCTTAATAACCTTGGTGGGGGTGGGCGGGGGGGGCTATCAGCACCTCTTTTCCCAGCTACCGGTCGTTCGGCCTGGGGCCCGAAATGACATGCCAGCCTGCGGGGCCCCGGCACTCACCTTGTGCTGCCGCGCCTCCTTCTGGCTGACCAGTTGGGAGCGCAGGATCAGAACCTCCTCCTTGCGCACCTCCAGTTCCTCATTGGAGGCGTTGAGCTGGTCCAGGAGCACCTTGTATGCGGGCGAGCCCGGGGCGGCGGAGGCGGCACCCGCGTTGCCGCTCATGGATTGGCGGATCTGGTTCAGGTCGTGCTTCAGCTTCTTGTTCTCCGACTCCAGCTCCTGCCTCTGGGGGCGGGACGTGGCGCGTTAGTGAGGCCTTCTGCCCCCCCCGGTCACCTTCACGGGCACGCTCTGACAGACGGCTTACATTGATATAGGCACAAGTCCCTTTAAGGGTTTTTTTTTTTTTGCTCAAATGGAGCTTGGGGCTTTGCTTAGTGATTTGTAGGCTGCCTACTCTAAAGCACTCAACAGTCTCAAACAGCACCATTTATTATACAGAATCAGTTTGCTGGAAAGTCATCAGCTAATGTGGGGGGGGGACTGGCCTGACTGGAGGGGGGCGAGGGGGAGCCTCTGCACCCTTTTACCTTCAGAGATTCATATTCCAACTCTGCTCCCCGTGCCTTCTTGTGCTCCTCTTCATCCTTTTAAAAACAGAGACACAGGATGACGCAGCGCTGTTAAATCAGCCGGCAGCACCTTCCACAGCCCTCAGCCTGATGGACGAGGGGCTGAAGCGGGTGCTGTGAGGCTCCACCCACCACGGGGCGGGGGGGGGGGCATCTTCAGGAGAGCAGAGACAAACAGGAACCTGAATAGCCCAGTCTGACCGTTTGGTCCACATGTGCCCAGGCTTCCAGCCACACGACACACTGAAAAGCTGTTTCTCCATGCCCTGTGGGGTTAACACCTCAGAGAACGGTGTAGCCAGTCTGGATTTTTGACATTTATGCATCTTTCTTCAAATTAGTCTGCTGACATGTTTCTGCCCAAAGAGCCTGTTGAACAGGATACAGTTCGGAGAGAGAAAGTGAAAGCGGAGTAGCGGGCGAACGAGTCAGCATGCCATACCCTGGCCCTCGCCCGCTGGAACTGCTCATCTTTCCGGTCCAGCTCGTTCTGCAGCGACTGTTTCTCTTGCTCCAGCTCCGTCACTCTCTTCTGCAGCTTGAGGAACAGCGACATGTCCAGAGGCGCCTTGGTGACATCCTGCAGGAGAAGGTCAGGGTTAGACAGCAGCTGCTGACAGTGCTGACGCCCCCTACAGGACGGGTGCTCACCTCACGCCCACGAGAGCTCTCTTCAGACTCTGCTACCTCAGAGTTGTACGTGCACTCGGACTCGTTGCTGCTGTGTGTGGAGTCGGTTCTTCTGTGGCCTGGCTTGGGGACAGCCTGGACAGAAGCCCACACCCACCCACAAACAGAAACAGTCAGGGGGTCTAACAGAACATTTAATCCATCCACGAAATGAAACCTAATCTAATAGATGAGCGATTTAATGTAGCCCTTCTCAGGTATGCATAGCGGCTGACCACAGTAAGGGTGATCTCCTCCTTCAGGTCGTCATAGCGCTCCTCCAGGCGCAGGTGTTCCGTCAGCAGGTTCTGATAACGTGTGCGCTCCTCGTTCAGGTCATTCTCCAGCTCCTTGGTCTGCTCTGCCAGGGCCTTCTGCATTTTGTCTGTGAGGGGAGGATGGAGGGTTGACAGAGAGTGGGGCAGAGTGAGAGAGAGGCAGCAAATCACACCAGGAAGGGAAAAGTTTTAATTTGGAGAGGCATACATCTCTACTGACAGCATTCATAAGTCAGAAGCGCAATTGGCCAGTGTTTTGTTTTTGTTTTGATGTTTAAACTGAGATGTCGCCTTAGTCTCTGTCCCTGCAGCTCGGCTGCTGTTCTCTGTGCTTCTCATTGCCTTCTAATCATGGGTAGCATGTGTGTTTCCAGGTCCCTGGGTCTTCACCAAGGGCCTGGCCTGGCATTGGGTACATACCTGTCATCACCTGGTCCTGCTCCTGGATCAGCCGGTTCAGGTTGTTCTTTTCACTCTTTAAAAGGTTGTTCTGCTCCTTCAGCTCAGCCACCAACTACAAATAAGAGGAGCAGAGCAGAGTCCAGTCGAATGCGTCACGTCATCATGCAAACCCATCAGCGCGTCATTCTGCGTTACTGCAAACATGACTCCACAGACTCAGGGGTTTGGATGTTGCACCCAGGGGGGCAGAAAGAACTATAACCCATATTCATACATTGTTGGTTATGTAAAAGGTTGTTCTTATTTACTATTGTTTTTAAATCAAGCACTGAAGGCTCTCCTCATTGGTGGTAAGATCTACACCAGGTCACACCCCTAAAGTGCTGCCCAGTGCCGCCGGGCCGCCTACCGCCTCCATCTCGTTGCGGTACTTGTCCGCCCAGTCCTCGATGGCCTTCTTCTCGGACTGTGTGGCCTCCAGCTCCTTGCGCAGCCGGACCAGCTCCTCCAGCAGGCTGGCCACGCGACTGGCGTTGCTCTTGGCTTCCTCCTCAAAGCCGCGCAGGCGCGCAAGTTCGCCGCGCAGCCGCTCGCCCTCGATGGCGTAGGTGTTCTCCAGCCCGCTCAGGCGCTCGGTCAGGGACTTGTTGTCCTTGTTCTGTGCGGAGGGACATGCAATATTTTAGTGAGCTGGGGAGGGAGAGGGGTCAGCTGGCATTGGAAGGCCATGCCACATGGGCAGCGGGACGCGGCATTGACCAATCAGCAGCGGTCAGTAGTAGGAGGAGCAGGGCAGGGTGAGAAGAAACTCCAGAAAACGGAGAATAGAAGTTGTGGGGGGGGCTGGGGGGTGTCCTGAGCTGTCACTGATTATCCTAATCCGAAGCAGGATTTCTTCATTAGCCAGATAACTTAAGCCCAATGTAAGGACTGTCCAATAGGAATGTCACTTACCTTGCTACCTATTGGAGAGTTTTCAGGTTTGGTTTAAATTATCCAGCTAACTTTAAAATCCTTTGTGGAATACGCCCCAGGACTAAAATGAAGCAATACCTTACCAAAACAACTGAGAAAACAATGATTCCGTGTTCTAAATATGCATTTTTGACTTAACTTGGCTTATTTCAGATCAGTGGAAACACAATGCTGTAAAGCCAGAGGAGATGAACAGAAATGACTATTTGGTAAGAATATAACATGCAGTTTGTTAAAAGTGCGACTGTCGCCCATCGAGGCCACTAAGGAGCTGACAGAGGCTGACCCACCTGTTCGTCCACCTTGCGCTGCAGCTGCATGATCTTGTTCTCCATGCCAATGTTGAGCTTCTTGAAGTGCTCTACGGAGCGTGCCTCGATCTTCAGCTTCTTGAGCTCGCGCTTGGCTCTCATGCGGCGCACGCAGCACTGCAGGTACACGATCGCCGCCAGCGAGCGCTTGAACCACTGCCGCGCTAGCCAGCCGCGCACCCACTTCTGGATGATGATGGCTTTGTGCTCCCGGAGCAGCTGTACAGGGCAGACAGAACGGAGGAGAGGTGCGTTATTCTGGGCAGGAGAATCCACTCCTGGGGCCGTCGGGAGGGACAGAGTCATGCCAAGGGATCACTCCGGTCCTCCATACCTTCCTCCTCTGCTTCATCCCGCACCCCGGAACCTCAGAACACCGCCTCCCTTTAGCTTTTCTGATATTAAAACCATCCATGTTCCAGCCACAAAGGAGAAGGAGAGGGCGAGAAAGCCCAAGCGGGACGGGAACAGCACATCTGCTGCTGTCCGTCACTGGGGTAGTCCCTAAATTCTTTGGAAGCTGCAGCTCCTGACCCTCCTACAGCCTCTCTCCACAGAGGGCTTCACGTTCATGCATTACCACCAACCCTCCACCCGAATGATTCTGCATCTCCACAGATTCCTAAGAACCATTCACACACAAATCGGCGTATTAAATAATGACTGGGGGTGACAGAAGTTCGGCAACCGATAGCTATACTGCGTGAAGAGAATGAAAGGCGTCAATTCAAAGATCAAAATCAGATCCTCTGATCCGCACGCTAAGCTCTCGAAGGGCTCGTCCGGCCTTCGCTCTCTCGGGTCATAAGCGGCGACGGGACACCTTACCGCCCGGTACTGCTGCCTGGCCATGTACGCCCGCAGGAGGCCCTGGAGGGCCAGAGCGGCGGCACGCTTGCGTCTGTAGAGCTCCCTCGCCACGTACATGCGCTGGCACTTTTGGATGATGATGGCGGCCCGTGTCCGGCGCAGGAATTTGGCCAGACTGGATGCAGAGGCGGGGGGGGAGTGGGCAGGAAGAGAGCAAAGCCGGGGGGGGGGCGGTTGGTGACAACGGAGGAGGACAACACTAGCAACAACATGAAGTAATATATTTATAATATTAAAAATGAATTTGTTTAGTTTTGCTATTGGGCCTAAGACACTTGCTGACAGGAAGTCCTGCCTCCTCACCATCTCGCCTGGTAGCCCCGCACGTGTCTCTGGATGGTGATAGCAGCATTCCTCATGCGCAGGTACTTCTTGCGTGCCAGCCAACAGCGGATGGTCTTCTGGATGCGGATACAGGCCGCACGGAGCTTGTCCGCTCGCAGCTTCTCCAGGTAGGCCACCTGACCCGCGCGGAAGAAGATCTTGGTCTTGCCAAACTGGTACTTGTCCGGGTCCTGTGAATGGGAAACATAACTGCTAAAGCTTGGAAGAAACTGCTCATTTCATAGCCCCTACACGTAGCCCATACACCCCACATCCTCAACAGATAACAAAACGACCCTCTCAGACGTGTCAGCAACCGACCGTTTTGAGCTCATAAAAGGAGGTATCAGGGTATCTGGTGAACTGTTGTTCCATTCAGTCAAGGCCGGAAGCCATTCCGCTGACGGCAGATTCCACCAACAGAATGGAGAACGGCGTTTCGTCACCAATAAGGCCTGTTCTCTATACCTGGACAAGCCTCTCCAGGACATTCTTGCAGGTGAGCTTCTTGTCAGTCAGCACATCCTTCTGCTTCATCAGGACCCGGTAGCGGCTAAAGAACTCCTGATAGGTCCACCTTGTGGCAGAGAGACAGGACCGCGTTAGAATCCTGCCTATGGGCGAACTTGGGCCCATCGTGGAGTTTGAGGCTGAGCTTCACAGCAGTAACTACCTGGATGGGAAGCCGGCCGCAGAGATTCGGATGGTTTCCAGGACACCACAAGCCCTCAGCTGCTGTACTGCCCTCTTGGGGTCAAACCTGGAACAGCAGAGGAGAATGAACAAAGAACCTTAGGGGAGATGGTCTGAGGCCTGTGCCTGCAGCGTCCTCAAAGAGGCGAGAACGGAGTGGCGACGGGCAGCCGAGAAACGACAAGCCGCTCACGTGAAAGGGAATTTGAAGTCATTTGGCTTGATGCAGCGGACATAGTGGGGAGTCGTGGCATTCAGGGTTTCCATCAACAGCTGCAGCGAGTTGCGGAACTGGGGACGTAAAAATGCGTAAATATGTGAATCGTTAACGGCAGCATCTTTGAGGTCACGGTGAGGCTTAATGTGGCCCTACTGGGCCTTCACATGGCTCTCACCTGCAGGCCCACGGTCTTCTTGTGCTCCTTACTGGACTGGCCCCCCCGGGTCTTGTCGGGCTTCACACTCAGACGAGTGCGCCCCCCCGGAGGCGGCCCTGTGGGACTGGAGGCCTTCTCGTCATCTTGGAAGAGCTCCACCAGCAGATCAAACTGGTGCCCGGCAAACAGAAACACCACATCAATCAAAGAGGCGTCCAGCAGATCTGACAGTGACTGTTTGATGCTCAACCTGGTCAAAAAAAAAAACAACACTACAAAAGGGCCTAAAATAAAGAATGAAATAGCCGGCAATGAAAATCTACCTAAAAGAGTACAGATTGCTTGGTGAAATAAAAGAACAGACAATATACAAGTATGTTTCAATGACTATATGCTGTGAGGCATTTCCATTATCAAAAAGCCAAGTCAAAAACATTTAGCACGGCAAAACCGGCGACTGAGCCGCACTAGGCCCGTAATCACACCGTTAGGTTAATTAAGTTAGAAACCTGCAGCTAGAGAAGAGCAGAGGAATCAGCAGAAGCAGAGAGGTGTTTATTCTTTGGTCAGTAACCCGCGTGAAGGATTTTTTCTTTCGGGCGGGGGGGGGCGGGGGGTATATCATATCAGAAGCATGCTTTTATCTTTATAGGAGAACTACAGCCACAGCACATGCCGGCGTGAGGATGCTAACTAACCCCCCCACCCCCCCAAGGTGCTCGCGTCGGTCTCCCATCTGTGCCTGCACGGCAGGTCTCCACAGAGCTCAGAGGCAGGCTAGGATGGGGGCGGAGGGGGGAGTGGGCGTTTCCTGTGTTAGGGGTGGGGGGGAGTTAGCGCATTAACCAATAGGGGGCAGCATTGACCGAAAACACTCAGGTTTACCTTCTGCTGAACAAAGGTTGGCACATGGTGGGAGACAAACACCAACGACAGGTTGGGGAGAAAGGGAGGGGGAAACAACACAGTTTACATATGATCATTTAATATAATGCATCATACACCAGGCTACAGCCTGATAAACGCCAACGTAGCTGCATCCAAGTCTGCCACAGTGCACAATGATTCAGTCAGCAATCATGTTTGAGCAGAATGACACGGAGTGATGAGACACGATCAGATGCAACGGAAAAGGGAGGAAAAAACGTAAATACAACTGAGCATAAATGACTGACATGATGTCAACAGTGAAGCAGAAGCGCCCTCTGAGTTTCAGACGGATGTTGAAACCCTTCGCATGCCCCCACCCCCCCCCAGCCTCACTCGCTTACATCACAGCCCCACAAGGACAGAGGGTCACATGGCACTGAGGGCCGTGGAGCTGCTTCAGGGCGTGTCCTGCCGGTGACAAAGGGACACGATGGCAGCTAGGAGCGAGCACACTGACTCCGGGCCTCTATGCTGGCTTTGACTTATCCGGACTTTGCCGTTTGCCCTCATGCACATGGGAGAATCTTCCGGAATTGTCAGCTGTTAAGCGATGCCACCTAGTGGTCCAGATCCTGGCAAAAAGCACCGTCAGGTATTCCACATCTAAACGGGCATTATCTGACACGGAGTTAGCGCACAAAGCCAATGCCAGCCTTCCATCTTTACACTTATACCAGACGCTAAGCCCATCTCCAAAATGGCTTAGCCCCCCCACAGAGGACAGGAATGATA
The DNA here is from genome assembly GCA_026779585.1 of Mormyrus proboscirostris. NCBI lineage: Eukaryota > Metazoa > Chordata > Actinopteri > Osteoglossiformes > Mormyridae > Mormyrus > Mormyrus proboscirostris. The sequence goes on from JAODKF010000009.1 coordinate 8,038,756, forward strand.
AAGCAGATCTCTCTGCAGACAGCACACCCCCCAGGCCCATAGCCCAATATAAAACCCTTAGCTGACATTTTCAGGTGCATGTTTTCTCCAATATACAACGAGACAACACTTAATGGATCCGTTTTAAAATTACAACTGAAAATTGACTTTTTTGCAGCCTGACTTCTATACTTGAAAAAGAGCACCAGTGTGTCAATAGCTAATGGGTGAAAGGTCCACATTTACTGTTCACAGCATTACTCTCATCAATACCAGCACAGGACTGCTCTAATGGATTAAAAAAATCCATATTAACACACACTATATAAAAAAACAAAACACTGCACTGAACATTACAGATAATGACTCTTCACTGCATTTCCTGCCTTTCAAAAACAACCACTGTATGGTTTTAAAAATACCCAGAATGAACAACAGATGGCGACATTGCCTTCGACCATTACAGTGCAGCAACCATTTTTTTTTGAGGTCACGCATCAGAAAACATCAGAACAAATTGAGACTTGTTTTCTGAGGCAGGCATATTCCCACTTAAGAGACGCTCTGTACTGTGAATTACTAAGTAAAGCAAGTTTCAGCCCCCCCCCCCACCCCGCCCCCATGCAGAAAGCCCAGTGTAGGAATTTCTCAATCGTACGGTTTGCAAGCAAGCAGAATCTGACTCAACGGGGCTGATGGGAGTGGAGGAGGAGGAGGAGGGAGAGAGATCTGCTACAGAGGACAGACCTTGCTGGCCTTCAGCACATGTATCTGCTCTTCATTGACAGTGTCTTTATTCTTCTCCAGGAAACCTTCACACTGGTACTCCACCTGAGGAGAGATGCCATGATGTTCATTCACATCCTAGCAAAAGTCTGTGCTGAAATTGCAAGATGAGCCCCTCCCCCCAATCACCATCCATGACCATCCAATGCAAGGTCAGTGTAGGACAGACATAAGCTATAAGCAGCAGGAGTGCCAACTGTCTGTGCGCCACTGGCCAACAGTAATCATCCAGTTCATATGGAAGCCCAGACAGAGGACACATGATTACAGTCCGAGTCCTGCTGGTGACTCACGGTTTAGGGGTAGCATCTCACAGCACATGCTGAGAATTCCTGCACAGAAAGTCCCTGTAACCCGAAACCTGAGCTAAAATGGGACTAGGAAGCATGCGCTTTACCGTCGTGAGCAAATCGAACTCAATCAGCCGCTCGCCGCGCCCAGACTGCACAGACGTGAAGGTTCACAAGCCTCCCTATGCATAAATGGGGTGTAACGCTACTGAGGCGTATGAGGGAGAAGGGGAAGGGCCCACCTTGTCCGCAAAGTGCTGGATGATGAAGGCCCTGTTGGACATACGGGGTTTCTCAAACAGGGCGCACTTCTTCAGGTGTGTGTTGTAGAGCTTCTGCGCCCATGACTCATCTGATCCTTTGGGCATCTGAAGAAGGCAGGAAGAATTCCTCTAAGCTACAGGGTTGGGATTAAGGCCGTTATCAGGAATTGTGCTGCTAACTGTGGTGAGGGAAGGGCTGGACACATCGAAGGATGCTGCTCAACCTTGCACTCTTCATCCAGAAGGTCCAGCACCCCCATCTTCGCCTCGATCAGGTTGATGCATGGCTGATTATCGTAGAAGTCAATAAGGGTCCAGGGAATCTGCTCTTTCATGTACTCCTCCTGTTCCAGTTTGAAGACATGCTGCAGAAGGCAGGTGAAGGCAGCGTCTGAGAGCCGTCGTCTCATTTTGTATGACAAGGTGGCAATGTATGCAGTAAGGTACAATATGATCTCTACAGAGAGTGTTAAACGCGTTAAATGTTTTGTTAATCCTTATTGAAAATGGCCGTACTTGAAATAAAATCAATTTAAAAACTGCCATAGAGAAAGTAAAAACAAAAGGACTCATTCATACATTTGGGTTTGCATAAGTAATTGCAGAACTGACTTTTAGACCTGGTAAGCAAACAGGAAGTCAGGAAGTCAACTGCAGAAGACAAGGAGTGAAGGCTTCAGGACGTTTGAAAAGCACATCCAGGATGCTGGGAGACGAACATGCTCACCATGTTAAATTGCTGCTGTAGCTTCTCGTTGGCGTAGTTTATACAGAACTGCTCGAAGCTGTTGATTTCAAAGGTCTCAAACCTGTAGGCAGAAACGGTGCATCAGGCAGGCGGGAATGGAGGGTGACAATCCCTATATCACACTCCTACTAGGGGTGTCATGATTCTCCAAATCCATAGCTCAGTTCAGACCGACACTTCTTAGTTCGGTTCATACCTCATAGTTTTTTTTTGGGGGGGGGGGGGTGTTAATGGGTGAATAAAAAAAAACGGGGAGAAAAAACATCTGGGTTTTATTAATCACCAACAGTTTGGAACACTAAAGAAGGTTAAGATAATCTAACTTCACATAAAGTAACTTAAAAAAAACAAATTATTACAAAAACAAAACACTATACTCTAGTGGATAACCAAAATATTCCCACAACAGGGGCTCTGCAACCTTACTATCCTTCTTGAGCTAATGAAACCAGGGTAGCTTTTACTGCTGGTGTGATCACTTGACCGTGATTGGACAAAAATAGTCATGTGACAGTTGAAGACGATAAGAAGGTGTAATACTCACTAAATACTCAGCTTGCCCTAACATTAAACAGAATAATTTTGTAATTTACATGTGTTATAAATGAGTTTTGTAACAATAATAACGTAATGAGAGCTCAACAGACTATCTGTGGCAGAGGGTTGTGTTTGGGGGGGATGGATATTGTGGTTCTGTCTTCCAGAACTGCGACACAAGATGATACTGCGGTTAGGGTCTTGGTTTCAGAACCATTAACACCTACTAACTCCTGCTTGTGCCAAGTTTACTGCTGCAGGGCTTGTGTTCTTGGTAACGTACCCGTAGATGTCAAGCACTCCAATGAAGGAGTGCTGCTTGACCGTGGAGTGGAGGGACTCGTTGACGTGGTCCACGATCCAGGTGAACAGCTTGGCATAGATGTGCTTGGCCAGGGCGTCGCGGGCATTGACGGCCTGCAGCTTGGGGACGGGCTTGATGTAGGTCTCCGTGGCCGTCTTCAGCTTCTTGTGACACAGCCAGTGGGACATGTCTTGGTACGTAACCCCCATGAGGTCACAGAAGACGGTCAGGTGTTTGTTGTTCGGCTGGAACGAGAACGTGGACTTAAAAAATATTTACCCAAGGTTTCTCCCACCCCGAGCTTTGCAGGGAAGACTGACCACTGGATATGAAAAGTGACACTCCCACCACCCTGAGTCAACAATTTGGCTTTGCTAGCGATAAGGACTCCACTAGGGCGGCAACACGCTGCGGAATTCATGCATGTTTACTCTGGAATCTTTTTCAAGGATATCATGTGCAGTGACTGAGCATTATGCAGGGTTATAATACGTGTCACAAGTGGGCTGCAATATCAGAACCCATCAAGCGAATAACTACTAGCCTCAACTGCAATCACACGGTATTGTGGTCCTACAGACATTTGCAATAAATGTCATTTGCTGTAACTAATCACTGTAAAATCCAATATGTCATTTGACTTAAATCCATTTAGCTTTGTAGCCTGGACTCTAATAATTTAAGGATTATCTGGGACTGGTGCATGTGGCCAGTTAAAGGTAACTATCTGTGGGCAATATGACCTAAAATTATCAAAGTATTTTTAAATTTTTGGACAGTGACAGTATTATATCATGTTAGTACATTTTTTTCCCCAAGTATTGGGAGGAGTAGCATGTCCTGCCCCTTTATGTAAATAAAAATATTTTAATAAAATATTAACTACACGGAATGTATCATTTTCAATTGGGAAGCATGGGAGGGTATCAACAACATTTATTTTGCAAAAAGCCTGAAGATCTTGATATTAACTTTTATGTGTTACAACGCAACCAAAATGACCAGTTCTGCCACACCAAATGAAGAGCACTTTTGTGGTTACATGGTAGTTGAGAGCCAAAGTGCATCAGGGAACACAAAAACACAGAAATGAAATCATCAAGGCACACAGCTACTAAAAATCGACAGTGCAGACACCCCACCTCTCCTGGAAGTTCATGGAGTCTCCCGCATGTTTATAGTGACTCCCTGACGTCCACAGATTATATACAATAGCCTGAACATTTGGATTTTAGAGCATGTGTGAGCGTGTGAGAGAGAAAAAGGCCTAGAACTTATCTAGTATCTTTGGAGGAGGAGAGCGGGCGTCAGGGAGCCGCTACCACGCATGGGAGACTCCCGGAACATCCGGGAGGGTTGGGGTGTCTATACTGTGATAGTTTAAATGATGTGTCATCCGGAGTAACTTACGTAAATAAGGAGGGGAGGTAAATGCATCGTAACAACAGAGGGGGTCTCCCATTCAGTGAACCAGGGCCTCCTCTCCTGTCGACGCCTTTGCCGGTTCCGACACTCCACTCCTCTTTTTTATTCCTCTTTCCCAACTTTTCCTAACTTTATTAGCCATACCTTAAGCGGCACGACATCACCACGCATTAATTGTGCCTTTTACCAGCAGCGACACATATACTGAGGCGTATATGCCGATTTACCAAACGGTTTATTTATTTAATTTGCTACTAAATACATGCAACCAGGTTATTTTTGTTTAATGTGTAATATTACACAAAATATGTTTATTTTGTATCGTTAATTTGCGATCAGTACATGGCGTCAGTGTAACAGAAAATTCGCACGATGCAGATAAACCAGTTACATATGCTATATAAGTACAAGCGTTCAAACTGCAACAACTGAAGCTTCGAAGAAAATAAAATTATTTTTTGTTATAAATAGGCTGTTGACACCTTGCCGTTTTAGTGGTGGAGTGTCATGCACACTGCGGCGCACGATCACACTGCTCTTACCGGGATGATGCTGCTGTCTGAGTCTCTCTCTTTCACCTCCACGTTGCCAAGATGTAGAATAGCAGCCAAGACTTTGAAAAGTCCCATTTGATAGGATTCGTTGATTCCTGGGGGGGGAAAGTCAACGATCACCATCATCCAAAGGTAAGAAGTTCAGTGTTTGTTGGGTAAGGCTTTGCAATAAGTGCACATTCATATTGCCCTTAAAATGCATTTGTAGAACATTCAGTGCACCTTTCATAATGCATTTGTAGTATCACCTAACTGTACATCCTAACATACATTAACAGCTTTAATATACATTAATAATAAACATATGATAAACATTATAATCATGTTTGCTGTTAATGTATATCAAAACTGTTAAGGTATACATACATGCTGCTTATGTATGTTCTAAGAATGCATACTGAACGTAACATTAAGGTACAGTTAATGTAAAGTGTTACAGTTTATTTTGTAGGCTTGTAGAACATTCAAGTTTTTCCCCATCAATACATTTAGAAAACTTGTTTCCGCTGAAATTTCATAGTTAAAACAAGGGATTTTAAAAAAGACAACCAACCCTGACTATTTCAAAGTTCTGCAGACCTCACCTAATAAGGAGAAGGCATTGCGTGTGGTGAGCATCTCCTGCGCATCCTCCACGCCATCGATGACGAGGTTCCTGCCCTGGTTTGTGTAGTGGAAGTCATCTGCTCTGGCTGCAGGCCGGAAACACAAGTGTCATGATGACAAGGTACCACCAGGACACGTGGCCCTTTCCGGCCTCTTCTCTAAGCACACAATCACACACCGGTGTGCACTTTGCAGATTGTAACTCTTCAGCTCAGTTTAATGTGGTCCATGTTGAATCATATTTCACTGCTCATCACTAATTAACACATCAGTGATTCAGGTGCCATAATAAAATAAACTATTGATGAAATGGGCCTCTTACAGGCTTACCTACTGACACCTAAGCAAACAGCTTTTTTTTGGGAAACGGTGTTTAAAATGTGGACAGTCTGGCTGGGAGCTCGGATGGTACAAAACGTGGACCGTCTGAGGGTCCCAAGGACAGGGTTGGGAAACACTGCTCCACAATCTAGAGCAAACAGCCATGTAAACTGTTTCTGGATTTCACGCATAGCCACAGCAATTCTGCAGCAAGATAGAAGGAAGTTTGAGGTACAACCATCAGTCTCATGGGTTGGTAGGACAGCAATGACAGGCCATGTAAGAGCCCCTGTTGCTGAGCAACGGGAGCCCACTGGATCACCCAATAAAGGGGCGTCCACTGGGCAGGATGCCGGGGGAACAGAGAGGCAGTGTGGCAGTGTTGCCACCAGGGCCATGTTGCTATGGCAGCCAGGGCAGGTGTCTGCTCACTGTGGGAGCATGAAGATAAGCTCCACCCCCCACTGCTATCCATCAACACACAACAGCTTCTCTACCACTTCAGGAGAGGAATGATTCCTTTACAAAAAGCTTTTAATATATGAACTATGGAGCCAGCTGCCCCTTACATGTTAATTCTTTGATATCAATTAAAATTGTAAACGATGTTTTCAAAACCCAACACAGAGGTTAAGGACACAAACACCTGCCTCCCCCCTTTGTTGAAAAGAAAAAAAAAAAGGCATAAAAATGCACCTAATTTTAGGTCTTTGAATTCCGGCACATTGGCAGATCCGCACAGCTGGTAGAAGATGTGATAGTTTCTTTCTTCATCTGCCTACAAATGAAATACAAAAAAGGTCATTTCAGACTCAGGGGAGAAAAGACTTAGAAGTCAACTTAACCAGCAGTAAGTTTGATTTATGACTTGGATTTTAAACTCTGAATGTCTCACAATTCCTCAGGAGACAAGCTGTGGCGAAGTGCAGAAAGGAATGTTACAAAGGTGCCGACGGCTTTCAGCTTGGATTCAATCCCAATTCACGTTACTCTATGAAGCACCTTGATCCGAGAGAAATGCCGTTTCATTTTTAGCTGTTGACAGCACTAACCGCATTTGATGATGACAATATCGTCTTGATACTTTGGTAAAGATGTGGTGCTTTATATTACAACAGAGGCTCATTGCAAAAGGGCAAATCACAGTAAAATTCACAGATTTACATAACCTGGGGTGATAATATTTAACTGTTATGTGGACTCTGCAAAGGTATCGTGACAACCCTCCTCCTGGCACCGAAACACTGCGGTGCATAGAGCACACTGCACAGTACCACAGGGACAACGGAATAACGGATACTATGAAACCACAAGTCAGACCATTCGAGAGGAACCTCAGACCAGCTGACTAAACAGGATGAGAAAATGCGCACGCACAAAACACAGTCACAATGAATGACCCTAATCATCATCACAACAAAATTCTGCCACAATGTGATACAATTATATTATTAAATTTTAAGTACACAAATCATCTTTGCAAGTACTACTATTAACAGACTTGGAGAGGCTTGATTTTTGGTGATTTTCCTTTAATTTTGTCCTAAGACATTAAAACTTCGCCAAAGTGATTCCTGGCCCCCGGTGACACACAAACAGGGGCTGGCAGTCTGCATCACAGGCCCTGCTTTTGAAAACAACATGGAACTTTAATGGCCATGAAAGTACACTACGAGTCTAATTCAGGAACGTATGTAGAACGCTTCTCATGCGTGCAGCTGTGCGATGCAGACGCAGACGCAGCCACTTACCTGGAAAACCACTCTGGATTTCTCCAGCAGGTAGGTCCTCATGTTGGCCCCAATGATGTGGTACCTCTTGTCAAAGCCGATCTCGATGTACTTCCCGAAACGGCTGCTGTTGTCGTTCCTGGTGGTCTTGGCATTTCCGATAGCCTGGATGAAAAGGGGCAGGGAGACGGACACGTCGGTGCCAGATGGTGGAGGAAGCGAGGCAGCGCGGAGGGTCTGATGGAGGGCAGGAGCGGCATATGGGACTACGGCGCCCACCGAGCACGGGTTAAGGATTACGGAAAGGCGCAGAGTCGAGGCGTGATTTACAGCTATCACACCCCACTTAGATTCTGTGATTAGTGGAGGGTCCACAGAACTCCAACACCTCAATCTGACAAAATCAGATCTAATCAGCACCAGTATCACAGGTGCTTGTAGTAGCTGGAAGGCTCACTCCCGCCCCCCCCGCCCCCCCCAGTCTGGCCTGGAGACAGCTCTCTATGCAGGTGAACTGTCAGTGCTGACGGGTATATTTTGTTATTTTTTTTTTTTAATTTCACAGCATGATCACATGATGACGTGTGGTTAAGCTCCTCTGGGGCCTGCACCGTTAATTAGCAGCTTGGTAGAATATGTCAGAAGGCATTTTCAGGAAAGCCGTAATTAAAAGTTGGCCCTCCCGGTCTGTTTAAAAACGCCTCCCCCCCCCGAAAATTGCACTGCCACCCCGCGCAACAGCCTAAATGGATCTTGAGCAAGGACGCTTCCCGAGGTGACAGCGTCTCGAGGTGACAGCGTTTCCCACCACATGCGGAGGGCATACAGAAATGCTGGAGTCCATGGCCGGCCTATGGGGGGGGGGGGTGTCCAGACAGCTTTTAGCCACAGGCTGGCAACGCCTAAATATAAATCAAGCCTGTCTCCTCCTGCCATCTGAAAAACAGCCCCGTTTTCCTGGGGGGAGCGGGTGTATGTCCTGAAGCAGGTATGTCATGTCACGCTGCAGTGGGTGCCGTGTTTCAGCAGCTGTGTGTGCTAACAAAAGGCCTAGAGCTACGTTCGCCCCGAATGAAGTGAAGAGAGGCCAAGATGAGCACAAACCGCCAGGGTCCTCAGCCCCTTACAGGTGCCTCTCTGCTAGCTGCATGCTCGCTTTGTCTCTTCATCTCTGAAGCTTAAAGTGGAATAAATTAGCATTTAACTATCTAAATGAGTCATTTGTTTAACCGGCGAAGATTTACAAAACCATTGAGTTGTCATTGATCAAACGCCCGATTAAATAAAAGCTAAAAAACAAACATTTCACTTTTCACTATTACTCATTTAATCTAACGTGATTGTGCTTAAGTGTCATGCTCAATCAAGGCTGACTAACGAAGAGCTGACCGGGAATAAAGTCATACCTTTCGCCTCTGCGGTACCAGGGTTACCGGCCTTTAGAGTGTATCACTCCTGAACTGCACATGTGCAGACTGACATTAATATACTGCTGCTGTGTAAATGAAGATAAATTTACAGCGACTGGGGGTTTAAATGCATTAGAAATTCCACAGGCAGGTGAGGACCTCTTGGGTTGATGACAGCAGACAGATGTGATCTGTTAACCAGCATGACCAGCCTGAGCAGAGGGGTGTCCTTGCCTGTTATTTTGAAGCAGGCGTGAATCAGACTTCTCTATATTTCTTGCATGACTCACACAGAGAGAAACCACCCAGTTGGTGGACGCCAGCTCATGCATGCCATGCACTGCCCGGCCCCCAGAGACCCCACCCACCTCTGACCCCCCAAAGACCCCACCCAG
>JAODKF010000009.1:8048139-8059626 GCA_026779585.1 Mormyrus proboscirostris
CCAAACAGTTTACAGGTTTCCACTGCCCCGGTTTGGTGTGTCATGGACAGGGTGACACACCCTCCCTGACTCAGAGGAAGTGGAGCTTGTGAACACGGGGGCACTGTTTCCGGTCCCTGCCCCTCCCACCTCACAAGTGTCTCACACATGTACACTTGGAGCTTTAATCTGTCTCCCACCTGCTCCATGGCACTGCTACCCTCCCCTCACTATTACCTTTGGTATTTCACTACAGCTACTCCTCTACGCACGTCTGAGGTCACGCATGGCCACTGCGAAGCATTTAAAGAGCGCCTTCACCTCACTGGCTTGATGGCAGTGCACACCTCACTGGCTTGATGGCAGTGCACACCTCACTGGCTCCTCCCCTGTCCTCTGCATTCTGATATTATCCCCATTTCCTGAGCTCTGGCCACATGCCACACATTCTTGATCATTCAGCCTGTGTAGCGATATCACAAGGTCGTCCAGGGAGACGCTGCAATCCCAGGCGGCTGCAAGCGCTCTCCAGCATCCAACAGCTCATCCCACCAACTCACGGTGACGCATGGCGCAGGTATCAAAACAGGCCACAGCAGCCTGCCAGCCTACCGCCAAACATCCTCCAACCTAAACGTGTCAAAAACGGACACCGACGGTGATCAAAAAAGAAAAAACAAACACGCCCAGGGTGGCTCACCTCCATGATGGGGTTGGACGCCAGCACCTTCTCCTCCACGTTGGCTTCGCTGGCAGAGCCGCTGACGGTGGCGAAGTAGCGCATGGCGTACTTGGCAGAGACTGTCTTGCCCGCGCCGGACTCGCCGCTCACGATGATGGACTGGTTCCGCTCATCTCTGGTGGACAGAAATTTGAGCAACAGAGCCCTGACTTACGGCTCCTTTCACACAGATCTGTGTGATTCATGTAATCAGATTCTTTAAATCTTTGGTTTTAAAAGGCCTTGCTTTACCTCTGGGGCAGATTTCAATGGCAAAAAAGTTCCAGATGAATATTAACTTCTCCCCCACAAAAATATTCATAATATGCTTGTGAGGTATATAATTTTGCATACTGTCACACCTGCCAGACATTATACCACGGTATATCGTATTTTGACGGTATTTTCAAAAAAGTAATGCGTAAATACCAAAAAGTAATTTCGGTATTTTGAAACACTTTAAAATAGTTAAAAAAAATTTAAAAAAAAAATTTTAAAAAGTTCCAGAACCCTATGTACTGAAATGTAAATTGGAGTACAAACTTAACATTTGTCCCATTTTACAATCAAAAGGGGTACCTACACGACCAAAGTAGTTAAAAACAATGCAGTAAAAAGAATGATGATTCACTTATTTTTACATCATCCGCACTCTGCACCTAGCCTACACACATGGAGAATGTTACTTTACATTTGCCCAGATACTAGAGTCATTTTCAGGTTAAACACCTTATTCCTGTCACATAACGGTCCTCCCAAAAGGGCCCGGAACACACAACCCTCTGGTTAGGAGGCCAAGCTCCTTCCAGCAGGTCCACTCTGCTTCCCTCACCTGGCCATCTGCTTGTAGGCCTCCTCTGCCACCGCAAAGATGTGGGGATCCATGTCCCCCATGTTCTGCCCACTGTAGGCATTGATGATGTCCGATCCATAAATGGGAAGGGTTTCATACGGGTTGATTGCCACCAAGACGATGCCTGGGAGCGGAGATGAATGAGAAGCATGAATCGTCACCAACCAGCATGTTAAGGATGGGATCACATCAAAGTGCAAGATTAACCATGCGTGAAGAAGAGACACATTTAAGCACATCGAGCAGGCCATCCATACAATCGTCGATGTAACGGGACCAAGTCAACCACACAGCAGAAAGTCGTGTAAAACAAGCCATGAAGACGCCATGGCAACGCGGCCCGGCTCACCGCAATAAGTGTAAATGAGCTTGGAGTCGATGAAGCGAACTTTGAGGTTGTGGAGAACAGCGGGTTCGTGCAGGTAGCTGAGGGCCGTGAGGTCATTCTCCCCCACCAGGATGTCGGGGTTCCGGAGGTGAGGCAAGTTCTTCGTTTTGGGGTCTAATTTGTACTGCAAAGTCTACAAAGGGATGAGATTTAAAAAGAAGGGTGGTGTTTAAAGATTTGTTTACGTTTTCACCATCAGCTACATGTTCACTGTCTGGTTATAAACACAGAACAGAGCCTCTACATGCAGTGTGTACAGCCACTCCCACCATCAGCCAATCAGGGGACTAGCTGTGGCCCATCCCCCACGCAGAGCTGTCTACAAACTCAATGAATGTTTCATTTGTGCACCAGATGTGGCGACGGGGCAGATCCGTTAAAGGAAAGGATACTATCTCCATTCTGAGTGTCACGCAGGGTACGGATTAAACGCACCGAGAGAGAGAGAGAGGCAGGAAGGGATGGGGGAGAGCAGGGCAGAAAAGGCTGCCGTCTCCTTTCCGGACAGACATGCCATGGCAGAGCAGGAATTGATAAATGACGTGTGATAGCCTGTAGATTCATGTTAGTGGCACGTGTATCTATACATGACCATAAAACCTCTGTAGCTCAGAAGTGAGTGATAGACTATATTATTGGGCCCAAATGGTGCACACGGCAATGACACACCCCCTTAAAGACCCCCCATTGGTGGATGAGAAGGTAATGGGAGACCCCTGAAGATTTTGACTGCTTGCATTATTCTACAAGTTGGAAGCCCCTCCTGAGGTGGAGACCCATCAGGGCCACGTCCTGCTCACCGTTCCATCCTCCAGCTGCAGGTGCAGTGCAGTGTCCTTCTGCTTGTAGTCCTTGGTGAGTTCCGCGGACTTCCACACATCCTCGGCGTCAGGGATCCACACCCGGGCGTACTGCGGAGACGGGGCACCCGGGACATGCGTCAGCACTGCGGTCACCCGCACACCAGCATTAACTGCACCCTGTCGCCCCGGAGACGGCAAGAATGCTGACAAAACCCTTGCCTGCGCGGAGGGGCCATCCAGGGGCGTGCACATGGACGAAAGTGCCCGATTCGGGGCCTTAAAACATGCGCTGACTGGCCAAGCTAACAAGAAGCTGGGGCTCTGTCTCTGGATAACCTCATCAAAAATAAAAATTCAGGCACAAGCATGTTTTGGTCATGTGCTTGAACAAGTCTGAGAGACAAAATGTGGCCAGACTTCCAGGGTTTAACATGCACTTATGAAGAAACCATAATTAAAACTTCATATGCAAAACCAAATAAGCACATAAGTACAAATCTGCATTTCAGGCAGAGACAACCTAGTGAGGAGGGAAAAAAAAAAGATAAACAGATGCAACCTTTAAAATTTCCCTTTCAGTCAGACAGAGCACTGCTCTTTAGGGCTGGAGGTATCAGCTGATCCGCAGGCATGTGAAAAGCATCGATTTAAGGATCCAGTCACATGGTGGAGGAATCCAGACAGCAGTCCCTGAAGAAGCCAAACTCCCCAACAACGCTGGTGCCCACAGCCAGACAAATGCACCTTTCATGCGCCACGCTAGTCATCGGAAATAACGTGTCCACATGGATCACTGGGTCACCGCAGAGCTACACCGAGCCCAACGGGAGGTGTGCTAACCACAATGGGCAATGGCAAGATTGTTTCCGCAGTTCCTATGGTAACACTGGAGGGAATAAGTCTATAATTTTAAAAGGGCTAGCATTTGTTCTTCATTACTCACCATGCATAAATGTTACGGGGCGCTCAAACAAATACCAAATCACTCCAACGTGTACGAATGCTCAGGCTCAGACAGGCACGCGGCGCTTTACGGAGGCACGTCAGATGGGGAAAATCAGACCCGACTGGGTCACATTCCTGCTAAGGAACCTTGGGTGTCACCTGTCAGGCATCCTGGGCAGCCGAGAACAGGCTCCAGGTCCAAACTGCTGAGCCGCGTGGAGGTGCTAAAGGCGGCAGGGTCGGCTAGAACTGGGCCAGCAGAGCCTGCACTGTAGTTGGCTCACTCAGAGTAACATGAAGCTCCAACGTGGCAGATATAGGAGAGAGAGGTTCCCAACTGACCTCCAGAGAAAGCAGGGAACAGCAGCTGGTAGCTGACCAGGAGCACAGTAGAGCAGCTTCTGACTCCAGGGCATAATGACAGGAAACTGCCAAAACCCAAAAGAGAAAAGCAGATAACTGGCTTCTCCACCTAGATGAAGCTACTCTATCACACCTTGAGATACACCAGTGCCAAATCCACACTGGATAAATGGAACAAGACATAATTCTTCACTGTTCTCTGTGCAACCATTAATCTTCATGTAGGCCAACATACAAAAACCTATTTTTCTTTATTATTATTATTATTATTATTATTATTATTATTATTATTATTATTATTATTATTATTATTATTGCTTCTTACACATTAAATTACAGGGCGAAGTCAAGGTCTCTTCATACATCACATGAAAATGACATTTTAAAAGATTCATTAATACAGTATACACAGTTCCTGAATGACAACCAACATATGACACTAGTCGAGTGAAAAGATTGTCTGAGCTGAAACCCCACCCCTTGACCTCGTGGTGGTGAGACCGGTCACAAGAGCCAGCTGGAGAGAAGCAGGCTTTGTGGCTTCGGTGAGGCTGCTGACCAGATTGGGCAGCTGTCTGCGGAAACGCTGAGATTAGGACGCAGCTGCCGGAAAAAACAGCACGGGTTAAAAGGTGCACAGCGTGTCGATGCCGCGTCAACTGCAACAGTCATAGCAGACCTACGCTAAAATATTGTAACCACCCAGAGTCACATGACCAAACCAAATGATGCAACATCGCTAAGCAAACTCTACCAAAGCGCATTACAACAGAAAACAGCAAACTGTCATCTCAGCTCCATCTGTGTTTACTGGGTGGCTATGTGCCCCCCCCACCTCGGCCCTGGCTGTGTAACTGTGTGTGAAGTTTGTCCATTCCCATGGTTCAACGACATGTCCACTCAAACACTGCCCCCACCATATGCTTGTGGGTATGCCTCATGATAGACTAGAATCGCTGCTACTTTGCAACAAAATACACCCCTTTCAGAATCGAGAGGGATCTCCCCAAGGCTGTAGATCAGCTTCTCATGCAGAAAGTGCAGCACTTTCGACTTCACGCCTTTCTGCCGTTTAAATCGCCATCCAAGCTCGTGCAAAGCTAGACAGGGACGCTGTCAACAAGCCAGCAAAATCAGAAAATGGCTCAACACGCACCCTGATCCTTCAAAGCTCTCAAGACGATCTCAAGATCAGCTGAACCTGGGGAATTACTGCCATTTGTTCACTTTTTCAGCTGAGGAAGAACAAACAGGCTCTTAATGGAAGCTATTAAGCGCCAGGATAGCTCTGAAGTTGCTGATCCAGTGCAGATTGAGGTTGCTGATCCTGCGCCGATTGAAGTTGCTGATCCTGTGAGTCAACTCGGTAACGGTATATTGACTCCAGCTCACAACCTGAAAAGCTGCATCTGTTTGACCACGGCACAACAGAGCACATTCAAGAGAGTATGCAGCAGCAGAAGGGAGCAGTGCGCATACACAGTGTCAGGTCATCTCTTACACACAGCCTAGAAAAAACTGCTCATTTCGCCTGCACTATTTCCAAAGACTCAATGAATGATCACACGCTTCTGTCACCAGGCAGAATTAAACGCTTCCCTACATCCCCATGACCAAAGCTAAACAACTGGGCCCCGACCAGTATGCTGGGTCAGCATCACTGGGCCTTGCCTGATGACTCACATTAGATCAGTCGCTGGGCTAATCACTCGGATAAAAGCCGAAAACCTCCCAGTCACAAGACCGTAGTCAAGACAACGGCAGCTGATGACGCAGCGGGCAGTGCTGTGCGGATCACGGAGAGCGACCCAAGGGGAACATATAAAAAAAAAAAAAAACACAATCAGGAGGAACAGTCCCATCAAACAACACCTCGGTGTTCAACCTGCGGGGGGGGTTGGGGGGGGCTCTCAAGGGAGCCTGACCTGCCGCAACAGAAACACAGAGGGAGTGAGGAGATGGGAGGTGAATATGGAGGGGTTATTACAGAGGTATCACAGCTCCAGAAGGGCAGCAGTGCCTAGAGATGAGCACCCAGCTGCCGGGCACAAAATAAAGCGGCCTGGATTATTATGGATGACAATTAAGCGGGGCTTAAAAACACACAGGAATTCCCAGAGCGCAGCGTTCATAAGAAAAACACACGTCAGCAGACAACTTCTGCAGGAGCGTGACAAGGGGACAGCGTAGCAGGAGCATTATGGGACACATATAAGTGAAATTTAACCCCGCAGGTGGGACTGGCTTGACCAGGTTAATGAACCCACCCTGTGCACAGGAGGAGGATACGATAATCCTCCCTGTGACATAGAGCATCACGACCCCTTGACCAGCCGGGGAGATCCATGCTGGGATGACCCCGCGTCTGTCCCTCTGGTGCCCAATCTGCCAGTCTCCCCCATCACACTCACTCACGGTCGTGAATTGACCCGAACTACAGGAGGAAGAACAGCCAGGTGCAGCCTGTTAGCACCAGAGCACATGAAGAGGAAAGCGAGGCTACCGGGCATGACTGCATTGCTATTTTGTGCTTCCTCTGCCGGCCACTGGAGGACGGGCTCCCCCTTTGGGTCTGGTTAGCGTTTGCTTGCTCTCTGGGGGTTTCGGACGGGGATAATGTGAAGTGCCTTGAGACAATGTGATGTTGTGGAAATGCGCTATACAAATACATTTGAATTTCAGCTGAATTTAACTGAATGAAGGTGCCATGGAATCAGTGGCTGGATAATGGATGAGTGAGACATTGCAACAGGCTGCGACAAAACACCGGACTGAAGGAGGCAGCATCGCCAGGCCAGCTCAACGGCAGGAAATGTTCAGCCTTAAGTACAAGTTTAGAGGGGAAGGTTTTGCAAATCTGCTTGCAAAATCTGATCACAGCCAACAGGGAATTATCAAATTAACTTTCATTAAGTCCCAAAGCTTTTGCTTAAAAATCCAGGCCTTGTTTCCCCTCTTTAGCAACTCCACACCCTGCGCTGTCCGCGGGAAGAACGGTGTAGGAAACCACTGAGAACAAGGGAAAGGAACGCCTTCTGCACCGTTGGCCACTGAGGTCCAGGTTAGACCACAGGTAGAGAGGAGCACCAAGCGCCACAGCAAAATGTTACGGGGACCCACACAAAAGCCAGTTTCCCATCAACATAAGGCGGCATAATGCACGACTCTGACGTACATAAAACAAGAAGGGGCTAACTAGTGAGGAAACGCCTCTGCCAACTGCAGGAGAACCATGTCGTCATCATTTGAGGATTGCAACTAAATATAGTTTTCATGGTTTCCTTGCAAAATTACACTGGCAACAGCTGATTTACCGTTGCGTGAGTGAAGCCGTGTCAGACAATGGGTGGAGCTGCTCAGAATCCATTTCAGGACCACAGAAAAATAAACGCATGATTATATATCATTGACTGCCATCTGAAATTCAGCAAGCACATTCCAAGCCAAAGGTGGTGGGCAATACACCGTCAGTTACTGCACCATGACACAGCTGGTCATGTGGGCAGGTCAGATGAGCGAATCGCAGAGCTTGAATCCTGTCCAGAACCACTTACTGGGTTTTAACTGGGGCATACAAAGAGCCATACTGTTATATCAAAAAGATTTTTTTTTTCTAAACTATGTAAAGTTTATTGCACAAAGTCAAAGTTGTGAGTGTGTCAAGTCTAAAATGCAAATACGCTGCATCATTTTCGTTACCCGTCTTGCAGCAGACAAATTGTCTCACCACATATGTCTTTAGAATGTCATTAACAGAGATGCAACCAAAATCGAACCAAATATTCGGGCAGGATCAGCACCCCACTCAGGCTGTGTCATCTTCCACCTAAACTCTTCAGAAATGTTCACTGGCACTTCAGCGTCCCCCCCACCAAGAATCCACCCGCCGCACCTCCAGACCATTTGAGGCAGCCAAATGTATCCACAGTTAACCTCCAAACGCTTTGTCACATGATGGTGATCCATGTGACAATCTGCTGCAGTCAGAGCTGCACTACTGCTGACCTCGTGTTCGTTCCTTGCTGTTTTTTTAATGGTTCTTCTCATGCTCAGGGACAAATTAAAACCATTACTTTCAAATTCTAAAAACACAAGAAAACACCAAACCACTGAAGAAGGAACAATCACCCTAAGCCAAGCAAACTGCAAGAAAGACTGAAGTTCTCCCCAAGATTAATGATGTTAAGCCGGTTTTGTTAGTCAAAAAAGCAAGAAGAACCTGCAAATGAGATTACTGTAATTCTCCAAGTTTAAAGACTCCTGACATTGGAACTCCAGACATTAAAATCAAGGGGAGGGGTTGATAAACCAGTAAGCGCCCAAACGCAGCCAGCCTTTCCAGGTCGGATTCCCTGGAGCTAACAGAAGGGGCAGCAGGCTGGGATGAGTTTGTAGATGTTGGATGAACTCAAGCAGGGTGGCTGGGAGACGCCAAAAGAAGATAACATGTGATCACAGATGAAGAACTTTCCCAGAAGCACAGGGATCGCCCAGAATATTCAACCGCAGATTCAGAGAGACGAGATTGAGCAAACAGATGACTAGCGGAGAACCAACAACATCCTGCAAAACTTCACATCAGACTCCGTAACACAAGTCATTCTACCTAAAAACAACTCACAGCATCATCAAACTCAGACTGAACAAGCAGTTCTCACAAACACAGAAGACCTCTCCGGTTGTATAAGACTGAGGGTGTTCACAGGAGGCTTTTTAAATACCCATTAGACCGAAGTGCAACCCGCTCCCCCCCAAAACAGCTGTCCTGGGCGTGACTGTCCTGGACAACAAGTTTCCCACTGATTCAACAACTAGCCCAATGACTACAGTATATTATAAAAAAAACAATTCAAAACATCTAATAATAAAACAAAAGCATCCAACATTTTCTGTATATTGGGGGGGGGGGGGAAAGAACCAGCAAGGCTAATCCAAAAAAAGTTAGCTTTCATAAACAAACAGAATGGACTAGAAATGAATGCAGTACTTACTTTCAGATACATAAAATCCAGCTCTTGGTTCATCTTGCCACCCTGTCTAGGCCTGTGTCCTTCCTTCCCGCTATATAACCGCAGATTAACTGCATTGTCTGAGGGGCCCCAAAATGCAGGCCTTCCCCATTGTGTGAGAACAGATCCTGGGTCTCTTTCAACCTTCTTCTGCCTCAAGACTGCGCTCCCACAGATCCAGTCATGTCCAGTGGACAATTTTACAAGCACCGTTAGTCAAAGCAGGAGTAAAGAGGTCTGTCAGACGGCAGTCATCCTGCTTTTTGCTGCCTTTGAGCGCTGACCGAATCACATGGACAATAAGCGCAAAAAAAAAAAAAAAAAAAAAAAGTCAAAGAATGCATTCAAGAACAGCGAAAGACGGGTTTTCAATGCAAGAATGTTTGCAAACTAATGTATGTCGATGTTTAAAATGGAAGATAAGACAATGATGCAGGAAACAAATATACTGCAAACAAGATCCCCACAGTGTTAAAGTATAATTTTTATCACATTGTAGGAGCATTTGGTTCCCCCAATGTAATAAATGCCTGACCTCCCCCCCCCGAATAAGAGGGGGAAAACAAAATAAAAAACATCAGGCTATCAAGGCCGAATCATATAATTAAACAAAAGGACCTAATGATATGGTATACTAAGGTATCAGTACAGCGCACAGCTGCAAAAGATATGTGATACATCTGTTTATTCATATAGGTGCTCCTCAAATCACAGATTCACTTCTTTAATGACAGAGCAGAAATCACGGCTTTATGGATGGAGAGGCAGTAATAAACCTCAAGCATGTAAAAAGCACACAAAGACGACATATAAATTATTAAAGGATTCCAGGGCATAGTCTTTGCTGAAGCGGGGCCAGACAGTGCAAGACCAGACGGACACTAGACTGACAATAACACAAGGCAAAATTAGGCTGGAGAGTGAATTCCGGAGGTGGTGTGTGGGGTGAGGGGGGGAGCAGGTTAAATAACTATCTTTCTGCACCTTAAATGCAGCTTCATTTCATTGCTGAGGGGCCACAATAAGCAGCATGTTCTGCGAAGTCGGGCACAGATAATCCCAGACGCTTCTGGCTTCACGTTCTGCTGAACCCACTCAGGGTGGTGCTCGAAACTGGCTGCGGCCCCGGGGGCACGGGGTGGCATTCAAGCCTGCAGAAACCCGAACCTTTCCTCGGGCAGTCTTACCTCCTCACACCGCCGGCATTTCAGATGCTGTGCCAAAGAAAACCAGCCACGCGCTCTCCACCCTCGACAGGCCTTGACGAACATCTGTGTGTAACTAAGCGCATTTCTGCGGGTTTTGCTGCACGTGTCAAGATAATAAAATTATTATGCATAATAAGAAATGCATATATCTGATACAGGCAAACAGCTATTGCATCTTTGTCCTGTTAAGAAATCCCTAATCTGGGACCAGCAAGCAAGGAGCAAATTGCAGCAGAACAGACCAGGCCCACGTCCAGATGTTGATGGGCTGACCCTGATGGAGGAGGTGACAGACTCAGGCAGCTGGGTGCTGGTAGCCAGAGGCAGTCAGTCAGGTTGGCGGTACCCCCAGCAAACATCAACGCCTCACAGCACAGCCTCGGAAAGCTTAAAGCCCTTCCGCTAAGCACAGTTCCATTACAAGATGTACATCTACAGGCAAATCAGCCTCAGAGTCCTATATGTAATTATAAAGCTTAGAAATTGTTAATAACTGCAAGGCAATCGTTGAATTTCATTTCACTGCGCAGTGTTATTTTCAGGCAAGCTAACACGGAACATGAGCAAGGTCCTCTGCGTTAGTTTGAAGAAGTGATTTTTAAATTTTTTTATTCAGTTCAAATGAACAAAATTGTCATAACGGCCACGGAGAAGCTGCACCATGACAAGGATTAACGCAGATGCCGTGAGGACAAAAAAGAAAACACAAAATCCCGAAAACAGAAAATGTCCATTTTGCCAAAACAAATCTTATTGTTGGGGGTGAGAGATTCAATCATATATGAACAGTATGTTTTAAAGACGTTTGTGCACTGCGGTCTAGCAGCATTTGCTCAGATCCGCAACAGCAGCATCTAACATGAATGAGCGTCCATCATCCGGTGCGTCCAAAGCGGACTTCTTCCACCAAAAAGGAGCATCACTTTTAAACTGCGCTCAGACACACATTAAAATTTACATCGCCGCAATTTTAATTCCTGCGACAGCAGCATCATCGTTTTTCCGCTTTAAGGAAAGAGCCGCTCATTTACTGCAGCCCGTTAAACGCATCAGACAACCTCATCACCAAATGTGCAAATGATCTGAATATTTGTTTCATGGTCATGCAGCCTCTTTGGGATCAGTGCGGTCCACCGTTCATGTAGAGGGTCTGGCTGGGAGGCGTAACTAAACGGGCTGTCAGAGGCGAGTCTAAAAATATACCATTCAGCAACCCCC
>JAODKF010000009.1:8062654-8078929 GCA_026779585.1 Mormyrus proboscirostris
GCCCCACCCCCCCCCCCCCCGTGTATAAAATGCAAGATGACCGGAACCAGAATAGGACCAGGGACGTGAATTTCGTCGGGGGGAAATGTTAAACCGTTACAACACATTGACTTCATCATTTAGGTGACCTATGGAATGGTAAAAATGTAAAACTTACTAAAACATCAATTTGTGCCACGGTTCCAAAACCTAAGACACACGTACATTTACCCTCAATACAACTACAGTTCATTTAAATCTTCAAGTAGAATTCATTTAGCTCTTACAACATTTTCTCCACTGAGACTACATTCGACTTTTTTTTTTTTCCTTTTTTTTTTTTTTTTTTAAACATGGTCACCCTCCAGCAGCATTATTTAACTGTAGTCTGCCTGCTGATCACAAAATTCTTTCAGAGCACTTACACAAAAAAAAATGGGACAGGAAAAAGGAAAGAATGAGACAGTACTAACATGACAGGGGACAGTACTAAGGTAGGAAATGAGAAGTGAACTAAAAAGTGCCACTTCCATGCTTGCATCAACCGGCCAGTTTGCTGGCCACGAGGGAAGCTTTTCTCTGGGGCAGGTCCTGGGGGGTGGGGATGTGGTCGCCGGTGATCTCCGTCTTCTCAGCCGCGGCCGCCGGCAGCTGCTTGTTCTTTATCTTGGCCTTCGCCATGTTGTAATCCCCAGAATCGAAGTACTTTTGCTGCGGAGGCAAGTCACATGATGCCTTAAAACACCTTCAGAGCCACTTCCGACTGTGTTAATATCAGAGACGATGCACCTTTTTAAACAGAACGAAGCTAGTTAGATTTAAACGGAAATTATAAATCAAGAACAAATCGACAAAAAGAAGTAAAAACTGAGAAATGACCAGATATCCAAACTCATGCATCCGCAGAGGAAGGGCAGAGCTTACCCCCTTCTGAAGTCGTTTTCGGAGGAGGTCAGAGCCTCCAGGCTTGGCCCCAAGATTGGGGTACCTCGCCTTCAGCTTGGCTTCCTCTGCCTTCTCTGGACTGATCATCTTGTCCTCCATTTCCTACAAAAAAAAAATGGCGACGACAATGACGTGAAGGTAAGAGCCTACAGACCACTGCATTGTGACGGGACTGAAAGCCAGCATGTGCAACGTCGAGTGACCTGTTCATGCCGCTCCACTGGATTTCATACCACCCAGTCAATGGCAGGTACAGAGAGGCAATTCTCAGCCTCTCCCAGCCTTGGCGAAAAGTGCAAGAGCTGCCGAGTCATAGGAGCGAACAGATTTGAGCAGCATTCTGGGCTGGATCAGCTATTACTAATTGCATGTAAACAATAAATGAATACCAGTCCTTAATTCAGCGGAATACATTGACTTAATAAAAAGGCTCATGATGCTTTTACGCGGCAAAGCACAGATGAATCATTATTTAATCACAATACAAAAGTATCCCAAATGCTTGAGGGAGGAAAAATAAAAAGCATACAAAACACCCACAATCACTTCAGTGACATTCAAACAGAACTGTTCCTTGTTTGGCCTTAAAGAGAGCAATGAGCTCAAACCAACACTGAAAAGGGAGGTCAGGTAGAAATCAAAGCTTTATAAACTGCCATTAAGTCAGTAAACGGTGTCAAAAACAGACAGTCCATAATAGACACAGACATTAAAACGCAAACACAAGGTTAAAAAATAAAAAATCTACCTCAACAAAAGGATCGTGGGAGGAACAGCATATTAATGCCACAAGAATAACCATACCAGGGAGGTGTTCCACAAAGCCGTATTCCCCGGTTAGCTGGACAACTTAAGCCAAACATGAAAAAAGTCCAATAGGAAGAGAGAGAGGTAAGTGTCATCCCTACAGGACAGTCCTTACGTTTGGCTTACCTGGCTAATGAAGAAGTCCTGCTTCGTGTAAAACCCCCAGATTATTTTTGGCAGAGAATAAAACTATGTCGAGAAACCTATATCAAACGGCGTGAGACTTCATAAGATGTCTGCCAATCGTAATGCCACCAGGCATAACCTATGTATTTCACGTCAAATCCATTTAATTTGGATTTGACCCAATACTACGTTGCCTAATCCTTCTGATGGATAGCCGGTGTTCTGTCATAAAATACTTCCTATCGAGACGTGCTATCGAGCCTTGTGCAGTTCCACCGTTTTGGGATTAGGGTTAGGTTTTAGGGGTTTTGGGGGGTTAGGGTTAGGGTAAGAGTTAGGGCTATCGATTAGCACTACAAGAGACAAGGCATCATATATCGACAGAACACCGGTCCTCTGAGAAATGTCAATTAACAGAACAGATTATCGTTTGCGTACATCTCTTTAACAAAGTGAGTTTGATGGCACTGTAACAATCAAGTAAAGCGAAAAGTGTGACTGTTAGCTGATTACATGTAAATCACCCATCAGTGGGCGTGTTCCCTTCAAAATGTTTCACGTAAGACTTCATGCCAACGACGCGAGGTCTTGCCACACGGTGCCAGCGCACAGACCACGTGGTCACCGCGGCGTTACGCAATTTACGCAGCGTCACCGCCCGCCCGCTCTGAACCGGGGACATCAAGTTACGCAAATGGCGCTGCCAGCATTGGATCTGTTTGCCGGACCGTTTCAAGATCATCTAAAAGTTAAACGTTGCATGCTGCCTTAATATACAACATTGCGGACAATCCGAATCTCTTCACCAAAACGCCTAGGCCACGACAGCCGTATTTTAGCCGGAGTAACCGATGTCCGCTACACCAAATAAATGATGATCTATACCGGTCCGTTAATTTAATATTAATATTGAAATGGTCTGCCTGGTGTGACACGGCAAAAAGGACAGTTGGGGCCCATGCGCTCCTCGTGACTGCGGATCCTGACCGCCTACAGCCCATCCAGAGGGCACGCGCCAGCTATGGGAATACGAGGAATACGAGAAAAGAGGCGCGACGCGTTAAAAGTTCAGCCCCAAACAGCCCGCAGCACCGCAGCTACACTGGGCCCGGATAGCCAGACATTTCCTCCCATTTCCCACACGAGCCAGTTTACTCGTACAGAAACGTACAGCGTTTAAGGGTCGATCGCCCGTAACCACGCCAGAGAGCTGCATCTGCACCGCACGCCAGCGTCAGCAGGTCCGTGTTAGGAAAATGTAAAGATACTGTTGTATTAATCATGTCAGTCATTATGCTGACGCTCCAGTCGCCTGCCTTGTTTCAGGCGTGCACATAATTCTGCGTCGTTAGCTGATTAGACAGTAAAACTAGCTAGCTAACAAAACACACAAGATAACGCATTAAAAAAACCTTTTGTTCCTCGGTGGACGTTTCTTCGGCAGTTTTCGTCTCCTCGATTTCCTCAGACATAATTGTTAAATAAATATAACAGAAACCCAAAGGGACACCACCAGCAGCTCAGCCCTGCTCCGGGACTGATCGGTCTTTCAAACGCACCGTCGTTTCCCCCCGAAAAAAATGGCTGCCTCATTTAACGTCATTCCGTGCCAGCATTTTTACGATCTACATTTATAGGCTTATTTTATATGGTCAAACAAAGTTATAATACTCGATACACGGTATGCACTAAAATGTACGAAATAAGCCTTTAAAATATTCCCAGTGAGATATTTTATTCCGTCTGATTAGCCTCGTAAACTTACTGGAGCATTATGGGAAATGTATTTTACTCATCGACATCTTTCTGTGGATTTACGCATAACGGGCAAAAAACTGTGTTTTAATTATTTTATATAGTAAAATGCGTTTATACATTGTTAAATGTACATTACTCGATAAACTTCATGCTAATCGTTTAGTGATGGACGCCCCTCATTGAGTGTACGTAGTGTTCTGGCTAATTAACATATACAATAACAAACAATACTTGAATGATTTTATATTATTAATAATATTAAGTTTGTTAAAAATGTTGAAAATATTATGAAATGAAAAATGTATAGCAATATTTATTCGTAGGTGAATTACAGAGGTCTTCATTGGGATTTAAGGTGTGAATTAATTCTGAATAGTCACAGGTGTGACATATAGGATCAACTTGAGACGCAAAGTTAACCACATGCAATCTACACTTGTGGGGAAACACTGAAATAAGAGTCCTATGTAATGGCTTTTAAACAGGCATTTGTATTTTAACATAAGCATGTATATAGTTAACTGAAATAAATCATATGTGGATTATTAATTAGCTATGCAATGTAATTTGTATGATATTGTGTGTTTCACTGAAGGAAGTTGAACCAGTTCTGTTTAAACCATTGCTATTTTAGCCTACACTGGAAAATGCATAATACACAGCTTTTAGCGTGAAATGGCAGTGTCATTCTTATTGCATATAATTCTGTACAGATTTCTCCATTTTAAGTGACTTTATGTCAAAGACATGCCAAGGTTAATGAATCTGCAGATGTATCTTTGACAGAAACAAGTCAAACTGGTAGTGAACAGGCAGTTTATGTGTACATACAGCCAGCACTTCATTATGTGCTTGACTGTGTTTTTCAGCCTGCTTTTGTGATGGGGTGTCCTTGGAATGGGTGCAGCAAATTCCCATTTGACCCAGGAATTCTGATAGAGGCCATTCAAGCTCACATATCACATTTGGAAGTAGAACTTTCCCTAGTATTGATTGAAAAAATGTTAATTCCTACTGATATTCTTTCAATGGTGATTCATAGTTTGTCATTTCTGATGTCCAGGAGACAATCGGGGAGATGCAGTTCTGTAAGCCCCGAGTACTTAAGCACGTCATTCTGTCTCATCATTGTCAACTGACTGATGCTTTATATCTGTCTGGCGCATGTACCAATACACCCTCATTATGTAGAATTGCTGTTACATAACTACAGTGGAACCTCGAGTTACGACCGGCCTGACATACAAACAACTTGGGTTACGAAAAAAATTTCAATTTTGACTTATGATCAAAGTCTTCAGTTACGACCAGAATGCTGGTCGAGGCCAAAATGTGTATCCGTTTGTGCAGCTGTAAACAAACACCCAAGATGCATTCGTAAGCATCGGTCTGAGCCCAGATATGCGTATTTGTGGACGTAACTTTGGTCAGTGCGTGCTTTATGTAATTAATTTCACTAATTGCTATCAAAATGGCCCCACAAAAAGCTAGAAACGAAGCCAAGGAAGCAAGAGAAGGTAAAGAAAGCAATCCCAATCGAACAGATGGAAATTGTGCAGAAATACGAGTTGTGTTCGTGATCGCTCTCGCTAATATGTACAGCGTGTCAAAATCTAGCATCTCGACAATGTCAGCTCTCCTTCCAAACAATAACCACCTTCCATTTCATCCCCCCTCCTCCCTTCCTGCAAGCCAAAGATGTCAACTTGAATGGTGAGTACAGTATGACATTGTTGTTTCAGATAGGCTAGGCACATTTTATAACTTTTTGGTGTGTACACTAGGAAAATTAGTTTCTGGTAAATTACACACATTATACAACCCATTTTTATTATGAAAATGTTATGTAAGGGGTGCTTCGGGAGGTGTATAACACATTATGGGTATTCCCATTATTTCTTATGGGAAAAATAATCTTGACTTACGACTAGCCCTCGCAAACGAATTGAGTTCATAAGTCAAGGGTCCACTCTTTCGCCAAGTTAGTGTAATAGGACATAATTGTTCATTCATATTATTCATACTTAAATATAAAATTGGCAGAATGGTGAAATGGATCATAAATTATTGCTCAAAATTCAGTGCCCTATGCACCACAACTCAAATCCTTAACAAAAAACTCCAACAAAAATACATGACAGTAGATAAACTGAATATAGATGGTCAAATTTATTTCAAATTCTTTGCTTAAAATAAAGAAATATGCAGGTACGTGTGCATGTTTAAAGATTGCTTTATATCTATATTTCAGCTCTGAATATTACCCTCAAAAAATACATTGTATGATTTACATATACTTTTGCCCTACATCATAATGCGTAGCATGACAAATGATACAGGTGCAGTAAATGAAATGATTTAAATATTAAATAACTGAAACAAACATAAAGACTAAGCTAGTAAGGTCGTTTCTTTATATTGCAACTCTTCCGATAATGTGGTTCTGTAACAGCACAAACAAAGGTTCTATTTCCAGTTAAATTGGAAATACACAGTGTTTCTCTGACACCATCGCGTAACTTATTCTGGCTCAACTCCTTGTTTCATTACTGCCCCAAAGCCCAGTCCAACGTGTGATGGTTCTATGACACTAACAAACACCAAAGACTTGAAAAGGTCTGAAATTGAAATTAAAACTCACCCATTGGCCAATCAAAATCTATCAGCAACTGTAACTGTAAATTTTTTTTCCATGTTAGAGAAAAGCACTCCACTGAAAATTAAACTTTTGTCTCATATATTTTTAAGTCCGGTTGACAGTTTTTTTTAGGATGGGGCCTCAAACTGAGGGTTAGCATCTGGGAGAGAAGGGCGGATCAGCTGGGGACTCTGTGAAGGACTTGAGCTCGTAGGCAGCACCGCTGTCCACTTCCATGGATTTGCGAGAAAAAAGAAGTCGAATGTCTCTATGGAGGTAGATCTTTCCAGATTTAGAGCTCTGGAACCTGAGACAGTGGAAGAATGAGGTTATTCTATCATGTGTCGGGTGACACGGTGTTAGGAAGCACTGTAGAGGCAGAGGGGGAAAGTTCAGGTCCAGAAAGAAAAAATCTAGACCAAGACTTTTTTTTCCAACCAACCAGTCGAGTACTCTATGACCGACTATGCTCAACTGGTTGGTTGAAATAAATATTTTGGTCTGAATTTTTACTTTCCAGACCTGAACTATTCACCACTCTTTAGAAGAAACAAAGTTAAAGCATGTCGCAGAATACTACTGCATTGCTAAGATCCTGGCTAACCGGGCAGCAGAGCAGTTTCAGTTACCTCAGGTGAATGAGGTAGCGCAGAGTCCTCTCCTGACTTAATGGGAGGGGCTTTTTGCTGCCGTTGGCTTCCCGCCTAACAGGAACAGAAAAGGTTCTCTGTCGCAGGAATGTCTGGTGACCGGCTGGCATCTGTCTCAGATCGTAGATCACCACGAACATCTTCACCACCGTCTTGTTTGGGTTAAATAAGGTCTGTCAGGGAACAGAGAAGGTAAATTGTGGGATTCATGTCCAAAAAAACTTTTCAATTTAAAGTCTTACTTGGTTCTACATTTTTTAAAACTTTATAATATATATATATATATATAGTATTAAAACAATCACAGCACACATCTCAAGTAACTGGTTTTATGTAATAAAATGCAGCATTTGAATAAGCACTAAAATACAATTTGTAATATGCTACCACCCAACACTAGGGGGCACATTTTCATTCTTTGTGAGCTGTGTGTGTATTCTACTGGAGAACCCATCGTGTTATTTCATTTGTTCTCCTGAAACTGCGGTAATTGTATTGTGACAGCAGACTCAAATTTCAGATTAAGTGCCAGGAAAAAATTAACTGTGTAGGTGATACTATTAAGATAGATGATTTAAATAAGTGACTAGAATGGAATCTCTGGGAATTTGAATGCTTAAAAAACAGCACACTGTTTCTTTTTTAATTCAAATCCCATGTACACACACAAATCACATTTAGCAGGAGGCTTGACATCTTTCAAAGAGCACATTGGCTTATGGGTAAAAAATGAAGCTCTTACCACTTGAATAGTTCCTGATGGAGGCACTCGATATCCCCGTTTACCGAGAGACTCCAAATTTATGACACCCTATAAAAAAAGATTATAGAGGAAAAGAATGGCTGAATAGTCTTAACAAAAGCAGGTGGTAATATATAAAAAAAAATACTGGACAGAAAGAGGAAAGGCTTTATCTAAGCTAGGTGAGTCAATCGCTCATTAAAAGCATCCGGTTTTCTAACCATGTAGGGAGAAGGGGCGTTGTCGTCGGAGACGCTGTAGAAGGACACCTCGACTGGCATGGTCATGTGACTGGGGCAGAACGTCCCGCTGGCCCCCACCTCAGCAGTGAAGCCCTCGACAGTGCCCAGAGGCTCCAGGCGGTGGTTCAGCACACATTCCTGTCGAGATGTGATGTTGATGCCATCAAACTGATATAATGGTGTAAGGAGGAATCACGTGGCGGTGTTTTACTTAGTACCGATAACCAGTACTCATATCCAGTACTGAGCAGCGAGTCTGGCGGTAGGAAGTATTAGATATTTTATTAATTACAAGAAAATTAAAATGGCATCATTAGCAAAGAATAACCCCACAGGCTTCAAGCTAAACATTAAACCACTGATTTCTCGTTCAAGGCGCCACAGCTGCTGGAGGCGGGGGCCCCAAATTACCTCAAAGTTTCCCAGAAGGCTGAGGCTCCCTGAAGGTGCGCTCGTGCTCAGCTGCTGCTGTTCCCCCTCATCCTGGCCGGCCTCCCGCTTCAGACATGCTCTTAAACACAAAGCGGAGGGGAGCAGGCATGGTTAGCTTATGGCTAACTCCAGCACCGCTACATCACACGTCAACAGCCTGCGAAGTCATCACCAAAAACATTAACTAGTCAGAGCAGAAAACGGGATTCCCCCGTGTTACTCTCCATCGCGGACGAGGCCAAGCTCAAAGAAGTCGCTGGTGCTTCGGAACAGGGTCAATATGTAGCTTCTGCTTTGCATAGCAAAGCCTTAACTTGCATTTGTGGATGCAGTGGTGAATGGCGTTGACTGACAATGGCTTTCTGAAGAATTACTGAGCCCATGTCATCATATCCATTACAGACAGTTGAAGGACTTTTAAGGCGCATGAGGGACTGGGGATCACGCACATTCAGAAGTGCTTTTCAGCCTTGCTCTTTACGCACTGAGATTTAACCCGATTCCTTGAATGTTTTAATTATATTGTGTGCTATAGAGTAAAACACCCTAAACCCTACTGATTTGTCTTTGAGGAACACTGTTCTCAAAGAGCTGTATTATTCACTGGCGCATCTGTGGGCAAACTGGCAAGCCTCAACACATCCTCACTCTTGAAGGACTAGACCTTTTTTTTGATGGTTCTTTTTATCCTGCTACATGACTGCCTCGGCTTTTTAACATAACCCGTTTCACATTTTCTTATTATTTCAACTTGTCACATTATTATCAGTCCTAAACTGCCTGTCTCAAGTCTTTTGGGAATATGTTGTAGGCAGTGATTTCAGAACAAGCACATAACTAGGCTCAGGCAGTATGTAATTTTGATATTTCCCAGATATTTCTCGGTGTACAGTATTTTGATGTTGCTTTCTAAAGCAATGCTATTCTGGTATTTGAAATTCTGTCAATAAAATTTGCCAAGTTAGTCAAAATACACTTCAAACTACTGCAGTAAATCGTATTACCTTAGTAGCACCCAAGACAATGTATATCTTCAAAATGTAATGCCATTGATTTAGTGTTGTTTGAATACAAGTCTTATTTGCCATTTCCATGGTGCCCCAACTGTTTTGGAATTGGGGTTATGTACATTTTACAAGAACATCACATTCACATCCAGTACAGTAGATGACATTCGCTGTCATGTGTGAAGCATGTTAGTGGTACCTTCTATTAGCAGCCAATGGCAGACGACCATTGTATCGAAGCAGAGATGTATCCAAGTCAAAGCAGCCGTTCTGTGACTTTCTTTGAGGAACCTGAAAAATACATATGTAGCACTTTTAGTTACACAAAATGACAGCATTAAATAAATACATAAATACAATGTATCAACACAACACTTTTACAATCAGAAAAATACATGAATGTAATACAAATGAACACAACTCCTTTCTACACTCTTCTTACACTCGAAGATCAACAGAGACTTTGAATAAGATCGACAGAGACCGAGAGAATAAGATCGACTTTGTTGATCCCTGGGGGAACTTCTGGTGCAAACAGCACCAAGAACATAGGCACTACATCCGGCTGTGCATTAGCAGATAAGGCACAAAGACAGTATACACAGGGCAAACAAAGTAAACATAGTGCCAATAAGCAGAGCCCTATACAGAAAGTTTGAATGATATATGAGCTGAGTTCCGGAAGGAGACACCATTCAACAAGGAACATCACTGCTGACGCACAATGGATGACTGAATAAACCAATGAATACCAGAAGAGGGTCAACATGCGTTGCATTGATTACAACAAAGCTGTTTTGTCATGCTATGTCAAGCTAAGAAATATTCTCAGGATGTACTAGAGTAACTACTTGTCCTTATGATGACTCTCTATACTAGGAGCTACAGTCATGGCAGAATATGAAAAAACAAACAAACAGTGATGAGGATACATACTATAACCAGGGCTGCAGATAACTGGTGCGCGAGTACGCATTCACCTTTAAAAGCGATACGTGTGGTAATCGAATGCTGTGACAGTGCAAATGCGTACGCATTTTATGTGCATTTCCGCTGATATGACTGGACTTTACATGCCATTTGAATATATAAAGCAGACAGACAAGTGGGCGACAGAATGAGAGTTAAAAATACACAAATGCATCTACGTCCAACAATTGTGAGATGCAAACTCGGGAGAGACTCACAGGACTGGAAAGCAGAGGTAGTCCAGTGCAGGGGTGGAAAGCCGTCCCATCTATAGAGTGGCGATTCTGTCTCTTCCACAAATTATGTGCCCTCAAGGTGGACTGGCTACTTGTTCTCTGTACG
This sequence comes from Mormyrus proboscirostris, assembly GCA_026779585.1. NCBI lineage: Eukaryota > Metazoa > Chordata > Actinopteri > Osteoglossiformes > Mormyridae > Mormyrus > Mormyrus proboscirostris. The sequence continues at coordinate 8,073,292 of JAODKF010000009.1, forward strand.
CAAAACAGTAATATTATCTATTAATGAAACAGAAATAAAAAAGACATACTTTTCATATCCAGTGTTACAAGGTAAATTAATCATATGTTCACGATCTATATGTCTAAAGTGGACTGAGTGTATAGATGATGTTTAGATGATTTTCTATTGTCCTCCACATCAAAGACTCACCAGAACATCACCATTCTGGAGACATTCTTTGACTGGGGTTCTGTGGACAGTGCTGGTAGAGCTCCCGCCTACGGAAGGGTCCACGTTTTCGTCCTGAGGCTGGGAATGCACCTGCAGATCCACACCTATGGGTCCAGCGACACTTTTAGGGGAGATATCTCGAGCCAGCCTGGAGCCGCCCTGCTGAGCAGGCTCCTCGTGTCGCCGAGGTCTCCCTAGGGCACCCGACGAGCCGCAGCTGTTCTTCCGGGTGTTCTGCAAGCTGTCCAAAGCTTTCAGCTCTGGTCTAAACGGGGTTTCTTCCAGTTTAGCAAGAGCTGTGCTCTGATGCTCATGGGAATGTCTCTGACAGGTGCTGTCTGTGACTTTTAGTCTGCCACATCTCAAATCTGTGCAAATGTTTGAGTCTGTGCCGTTTGCATTGGCTTGGTCTGCGGAGGGAGCCTCAGACCGCACCTGAAGATTCTGCTGACTATACGGCTCCTTATTCTGTTCTGCTGGTTTTAATACGCCATTGTAATTTACGTGTGCCCCCTGCATGAGCTTACTACATCTGCTCTGGGATTGCTGGAAGGTGTCCTGGATGAGTCTGGAGATATCTTGCACCACGTCTGATATCCTCGAGTTCTCGGTGGGGTCAGGTAAAACCAACTTCCTGCAGGTGGCCAATTTTGGGGAAAGTCTGGACTCGCTGTCAGATTTACCTGTGACATATGGGCGACGCAAAGGGGTGTCCGAGGCAGAGGGTCCACTCTTGACATCATGCATGTGTTCTGGGTGGGTGCCGTTGTTGTAGCCTGGGCAGTGGGTCTCCTTGGCTTTCTTCAGTAGGACGTCCTCAGTGGGTGGAACCCAGGAGGACTTGGGGCTTTGGATCGGCATGGTGCCAAACAGACTGTCAGGGATGTGCGGGGTAGAGGGAGCACAATAGTTCAAGTGCTGGGCGATTCGGGCGATGACCTCCTGCCTCTCCTGGAGCAAGCTACCGATCAGGGGGTTGGTCTCCCCTACCTGAGGCCTGAGGCCCGGGCTGGGTGTTGTCAGGTGGTCCACCAGGGAGAGGGATTTGAATGATCTCACTGGCATCTCAGGGGCTAGCACCTTGGAGGCTTCTGTGCCGTTGGCTGACATCACATGACCCTCTGATGGCTGAGTGTTGGGAACTCTCGTCAATGTTGGGTGGAGCCATTTAGCTGGTTTGTTGGGAGGTAGGACTTCAGGACATTGGCTAATCCTGGAGCCACCAACTCCATATTGGGAGTGGGTGGGGCGAGCAAAGGGGGAGGAGCCTCGGCTGTGGAGCTGGCTGGCGTCTTTGATGTCGCACCGTTGGGGGGGCTTCCTATCACGGTCACGGCCCCTCTTCTCATAGTAGTTCAAGCTAGTGTGGATACTACACTTCAGGACTGGATAGTTGGGCTGCCTTGGGAGGGACTGGACACGGACTTTCAAGGCTACACTGTGAGAGATGTTGGGAACCGGAAAAGCATGCTCGGTTGGGGGCTGGGAAAAATGCCACACCAATTCCTCATCAGCTGCGCTTATCCTGCCAGACGGGAAATAAAACCAGTAATCAGCCAACATGTCTTGCAAAAAAAAAACAAAGCAAAGAAAACCTTTTCTGAAAGTCTTTCCGATGTTGAATCCATAATATGCTGGCCTATTTCATTGTGGTTATTCATAGATAATTCCCACCCAGGACACGCTCAAGCAATGGTCAGTGCACCACGTGCTTCGCTCACCTATACAGGATGTTCCTGGGCACGATCCCGTGGGAAGCGCTGAGCCAGGCGCTCAGCTGGGAGAAGAACACGTAAGAACGGACGGCCAGAAGCAAGGTCTTCTCCTCGATGAAGCGGTCCCCGCTCCTGCTCATAGAGGCAAAGCAGACACTCAGTGCTGTCTATTATGGAAAAATGGCCGTGGTCATTATCGACGTCCCATACAGAGAAACTTTAAGGTAATAACTCAAGGTAGAACTGAGTGAGCATAGAGGACCTGCGGCTGGTTCCAAACCTTCAGAGAAACACAACACTGTATATCAGAAACAACCTGCCACTGTGCCCAGCCACACCCTTCTCCAGACTGATGAACCAGCGACACGTACTGCCTGGGAACAGGGTGCATGGTCCACCTCTCCAGCAGCAGCGCATCCTGTTTGATGGCAGGATCGTTGAGGTCGTTCCCGTCCGTTGCGGGTCCCCCGTCGTTATAGCAACAGTCGGGCAACAGCATCACCTCGATCATGACGGGGATGTTATTCCTCCAGAGAAGCATCACCTCCGACCGCGTCTTCCTGGCTTGCCGGCACTAGGGGGGGGGGGGAGGGGATTTGGGAAGGCGGGTCAAAACAGCCCAAGCCGATGCCCAACGAACAGCAAGCACAAAGAGGCTCGGGAGTGGCTAAGCTTGGAACGCAATACTATGGAGCAGGGAAAGATAAAAAAAAAAAAACCTTCACCACAAATATGCAATTACTTTTTGCTGGAGGCCAAGCATGATAAACAGACATGACACACTAAGCATAATCAATTGAGCTATATTCCATTCTTTTCATTCATGCATTACTTTCTGCAACTTGCTTTGGTTGGATGCGATTTGTTAAGATTCCAGGATGAGCATATAACTAGCAGCGCGTTGGTCTTTGGTGCACGGTCAGTTGTTTTGGCGTACCCTAAACAGAGGTCATGCGCATTTACGTAAACGTTGTGTGCATTTTTATAGACCAACCCTGACGCCTCCTACCTGCGGCAGCTTGTCGCTGCAGTCGTGTCTGTTGTGGGCAGGCTGGGCAGTCTGCGCAGGCGGGCAGTGGAGCCCCTCGGTGCGGCCCTTCACGGAACATTCCGGGGTGCGGCCCTCTGTGATCAGCAGGGTCAGGGACACCAGGAACTCCTCTGCGTCGTACTCGAAGTACTCCTCCCCGGTATCTGTTAAAATGTAAAGGCTGCATTATATTCCATCTCACATTTAGGATTCCTTTGCTTTTGTGCTATGGGGGCGGGAAACCAAAAGACAGGAGGGCACACAGCGCATGTAGCAAAGCCATGCTGGGGCCGACGCTGGCCTTCCATTCGCATCCGAGTTGGGCTGCCGGGACAGCGTGTGCCTGTCAATCCTCCAGCAACCTTTATCTACATCAGAAGACAAGCTCCGACTTGGAAAGATGGACCAGATGGTTTTGATCCAACAAGACAAGTCTAACCCCAGTCCCTTACAGCCACAAACTATATACTATCTGAACACAAAAGAAGAAGCAAAACTGAAATCTGATCACAGTGTATTTTGTGAAAACCTTTCACAGTCTATACATGCTGCATAGGGCTCCCTTGAACCGTAGCTGCCTCTTCGGTCCAAATCCAAACACCCCCCCAGGAGAGTTTTGTCTCTGTTCTCTCTTGTAAGGCCCCCGTGAGATTCACAGCCTAAGACACAGCCGTGGTGTGTCACTCTGGGGGGGGGGGGGTGGCAGATGCAAGCCGTCCGGGACTCATTACAGCGCAGTGCTGAAGCTCGGTTACATATCCGTGAGGTTAAAATAAACACTGGGGTGTGCGGGGGGAGCTGGCAGATTCTGCTTTACATTTCTAACAGGTGAGCACACAGGCAGAATTAACAGGAACTTATGTTTTATGTAACAACAGAGGCTAAATAAAAAAAGATGAAGAACATGAAGTCAGTCCTCCTCTGTTGTGTTCTGCTAGGCAGTTATAATCATCCATCTATCTTATATTCCATACAGTGGAAGTTTGTAGGACAAATTAGGGGGTACCCTGGATGGGAGGGGGGGGGTCATTGTAAGGCAGACAGACAGAATGCGGGGGATTTAGAGACACGAGGAGACCAGCAGGCTCAATAACATGCAGACCCTTTGAACTCCACACACAGAGACGGGGTAGGTGAGGTCACGCTAGTTATAATCCACCAATTTCAAAATTACTGCACCTTACTGGCATTCATTTCTTGGCAAAGAAGCCTTTTTAAAAAGGTTATATTAGTGCAGGGAATTTAGCGTCACCCCCATTTAATCGGGTGGGCAAAGCTCCCAATTGGGATGTGATCATTCAGGAAGCAGATCTCGCACAACGGCTGTTCCAGTCCGGTGTTTCCCAGCCGGTCCTCGGCAACCCCCTGGCGCTCCCACCCAGCTCCCTGCCAGACACTCCACATTTCTACAAAAACACGGGCAGTCTGGGGGTTCCCTAAGGTCCAGTTTGAAAAACACTGCTAGCATCAATGTCTTATAGCTACTGGGATCTGCGCCCAAGCATTTTCATGTCTGTAAAAACAGGAACCGCCTAAATGACAATGGTACTGGGAGAAGGAGGAGCCATGCTCTAACAGCAGATTGCTCCATTATGGGGCAGTTACAGAGCTTCAGTGGGCAGGGATCCATCCTCTCAGCTGGGGGTGAGCTCCGAGCACCAGCCTGGACACCTCGCCCATGAACGCTGAGGGAGGAGCTCACACGACAGGCTGGTTCATCTTAACCGGCGCCCTTCTGGTGGCTGAAGAGATATTTCCTGGTTCTAGACACCGTTCCGCTGACAACGCTAGCATGTGGAGCCTGTGAGGAGATGGACAGGCTCTGGGTCTCTAGCCTCCCCTGGGGAGGGACAACAGAAGGACCGGGATAAAACAGTCACACCATTCCAGTTCATTCCACCCATTCCAAAAGGGTTGCCTTTGAACACCTACTTTCCACAGCTGGCCATATGTTTCTTTAAGTCACACTAAATTTAAAATAACTTAATAATTTTAACTGAAGGGTGAAATCCAGAGCAAAACAGGAGTAGCACATAACAAAGCCACCATTTAAGCCGTATGAGAATTACCCACAATGCCGAGAGTCAAAACGCAGCACCATAGCAACTGTCGCACCATTTCCAGCGAAGCTGAACACAGAGGCCTTGTTATCATGGTAAGGTGGCAAATGTTTGGACACCATGAAAAATGAACATTTAGAGGGGGCTGAAGTCGTGAAGTCCCAGGTAAACTTTAATGTTTTGTTTGGGCTATTTGAGGAACGGACCAACAAAAAATAAAATTCAAAAAAGGAGCAAATGGAATGTTGGTGAGGCTGCTGGGCAGTCAGAGACTCCGGAGCCGGAGTGCTGGCTCGCCCACAGACAGCCGACTGTCTCCTGTTAGCGCCTGTAGCAGCTCTGCTGCTGGGCAGTAATCCGGAGCTAAAATATGCACAAGTCAAAAGGAGCATAATGTGTGCAGAGGAACCAGGGGAACGCCAAACAAGCCTCGGCCCCCCGGGCCTCCCCTGCCTGCCTTGGCATGGGTTCAAGTGAGGGAGATAATGGGGCCTCATTCACGTTTGTCTCCACTCCCTACAGAACTCTGTGTACAAAAGCATAAGCAAGGCCAACAGAGTGCCTGGTGATTCCGAGGCTGATCCCGAACGTGGATGAGCACGGCGCCCGGTGATTCCGAGGCTGATCCCGAACGTGGATGA
>JAODKF010000009.1:8081661-8104302 GCA_026779585.1 Mormyrus proboscirostris
GGGGAAGGATCATTTCCAGACAGAAACAAAAACTTGCCGCACCTCAGCTGCAGCAGTCAGCGCAGACAAAAGCCCCGTGACAAACTGGCTCCGTGACGCCAGCGAGCACATTCCGTTTCTGGGAGCCCCACACGGATCATTCCGTGAAACTGGATGTTTCCGTGCCCTCGGATCCATCCACCTGCTTCATTTGATCAAGGCTGGTGAACCACCTGCTGAATTAGGGAGCATCACGAGAACGGGGCCCAGGAAAGAACACAAGAAATTTACAAACCAGGAGGCTATTCGGCCCATCAAGCTCATTTGGAAACAGTCCCATCCCGGGATAAATTTGCCAGGTTTTGCAGACAAATCCTAGCAGCAGTGACCTAGAATGGGGAAGGCAGGTGACGGGTCAGGAAGGCTTTGGACCGGCTCATGGCATGGATGCAGGGTCCAGGCCTCACTGGGTGATGATCAGTGTCACGGGACTCTGCTGAGTGCGTGCTCTCCTGCCGTGGGGTTTACTTAGCTCACTGCACTTTTGAGGAACGTGGCAAGCGGATCATCAGAGCCGTTCCCACCGAGGTTCTGGAGCAGAGCCTGGAGATCAGCTGGGTCGTGGCGGCATGATGCGGCAACGCCCTCAGCACGATCTCCACCCGGGAAGCCTGGCTGCAGCCAAAAGTGGGCCCAGACAAAAACAGACCTCACGAAAAATTGCTTTCTGCGATGAGAGTAACCTCCTTGTCTAGAACGACGAGTAATAACAGGCTCATGTTTACCTTCCTGGTCATTATGCTCAGCGCCAGTTTGAGAACTGGCCCAGATTAATGCCGCCTCCACCAGCTAAGTGGCAAGCCTGGCCACTCTACACCGCTTACACAACACACACATATCCTACGCGGCTGCCCCCATCTCCCTTCTCGGGGCAGGACAGCAAACAGGCGCCAATCCTGTGTGCCTCAATGCAGCCTGTGCCGCCTGCCCCGCCCGCTAAAACAGCAGAAAATAATCGCTGTAAAACGAGACAGACTGGCGGTGCATTTATAGTAGCTTTTAAGTCCGGCCCACTGCCGTATTAAAATCGGCAACCAATTAAGAGCAGAATGAAGGTCACCATGCGCGGATCTATTTTTCACAACGGCTCTGACATTCCAGCGGAGATTGACCCCCCCCCCCCACCTCAGCAGGAGGTGCCTGGGTGTCCAGGTCAAACACTTTAGGTTTTCTCCCCCAACATCCTTGGAAATATGAAAGATTTTCCTCTGCCAAACAAAGAGGTTTACACAACATGGCAGACAGTAGCGGGTTTGAAAGGCTGCGGGTTCCACGCTTCTCCCGTTAAGGCCTTGGGCGACGTTCCAGGGATTACGTGTGAGTACACAGATCGCTGAAGTGTAAACTGATAATCTGTGAGGCTCATAACTGGCACCGTTTGGGAGTCGAATTGGCTGGAACCTCCTGTACCGTTGGGCTGCAGCATTGCAGTTCCCGCTGCGAAGAGGAAGCGAGTCCGCAGGCGTGCCGCCGTTCTGCGTCACTGCTGGACGACAGCGCAGTCGGCGTGAGGGATCGCGGACAGCGCAGTCGGCGTGAGGGACCGCGGACAGCGCAGTCGGCGTGAGGGACCGCGGACAGCCCAGTCCTGGGTGAGAGTGACACCGACGGCAGCCGCAGAATGTCATGGCAGGGGATGCAGGCTGCGGTCCTGACAGCCGTCCGAGACGCAGGGTTCCAGGAGGCTACGTGTCTCCATATGGGACACGGCCGTCCATCCGGGGGGGGACTTAGAAAAAGCGTCTGGGGGTCCGTCGGCGTGGTTGTTCCAGACACTCAGGCAATTCTAGTGATGTAAACATAACCACTTGACAACCTAACTCTCTGACTCACGACAGCCCTGACGCTCCAAAGCATTCGCCAGCCGCAGGTCGACCCCCAGCGATCCCCCTAAATTGGTACAATGTGACCTCTGACCCCTGACTCTTCAGGAAAGCCTCCCAGCCCCCACGCGTGACTCGTACTGCCTTCATGTTCACGTGCAGCACTAAACTAATCATCTAGACTTTATTGCTCATTGTCACACTGGCAGCCTGTGTCATGCAGAGGTCTTATATACGCTGAAAAAGATTATTTATTTTTTTTTATGTTACTAAGGCTGCTGGAAAAACAGGAAATGAGCCAGTCTCACACATATACACATGGACTAACAGCGGATGACGCTACAAAAATGCCCTACTGACAAACAAAGAACAAAAAGAGCCCATTCTGGCAGCCTGCTTATTCCAGAATGTGACCTTATCCCATCACACACAAAGGAGTAGGTGTGAGGTCCGGGAATCTGACCCTAGAAGCGAATCACACCAGCTACCCTCTTAACAAAAGTAAGTGGGTGAGAAGGTGAGGGCGAGGGCAACAGCTCCCCCTAGAGGGACAGAGGACCACAGCGAAGGGACATGCGTGGGCCAAGGTGACTCCCCAGTCAGAACAGGAGCAGCTACAAGGCTCCAGAAGGGCCTTCACCTCTCCTGGGGGAGTGTTATCAGCAGACAGCAGGGACCCAACGGACTGATCCAGTGACCAAGGGGTTATCAGGTACTTGTCTATCAAGGCAACACCTTGGAGATCTGTCAGATCTTCAGCTCAGATGATCTCATAATGCAACGCAAATGAGGGGCAACTCCCAAGAACACAGTGGCTGGATGAGCGCTGACGGGTTATTCCGACCACCTTTGGAGTACGCCTCCGAAACAAAGCAAGTGTTACAAAGCTTCCGTTATTGTCATATATTGAACGTTACTGATAATCCATTAAAGTTCATGAAATGCTGTTTTGTTATTGAAAATTGGTCCAGAACTCTGACATAGAACAAAATCTGATGAAAATCTTTGAACAAAAAGCTTGGAGAACCCCTGACCTATAAAATGTAAGGACGGGACGCTCTTCTGAGTGGTGACTGGCCAGATCCGGATGGGCACCGGTGCAGGAAACGCAAGGGCAGACAGGAGATGACCGCATACCCCAGTGGCTCCTTCCCCGACAGAAGCACCTCCACCCCAACGCGGTCCCACGTCAGCCGTGCGTCTGGCTGCCGATAGCAGACACCCATCACCACTCTCTCCGGGCCTCCCCAAACACACCCATGAGGTGGGGAGAGCTTCACGCACAGCGCTGCACTGTACTCTAACCACGCCGCCGGACACGGTCCGCACCTGGACCGGGATGTCTGATGCAAATCACTTCACGATATGAAAAAAATTTCAATGGCTCACTGAGAAATATGTCAGATTTTCCACTTAACTATTTATGAAAAAAGAGCAGAAGAGAGAAGCTTCTCTTGGATGTTTCTGACCGCTGAGAGACACAGAAGCAGCACAGGGCAGAAACACAGCCCCCCCCCCCCCTCAGGTGTCCCATCCTCCGCTCACTGCACGGTTGTTGAGTAGTCCCTCTACCCTTTTTGTGAAAGAGCCATATTCAGAGCTCACATAGCAACAAGCCCTGCGACGCGATTGGCCGGGAGGCAGACGACCCCCCCCTCACTTCTTGCCCGGCTCCAGTGCGGCTTCCTGTCAGTTTGGCAGCAGAAGCGTCCCTCGTCTGGTCGCGCGAGCCCAGCTGGGGCGCCGCTCCGGCCTTGCCGAAATGCAGCCGGCTCTGGGGATTACCAAAACCCAGAGAACAAATGAGCCGTTTAAATGGCCGCTGACTGGAAGGGAGACCCCGTCTGTCTGCTGCAGATGGGAGCCGGTAGGATGGTGCGTTCAAACACTGGGGATTTGTATGACAAAACACTGGCATGCGAGAATAAAAACGTCAACACCTGAAAAGACTGTCAACATCTCCCTACTGCTGTATCACTCATTATGCTTGCGGACTACACAGGAAGCAGCCTGTTGCAGTTCTGTGCAAGAAAAACGTACATTAACGTCTCACTTCGGCCTTTCAAACATAAAACCATTTTTTTTTTTTTTTTTTTTTTTTTTTTTTTTTTTTTTTAAAAGGCCAGTACCTCTTTAAGAGCAACAAAACATTTCAATGTCGCTCATCTCTTTGTTCACACCCACATAAGTTTCCTGTTACCGGCACGGAACAGTGAGCCGCTTTGTACAAAACCGGCATGAACTGAGGAGGAAAATAAGCAAAGGAAAGCAAAGGCTCAAGAGGCAGACTGTCAGAGGCAGACTGTCAGAGGCCGCGTCTCTCGCATTCCACGGTAACAGGCTGAGCAAACCGCTTTCGGTTAAGAATTCCCTGCAAAAAAGCTGGTGAATGGTGGCCTAAGAACCCCCCCAGGGACGCTGACTCTGCAGCCATCATGCATTTGACCCTGCCGTGTCACACCAAACCTTGTATTGCACGTGTTGGTAGAGAGGGACAGAAGTTTGTTGATATAAAAAGGGGCTGAGTGGCAGTCAGTAATGCAGCAGGGAGACTAAGTGCATGGTTCACACTAGGTTTGGGTGCTACTATGAAAAAGCAGTATTGTATTTTGGGGGACCCCCAACTCATACCAGACCCATGACAGGCTCATATCAGGAGAAACCCCCCAGCCCCAAACTTCCTGTTCACAGCTGTGACTCGGATTACATAAGCTCCACTCCGACTCTCCGCATCTGCAGCCTCTGCCCTCCGAGCTGCTCTGGCCATGGGTTTTACCCTTTTGGGCACATGTGGCAGGACTAGCTAGCCCCCCCCCCCCCTCCACTACCCCTGTTGGGGTCAGCTGGCCCTGCCACACGTGGCCCCTCCCGTTAGGGACAGCTGCTTCAGCGCTATAAACAAAATGGAGAAAATACACCCAAAAGCAGCTCTGGTGAGGAAAGTAAGCCGAGCGAGCGAGAGAGAGAGAGAGAGAGAGAGAGAGAAAGAGGGAGAGAGAGAGAGAAAGAGAGAGAGGGAGAGAGAGAGAGAAAGAGGGAGAGAAAGAGGGAGAGAAAGAGGGAGAGAGAGAAAGAGGGAGAGAGAGAGAGAGAAAGAGGGAGAGAGCTCAGCTGAAAGGTTTATTTAAAAAAAAAAAAAACCAAAACAAAAAAAAAACACCCATTACTGCCACTTTTAGTCCCATCAGTCACGCTCATTCTCACCTATGCAGGAACAGTCAAATGATATGTCCCTTTATATAACATTTCAGGTCCCCACGTTCCCGTAAACGCTGGGAAAACTGTTCATTTACGGCTGCTTCTTTCAGCAGGATTGTACGAAATGAAAAAAGGACAGATCTATGTTTGTGTAAAAACAGACGAAAAAGATGAAGCCAGTAAAACAGCCGGTTACATAATGCACAACCTCACCGCACCCAGATCTGGGTCAAAGCCGGAGCAAGGAGAGCGGGCTGCCACATACGGATCAAGGATACTGCAGCGCGGTTCTGGCAGGCATGGGCCTGGGTCAGGATGCAGGCCGGGTAGCTGGAGGAGGCGGTGACGACGGCGAAACGTTGGAATACAGACCTGCTAAGAGGTCACATCTGTTTCCCTTGCAGGCTGGTGTGGATCATATTACCCAAAGCACACATGTAGCGACTGTGGGAACACCTTATCTCTGTACCGCCTCACAGACGGACGTTACATAATCCCGTTAATACCCCGCTTTAACCAAACCCACATGTTCTTCACGACACACTCTATAAATGAACATCTGAAGTACCTTTTCCAGGAATGGTGTAAACACAGAGCTGAACTCTGATTTTAAAAAGCAGGACTGTCTCTAAAAGAGCTGGTAAAATAATGCAGTGAAAAGAAAAAAAAAAAAAACACAAATTTTTTCTTTTGTTTACGACCACATGGTAACTGTGACGACAAGGCACGTCAGCTGATTGGTCTGTGGGCTGGGACGATGGCAACACCCTGCTGGAGGTAAAAACAGAGGATTCCTCAGAATGACTGGCATGAGCTCATCATGTGACACAGAGGCATAGGGAACCAATGAACTGCTTAAACACAAAGCCTGGTGTAGCAGTAGCCTAGTGGAACCTGCTAGCAAGGCTAATCACATTAATCACCATTCCCCCTTGGCTCTCAGAAACCCGAGTGTTCAAATGACTGAACAGCAGGCTTCTTCAGGGCTCTGTCTGGGTCAGAACCAACCAGACCGGAGATCTTGGTGCAATGGACCTTGCTGTCGAAGAGAAAAGTGGGACATCCTGCATCACAGCTCCATGAGATAAGGCACTAACTGCTAACAGCTACACCTCCTAGCCACCAACCAACACCCGTCACAGAACCATTGAGCAGGAGTCCCAGAACACTATGAGTTACAGAGGGAGCAGCGGTACCAAAAACAAAACCCGGTGACGTCATGCCAGAGTTTCCACCCAGATCACCTGCAGGTCTGGCAGCAGGCTAAAAGGAAGCTCATCTCACAGAAGCTGGAAGAAGGCATCCCGTTCCTGTCATTTACCAGGGCGTTTCAATGAAGGAGGAATTCCTTCTTTTCATGAGACTTTCACTGGAATGACACATTCCTTAGTCTGTGACGTTCGTGAGAGGAATGTAGTCATTCAAGCACTAAATTTCTCGCCTACGTTGTGCACAGGAATCCCACCAAGCGAGCTCCACAGCCCTGTCAAGAAACGTCACTGAAAACGTCACTGTTATGTCTGCCTGACTCGTAACAAGATCTAAAAAGCTCAGGCAGATGACTGAAGGGATCACAGATCGCTCAGTTTCAAAATCCCAACCTCCATAAAAATCAAAGACTGCTGGCTGTAGAGTTGACCACCGATCGATTTGGTAAAAGAGACAGGAGGAACTTGGAGATGGGTGCCGAAGCTCTCGGAAGCAGGCGGCCACACGGGGTAGCCAGGCTCTCCAAAACAAACGCCTCACGTGGCATTGCCATTTATAAATGCTCAGGCACCACCGGAAGGGCCAGCCGTCCGCGGGACACCCTCAAAGCGGGAGCGAGTCGTTTGGACACCAGAGCAATCTCACTTCAAAAGGACAGAATTACAGGCCCAGATGGTCCTCGCTGTCCTTGCTGTGACAGCTCAAAATAACGCCTCCTGACTGCTCTCTGAGACCACGGGCAGTCTTCAGGAGAAAAACTGCAGTCGTTCTGTTCCTGGAGGTCTCACTTGAACATTCACTTCCAGAGCCGTCCCACAGAGGATACTTGACACTTACTTCAGGATGTTGACAGTACTCGTACCAGGGCATCTGACAAGAGTACTGCCATTTTCCAGTCGGTAACACACAATAATGCATACACCTCAAATTAATTTCCCTATTCCCCATTTACCACTTAATCCCTCCCACTCAAAAAAAAGACAACACAGATAATGTACTTTATCATCTTCCCTGTTTTCTCAAGCAAGAAATACACTTTGTACAGAACGTGAACTAATTTTCATCTCATGCCTCATGTGAAAGTCTTAAACTAATTAATGTTTTAATCTAAAAATTTCCGATGAGGCCCTAAAGAGATTAACCGCCCCTTTCCAAAGTAAAAATAGAGCTGACCGTGCATGGTTTTACTGTGGAGCGGAGGTGCCACTTAAAGATGAGACGGGGGAGGTTGGCAGAAGAACTAATATTAACCCATGACACCCAAAAATATGGCTGCAAAAATACCACGGCGACTGTTTTTTTTAATAACCGAATATTATTGTATTTCGGAAAATCGAAGACGCTCTTTCCCGTCACAGTGAATATCGGCAGATGTTGAGCTGCTCCATAAAGCAGATGTACCAGTCACCCTCCGTCCTCCACCCTCTCCTGCATGAACAGTTCCAATTCACGACACACTTCCACCTATGTTAGAGTTGTTAGAAAACAAACAATGCCAGGCCCCGTGCAAACGAAGAGGCGCTCCACCCCCCCCCCCCCGGGTGACCACAATCTGGAGTGCCGTAGTCAACAGCTATAGAATAAGGCCTTCTCTGCTGATGACATCAGGGTCTGCATTGCTGCGTTCGCCTTTACGGCGACTGGAACCTGAAAGGCAGCTATATCAGGAGCGATGCCCTCTAAGAAGAATATCCTGGTCACTCTTCATATCATAATCATTCTATTCAAATACCATTAAACTTAGGTTATAAAACTTAAGTTATATGTAAATTGTCTTGAAGGTGCTCACTGATCCCCCCCCAACCCCAAACAGTCATCACTAACAGCATTTCCTCTCCTTACATCTGAATATCAGGGAAGGAGCTCAGCAAATCAATGGATTTATACGCCCCGACTTTAACGGCCGCTGCTCCGTACAAGTTCTTGGCGATATTCTCAGCGGTGAGCATGAAAATCCATCCTGGAAAAGAAAAGCAGGACGGTGCAAAGCTGGGTCATTCGGGGAATGGATAAACCGGCGAGGAGGATCTACAGCACAGTGGGAAATGAGCTGCAAAAGCACTGAAGGGGAGAAAGCTTTGTCTTTTCATACAGCAAAAAATGTCAAACATCACTACCAGCTTATGGCTAAACTGAGGCAGAGTACCTAAAAAAGCAGACCGGACAGGACGCTCAAATCTCCACCTCGCTCAAAAAGCGCATAAAAAACATAAAATATAAACACACACAACATTAATATGTTCCATATGTTAATATCAAGCTAGGGCCACATAGACACAGCCCAGACTACAGGGTAACCATTAAAGAGCTGTTTTTAACTCTGCCTCCTGCAGAGTGATCTAACTACTGTATATAGCTAAATTATACTTTATAGGGTTTCCCCTGTAACTCTTCTGTTGACTAAAGGCAAACTGCATGAATGACCGCACTAGACAATTCAATACCGCATACAGACTCCAGTAAATTCTATATGGATTCAGCTATTATTCCATACGTGCTGCATGCTCTAGCGTTAGCCTGCTGAATTAGCACATCAGTAATGCGGCTTGCTAGCTTAAATTTAGAAGGTAGCTTTCGATCATACTGGTTATATACGCTGAAGGTGTTGGCTGTAATTTGTTTTGTATGAAATGCACTTATATTAAAGTTTTTCAAGTTTAACTGATAAAGGGATTCATACCTGATACATCTCTTATACCAAACACTCAACGTTTTGTGCTTGCAACCTAAAATCCAGAAATTCTTAGGTGTGTCAGTAAATGATCATTTCTGTGCAGGAAGGGACTGGATTCCCATCCAGACTGTCCCCTACAGAGTGCCTGCGTGTCCTGGGACAGGCACCAGAGTCACAGCAACACTGCGCTGATTAAGTATTTGCATGATGAATGGATGGACTTTCAACTGGTAACAGTTTACTATAGTTTAATGCAGATTAATCAACACACTTGAATGGCTTGAACGTCAACACAGTCCACCTCGTCATGACTACAAAATCCACATGATAGAACTTCTGTGCAGTGGTGCACACATCTTTAAGCCTGAGTTCTCTCTGCGTGAATATCGCCTAAGCTGATTACTTCCTGCATTTTTGTAAATGAAAAGAACCGAAGCAACTATTCTGCTCGTAAAATGAGACTTAAACGTAACTCATGACACACAAATATGAAAATTATAAAACTGGCCGTGACTGCCAATGCTTTTTTTTTTATGAATATGTCCTGCCCCCAGGCTAACAAACACCCCAGGGCTTGGAGGAAAAGGCTGATCTATGAATTCACACCCAAGGGAGCCACTTACAAACATGATCAGTGCCTTAAACCATGGTTCAAGTAGGACATTGGGGATACCATAGTAAAGTTCTCTCGACCAGAACTCAACATAGACACCTCAGTAATTTAATATAGAGGAAAAAGTATGAAAAAATATAGTGCAAATAGTGGTGTAATTTAGAAAAAGTTACTCCTTGTTCGGAGTAACTAAATGAAGGAAACATTTTGCACAGAACCCTAAAATAACCAAGTCACAACTGGATACAATCAAAACTTGTATCATTCAATACCACCCTTCATTCATTCGCTGGAAAGTGTTTATCCAGAGCAGGGCCCTGGTGAGCCTGAAACCTAAACCAGGACGCCCAGGGCACAGGGTAGGTACCAGCGGGACAGTATGCCGGCCCGTCTAAGCACTCAAGTGCCGATGCACGTACTCATGCTGAAAGGAGTTTATAGACACTACAGAATTGCCAGAGGAAACGCAGACCTGGAGGAGACCAATGCAGAACGGAGGGGAGGCACAAAGTCCGAGACACACCCAGGCAGCTGTGCACAAGCGAGAGCTCAGCACCAAGGCAGCCAGCTGACTGTACCTCAGCATCATTCCTGTGCACTGCAAAAACCATCGAAACTCATAAGACCACTTAAGTCATACAACTGTCAAAACGGAATGACAAACTATTGATCACAGTTGAAGTTTTATTCAGATAAACCATCAGTTCGATCAAACTCTTTTTGTAACCAGGAACACTAGTGGTGCTTACTCTCACTCAAACCACGTATTTCCACCCTGAGGCTTGGGTGACAGTCATTACATTGTGGGGCGGGGCAGGGGGCGACTTTTGAGGGATGACCCAGAAACAATCATACCACACCTAACAATACATACGAGTGGTAAACATTCTGATATTTTATGCACACCTCAAGAAAGACGTCATTGAAGTATTTATTAATAAGTGCCCATACTAGTTGAACTCCTACACTTAACATGCGAGCACAGACTGGTTACATCTGGCTGCCCCGATTAGTTAGGTAGCTGGTATTTCCTTTCCGTGCAGCGCTGGGAGGAGCGCGCGGTTGCCTCGCGGATCTGACAGTCACGTGTTTCCCCCTCGGAAGTTTGCGGCTCGCTTCGGCAACACTTCGCCTGCACCCGATTCCTCCTACAAAAAGCCATCGATAGCACTATGCTGATCTGTAGACTGATTAATACCTGCAAACCTACTTAAAATGTCAAAAGACAGTATAAAATGTTATGTTAGGCTCAGTTTAATGAGTCGAGGTGACTTGAGCCAGTCTTCGTTCAATGGCTTATTGACTCAACCCAACCTTTCAAGGTTTTAAGTCACACTTCAGTAACTCTGCTGGTAACTAATACACACACACACACTGTCCCATGTTGCTTGCTTAACAGTTTAACCCCTTTACTGGCGCTTATGCAACAGAGAAATATACACTTCATTATATATAAAACGGTTTCCTTCGTGTTCGATGTTTTGCGATCTGGACTGAGCAATATGGTTTCTTAGTTTCTTACATTCTTTTATTAATTACATTTAATTAATAAACTTCCATTGTATGTTAACGGGTACAGATATTTTTTAAGTGGCTTAATTTCCCCCGTTTGGTTATGATTCAACAAAACTGTTAACAGCATGTCAATATATTTACGTTACTGACGACTCAAAGGCTGATTGACAGTATAACAAGGGGCATTGGGGGTGCATCGTTTGGCTAAAGCGAAGCATGCTACTCAGCTGTCCAGAGCCGCAAAGCATCATTTCATCCACGGAATTAAAAGCACAACATCTGGGGCTTACAAACTAAGATGTGCAGTACAACTCATATTTTTTTTTTCCCACTACAACTCATACAGTCTTCTATTAAATAACAAGACGACGTTTGAGTGTAAACAGTGATTTACGTCATGTCTCCATCTTAAAAAAAAACTTGGTGAAACAAAGGCTTTCTTGTGGATAGTTATCTATCTGAATGATTAACCAGATGTTACATCATCTCTCCCTTCCAATGCCAGTCGCAACACGACAAATCTGCCAGTCGTCGAACAACGAAAACGAGGTCAAAACGCTGTAAATACAGTTAAAAATAGAACAGTGATCGGTTTACCTCTCTCTGGCTTCATGTTTGCCACCGTCCTTTACAGGCGCCCCCTCGTCGTCAATCTGCAGAGTCTTCCCCTCTTTCCGTGCCGAAGGCGACTGGATGCTGTCTCCGATGAGTAGGGAAATATCAAAACAACTCCGAACTGAGACGTATCGGCCGTTAAACTTTAATTGTTAAGCAACACACATCTTTCCAAACACTCGCCAAACTAAAATCGCCCTCATTCGGTGCATCCGTCTCATTCCTGCTCTTTTTTCCCCGGACCCGGCTACTCTACTTAGCTCTTAAAGTAGGTAACTAGGAATCCGGGACCGAGACGTCTGCCAGTATCCCCTCGCCAGCAAGTCAGACCGCGACACTGGAAAGGCAGGCACCCCCTGTTTGAATCGCCTGTTTCGAGTATGATGTGTCCGCTACGCTCCGCCAATCATCGTATATGTAAAGAAGACACTACGCTGCCGGCTTGCACACGCCGTCTTCCTCATCTGCTCGTTGGATCATCGCTCCTGTTAAGTTCTGTTTGGTTGTCCTCTCCAGCAGTTCCGTCCAAACGGCTAGCAAGTGGCAAGCCCGCAAGCTACCAGCGTCTCCCCCAGTCTGAATCCCCTCTCCTGCCGACAGTCAGGTCGTGTCGGAGCGAACTCCTCCGGGTGACGGTACCGAAATCTAATCAAAGTCATCTGGCGAATTCCTCCCTCTGCTTCGTGATTCCGAGCTTCCACAGCCGCCGGAGAAGTTAAGCTTCAACGCTCTCCGGTGCTGGTCCCAAGAGCTCCATTGCTTGTCAAAACAGATCACAGCAACCTTCCTAAATCACGTGTCCCAACAACAGCTCGCTCCATACGTCACTTCCGTAACTCGGCCCTCCGGTGACCCTGCTGGCATGGCAACCGTAAATCTTAAAATTTTGTTTTTCTAAATTACTAGATATGTCATTCCAGCCCTCGCCGTCCTTTTAATATCATAATATTATTATAATTAAAAACGGATCAGGCAATTAATTATATTTATACGTACATGTAATAATGTGGCTCAAATACAATAATTACAAAATTCAGTGTATGTTTAGTTATAGTTTGCAGGCTATTGGGTGTAACTTTCAGGCAAATGTATTATTGCAAACAGTGTTAGAATAATATTTTATGTAGTTATAATACCGATATAGTTGCGTTTTTTAAAATCTTTATTTTTTAATACGTTAATAAAATATGGAAGAGGAATCGTGTACTACAGGTAATCATGAAATTGTCGTAGGTTTCCATCTAGTGGCAGCAAGGATGTACATTTATAAAGACGGAAGCCAAGGCAGTAGGGAGTGCTGTCCCTGTCACAGTGCACGGTGCTCTTATGGTATTTTGTGGAATGGGAAAGTCGGAATTGTGTGACTGGCACGTCAAGAATAACATAAGCTGGCTTTGCCAACTGCTTGTAATACTTTCCTTATATAGAAGCATTGAAGTTTTGCAATTTCAGAATTTAACATTACATCATAAGTAATATGATTTATCATCAGTTTATCATTAGTACATATGAGATGTTTTTTTTTATGACATACGTTGTAGATGACTGATGAGTATCGCTAACCGCAAACTACAGTAGGGGCCTCTAAAGTAAAAATATAACTATAAAAAAGCATCAGCTACAAAGAATGATGAGATGAGTCTTTTTAAAATTACTGGAAAACCAGCGTTTTATTTTCTACCTTCTTGTGACTACAGAAATGAGAAAACATTTTAACACCGAAAAGCCTAATGACATGACACTTGGTTCTATTACTTTACTTAGCAAACACAGCAGATGATATTGCACGGCATAGAGAGACAGTAGCACAGCTGGAGCAAAATAAAAGGAATAAAATCATTAAAAATTTTATAAATGAAAGTCTTGGTGCATTACAAAAATACAGACCTGGGAGTAATATCCATTGGATAGCCCATTATTTTGCCACACACAAAATACATGGAACAGGAAAGATAAGAAAACAGATAGTAGGGATGGGGACATTGGCAAAAATTGCAATAAATCATTACTTTTTGATACAATAATCATTCAGTTTTAGAATGTAAACACAAACAAACAACTACTCCAATATAATAAAAAGTCAGCAATAGTTTTTTCATTATCAAAAACTGACTTCATTGTCTTTCATAGCCTGAAGGGCTGCTCTTCAATGGATCTACAAGTTCCCCACTTTTCATTTTTACCAGATGATTGTCTTTGGCGCTTTTCTTTTCTTTTTTTTTTTTTTTTTAATCAGGTGATCTACCACTTGGTGATTCATTCTTAATCGCTTTTGAATTCCTGCTACACTGGTGTTGATTAAAAAGCCACTGGCATTCAGGTAGGACAACATCATTCTTAACAAATAAATGTCTCCAGACCAAGATGAAGTCATATTGTACGGTATGTTTTTTGCATGCGTTCAGACAATCACAACCCTCCCCTTCAAGGAATTTTTAGACTGGATAAAGCGCATGTCAAGTGTTTTGTGATCCCAATCTCTGTCTGGACCAGTGGAGTAAAGATGAATGTATTGTCATTGTAATGACGGTGTAGTGGCATTGTAATGTATTACTTTTGATGCTTTATGCCAGAACACAAAACAAATTAGAATGTAATTGAAATGCCATTCAGCATTCCACAGAAATTCACCTGGGAATCCAATAGATCTCCCTAAAACTGAGTCATTTACTATAAATATAGTCTGTGAGGGCTTTGCCTTTTGAACTATACATTAAAAAGCATCTATTGGTGATACGACAGCCAAGTGTCTGTAATGGGGGTTTAAAGCATACTATTTTTCAGATTACTATGGAAACCATTGAAAGTCTGGATCAGTAACAAACCCGTATTATTCCTGTACTGATTTCTAGATCTTTCCATTGTGTTCAGTGGTAAGACAGAAATAAAAGCTATTAGGTAATTCAAGTAATTTCCATAAAAAGTCTCAATGATACACTCAAGCCAACAAGAAAAACACACACACACACGCACACACACACACACATACACACAAACTGATTCCTTGGTGAGTTTCTTTGTAGGTTTATTAGACTTTGCTCATTGTCATTACACGAGTACGCACCAAAATAATAGATACTAGACAGAGTGAGGCAGCGGTGCCACACAAAGCAAACATCCCGGTGACGTGCTGCAGCCCCTTGGCAGACCGGCTGCCCTGCCTGCACTCTGACTCACTCTATGCATGAGGCAGCAAAGTGAGAAGGACTTGCAGCCCTCGGATCAACACCTTCAGATTGTACATTTAACAGGTTTTTTTTTCCCCTCAAATGGTAAAATTAGCTTGTCTATGCAGTCCTATGCTGCCTACTTTCTATATCCATGCGGATGGCAAATTAAAATGACGATTCTACCTTACAAATGCCAGTGCTTTTAGACGTTAAACTTTTTTTTCTTCTTTTTTTTTTTTTTAATGGTCTTATAAATCTTTGGATGTGCAGTATTACCCTTAAACAAACGATCTTTAAAAACTTGAGACAATTAAATAAAGATGTACACTGCTTGTGCCATTGGAATAGCAAAGTAGCTCCCTTAAAACTTTGTTCTTATTGGCCAGTCCTTTTCCACACTTGTTTTTGTTACCTGGCAGTGTTCCTAACACATACGGAAGTGCCTGCTAAGATTAACCCATGAAGAAGAATACAAAATCCCGCTTCTTCATATCTAAGCATGAAAAAATAAGATTGTAACATAAAACTGGATTTTTTTTTTGGTCTTTTTTTTCCAAAACATACTATATACAAATCTATATTTTCTACAAATGCATAAATTAAAGCAATGATTAAGCGATACAAAATGCAATTAAATTAAATCAAATTACAACACTGTAGAGAAAAAAAACACATCACAGCAATTCATTTTACCCTGTAGAAAACAACAGACTACTATTGTCAGAATATTATCGTAACACAGTCTTAATAAAAAATAGGTCTGCTTTTTAATTCGCCTCCTGTTAGCCTCCACCACAATCCACAGAGCATATTACCTATGACCAAAAACAGAGTAATTCTGCAAAAAACCTCAAAATAAATACAATTTAAAAAGCCTTTTTCAGAAGTAACATCAATAGTTATCAAACTAGCAGAGTTCTGCCTTAATTACATAGACTTATACAACATAACTCTAAGCGTTTACTACTATGAGGTATTCAGAGACAGGTTAAAAAGATGCACAACCTATATGGTGGAGACTCTAACAGACATGGACAGTGAGACAAGGGGCAGACAAAAAGGTATAGAGAGGGAAAAGGGGATAAACAGCTTTGGTTTGTCAGCAAAAGTGTGGGAAAAAAATCCTTTGGTATGTTTTAATTGCATGGTTGCACTGGCAAAAGCACCACGGTGAAAGAATTATTCCTTTTTTCTTCTACAGCGGCCCTTCTCAAGAGGCTGAGGTATTCAAAGAGTAAAAGGTGAAATCGCAGAGGTCAAGAGCGGTTTAACACTTTGGTTTAAGCAAGGCACTCGTCCTGTGAGTCGTACAGAATCTGCAACATGTCTGCCTATAGCTTTCTAATCAGGTCACTAATGCAGAGAAATTAGACAGAAAAAAGGGGGCGGAGTAGAAAACACTGAAGTGGAGGCGGGGTTTTAGGGCCTGGGGTGGGGTTATCTAAGGGGAAAAGACGCCACTATCCACCACACCAGTCATGTAGGCCGTGCAAGAAAAATCTTTGGTATCGTTAAAGTGATAAAAAGAATCACAAATGGAAATTGAATGAGGTAGTGTCTTTGGTTCACACTATACATAGTAGTACATCTTTACACTATTTGTTTCTGTTTTTACAAGAGGAGAAAGCCATTTCTAAACTTTTCTTTGTGGACGCCATATTAGTTAATAGTTTCCAAATATTATCCATGAAGGTAACCACACCACCAACAGCACTGGCGTGTTGTGTCCACTCGTGCTTTGACAGCCCGGTGCACCTGACCGCATGTTGGACAGATTTCTGTAGTGCTTTCTTCCCAGAGGTCACATGCATAGTTCCAGTTTGCTCTTTTCAACCATGGTCCGAATGAGTGGGCGGGGTATACGGGCTGCAGTGCCAGGCATCACTGCATCCCCTTTTAATAGGCTTTGGTTAGGAAATACAAGGAATTCTGATGGGTTATTGTATAACAAAAGCTGACCGTGAGGAAGCCGATACAGTAGCACAGTGACGCTAATGAGGATAATCAAAAACACAAACAAAACATCTAATATTGCACTAAAAATTCTTTTAAAGAAGAAGATGGCGACGGCAAGTATTGTTAAGGGTCAAAAGTGAATAAATTTCAGATATCTTAGGTTGCATTCAAAAATAAACAACTCAAATAATGTAAACAAGGCATAGAACTGTGACGTATCTTGTAGTACAGGCCAAGTTGGATGAATTTTGTCTCATTTTGCTAGACATAGATAACAATTCACATGACAGACATACATCACCTGAGGTTATGTGGCAAATAAATTCACCAGATATACAGATATATGGTAGTTATTCATTACCACATTGAGATATGGTAACCCTTTCAGTTAGTTATAATATTCTATATCCTTATAATAAATTAATAATAAATATTGTCAAAGTAACTATTTGGTTGTTTGAAAAGCATGATTGATTAACAGCAGATTTAGTTTGTTTCATATTATCCATAATGTTTATGCAGATTATCGCACAGAAATTCATAACTGATACTTTATTGATGCCCATGGGGAAACTCTCCTTACACCTCCACCAACTTACTCTCTGTAGGTGAGAGCAAGCTGGCCGCAAAGGGCAGTCACCCATAGCTGCACCCAGGGAGCAGGGGGTTAAGGGCTTCGCTCAGGGACCCACGGATGTGCTGAGGCTGGGCTCGAACCAGTGACTTTCTGATCACAGGTATGGAGGCGTAGCCCACAGAGCCAGACACCTCCTGATAAAGAGGATTTTTTGGCCTGGGTCTAAATTATCTTTGGTATTGCCATAGGAGTAATTTGAAGAGTAAAAGATACAGCCATGGGGTCTGATGGTAACATATTTTGTATATCTAAAATCATACTATTATTTTATAATTACCGAATTAAAAACAATTGGATTGAATATTTTGCATGCTTAAACCTAAAGGTGCTTAACGTAATTAATATGTTACTTATTACTGTGCATGGCTGCCAGTTCAGGGCTGACGCTGAAAAAAAAACAAAGGCTTCAGTGTTTGTTTATAATCCTGAGTCCCAGGCTCCCCTGCACTGGTGCAGCACTTGTTTCCACAACAATTTCACTGACGTGCCTTTAATTTGCATTTGATATCTATTCACCTGCTGCACAGCTGTCAGCATTGTAAGGCCCTGCACTCTTCGTTCATCAGCCCAACTCCCTGTTAAATGCAGTTTTCTAACAAATCGAAACATAAAAACGAAATCTGGGCTCATCATTGGACGACACCCTTAAGTCTGCAAATTGCTCCCATTTATGAAACCTTAACGTTTTTCTTTCAAAATACGGCATAATGAGATATAAATGATTCGCCTCTAATTTTATGACAAGATACCTCTTAGTTCAATCCTACAATAAATCAACAATATGTTTTGCGAAATCATAAGTTTCCTTATTTCCATAACTGTCATTCCCTAAGCAGATAAATAACTACAATCATCCCTCATCTATTACAAAAACCTAAAAAATATTGCCTGCAACTTAAAAATACACACTGTCTTTGGATAACAGAGCGACATGTCTTACTGCCGATCAAACATTTTGTCGACATCATAAATGACCTCTAGGACGTGTTTTTCTGAGTACCGAACAAAACATGTTGATGAAAAAGTGCTGGTTAGTCAGTCTTTGGTTGTTAGCATCTTACATATTTGATAAAAAAGTTTTGATACAAAATATTTATAAAGCTCATGCAGAACTGTTTTACTCCCTGAAAATACTGTTTACCAAATGAAACAAAATATTAATATAAGGGCACCTCCAGTGTTACAGATGGCAAAATATGACACTGAATAACAACAGTCTAACAATATTGTATTACCTTTGGTTTTATCGCAGAAAACAGCTGTAAAAAGACTGTATAGCTAATATTCTAGGTGGGTATTATGAATAATGGACCAGACTGGTGCAGTTTAAATACGATATCTGATGGCATCACTGTGAAAATCATAGAGTCAATTATTCTCAATGATTAAACACATAATTTCAAATGCTTTAAAATTTGGAATATTATTTTATATCGTGTTATCACTTCTTAAAATTCATTTGTACTTCATGCTTTAAAGTCAATAGTTGTCTTATTTCTCCTGTATACCTAGCTGATTTCTCATTTCTTATTCAGTGTTTGCGTTTAAATATTTTAAATAAGTAGCTAGTGTCTTCTTTGGTATGATGTATCATTATACCATTAATGTGTTTATCTGTGGGTCTAGCTGACTTTTTTTTAAATTTGATATTTATGAAAACAACTGGGAAGAAAGCACTACCACCCTGGAACCACACCCAGTGTCTCAGGGTTCCTGACCAGTGAGGAAGAGAGGAACCATCGAAGAAAGAGCCCAAGCGGCCCTAGGAAAGCTCAAATCTGACCACTGGAGAATCCTGACTTGGGCCGGTCCTCCATGAGCCCTTGTCACGAGTATGAACACAGCACGCCTCTCCGGCTACCGTCACATACCTCTAGCGGCACAGGTGGCAACGAGAGTGTGGCTGTTCGGGGATCAGTCAGTGATCAAAAGAATCGCAAAAACCTTTAGTTAAACCAATGAGAGTGAAGAGAGATTCCGGAACAGGAAGAGTGTGAAATGGAAGGTTAAAGATGGCTAAAGAGTGCGACTGGTAATATGGGATTTTTTTTGTGATTTTTTTCTCTCTCTTTTGCAAGATGTCTAAATAAAATGCGTTGCAGAACAAAGACGCAAGTATAAGAAGTCTTTGGTTTTTTTTAGATACTATAAACATCACTATTATCATTTTTTCTTTCAAACAAGATTAAGGACAAAACTGCTGTCTAGAGGTCCTGGTCTTTGATAGGTATTTTTTAGTTTAAAGCTTTTCCACCGAGATTTCAGTCTGGAACTTTCATGCTTTGGTACAAGTGCTAGATGAGGAAGAGGAATTGGCTGAGCTGGAGCCATCGTCAAGCCACTTGTCCAGGCTCCGTCGACGTGCGTTCATGAAGAAGTTGCTGACGGTGGTGATCTCCAGGCCCAGCTGCTGAGAGATGGTGATCTGCAGCTCTTTGGATGGCCGTTTGTTCTCTTTGAATATTGCGTGTAAAGTCCGCCGCTGGACGTCCGTGAAAACCAGCCGCGGCTTCTTGGAGATGCTGCCCCTCTCTCCCTTGCCGTGGTCCTGTTCCTTTCTCTTGCAAGCTACAGAGCATGAAAAATACAGGGAAAAAAGATGCTGATTATATTATGTGTTCAGCAAGATAGTACTGTTCACAAAATAACCGTGCATGCGTGTGTGTGTGTGTGTGTGTAAGCGCGCTCGCATACTAAAAATACAGGTACACAAGCTTCAAAATAAATTCTTTTGAAAGAGCAACAAATGAATAAAGATATAAAATAAAATAACACAACAAATAAATGATGCAACTCTAATAGTTACTCAATGCCTTCTGACACTGAAAAGTGGACAAGAGGTGTAGATATTTAAAATTTGGATTTTTGTAAAATAACTTATGTAAGTAACTTTCAGTCACTGTTACAAATTCTCAATATAAACATATTTTTTACATATTTTAATACACAGTTAGTGAGTAATGCAAAAAAATATATGTGTGTGTATTTATATTACATTGTGGGGACCAAATGTTATTTTGACATTGTGGGGACCATTTTTCCACAAAGATCTGTGAATGCAGTCAAAAAACTAAAAATGCCAAAAATCTTGTATTTTTTTGGTTACTTATGGTTAAGGTTGTCATGCTGGAATTAGAGTTTTACACATAGAAATTAATGGAGAGTCCCCACAAAGATATAATTACAAACCTGTGGGTGTGTGTGTGTGTGTGTGTGACTATACAAACCTCCTACACATGCTTTGGGATTATAAAAGCCAGTTGTAGCTTGTATCATAATTTAACTTACCCTACATGTGACCACATATTATACAACTAGCGTCTACTTCTATTACTATAAATAAATCAGAGATTGAACGTATACACACAGTTCATTCAAAGTGGTAATACTAAGCTAGGGTTGTTAAAGTAATCAAAAGATTTTTTTCCAGCAAAAATATTATTCTATTAAATGATACATTTAAAATATATTATGTAAGGTGTTAAAAAAATAACTACATTCAAATGCTGCAATGAGAATGGATATCCTAATCACCTTGGCTGACGGGATGCAAGCCTTGGTTGAGATGGAGGATTTATAGACACCCAAAGAGAAAAGTTAATCTAAATCGCCTGCTATTATTATTGGGTTTCTAAGGGAATTTGTGAGTGTTCAGCTGTATCATTCAGTACTCATCAGTAGCACGTTTACTGGTGCAGGTTCAAATGCAACATCTGTATACCTCAAGGTACGTACTCTTGCGTAATACTATGTACATAGCGTAACGCACGTAATATACGGTACAGAGCCTATTCAGTGAATTAAATTATTTCGACAGCTGAAGCACTGTTGTGCTGCTCCAGGGTGGTCTTTTATAACTGACTGCCAAGTGCTTGACTTATATGCCTTAAGCGCGGATTGTCATCTTGCCATATCTGTACACGAAAAATGTGCCAGACATAGACTATGTTAAAACGTTAAAATGGTAATATTGTGTAGTATCAAAAGAATTGTAAGTCCAACAATAGTTATTTATGACTGACAGCTTGAAACCTTCACTACTCAGTGATGCAAACTACTGCTTAAGCACTATATCTGAGGCCTAATACCAAGGAGTATTATTTAGGCAGAAAACCCATAATCAGTAACACTGTGTTTCAGTAACACATTCTTGGTGGAGTGCGTTTCCCTTAAAACAATGCATTTACAGTTTAGGTTTGCTATTAAAGTGAACAAATGTTTCGGAGGCAAGTAAAAGGAAGGTCTTGAAGGCTATTCAAAGTAAATTATATGCGCACAAAACATAAGATCTCTCCAGATGACGCTGTATGTAACAGCTTTTATGTACATGTTTGCAAATTGTCCTTTTAGAAAACTGTAACAACTCTAAGAGATCAAATTGTTAAATTTTGAAATACGTGGGTTTTTATCTATACACTTGAAGTCTCCTAGAACACTGTTCTCCGACATTGACCAGCATTATAACATGTAACACCGCTAGGGGGCAGACACGCACTTCAGCAGCGTTCTTTACAGTTCTGTCACTACGTTCAAGTGTAAATGTTACAGTAGGCTGAATTATTCGTATATAACCATTTCCCAGATAAAGCTTTTATGCAATTGTTTTATGTTCTAAGAAGTCTTAAGGCATTAATTGTGACGCTATCGTTGAAGAGAAAGTAACGTGACCGGATAATGAAAAGGTATAAAATAAATCACTACAACATAAGCATTACCTGTAACCAATGACATCACTGCCTACAAATTCTAAGTGAATATAAAATAATTCCTCACCATCTGCTTAATATGGGGTAAAACTGCGCTATCAGGATTCTGAGCCGGGGAGCTTTTCTCTTAAACTAGGCGATTGCGTGTTTCATTAATAAATACCGCATTTAGAAGCCCAATAACCATCCGCATTATTTTGTCTGTGTGTGTTCATTTTAATATGTGTAATGTCTAATACAACACTATCATGGATTACAGTAGGTCACTATAATCACTACATAGGCTGCGCATAACGTATCCACAAGCATGTTCCCAAACACAGGCTTTTTACCTTTAATATGTATATGTATCTATGTAATGTATGTATTCATACAAACACATTGTTCAGCAAAAGACAAAATGTACATTTTTTTGATTAAACATTTGTTTCTGAGTGACTAAATATAGTGACATATATATTATAGCGATGTGTTGTACGTTATATA
>JAODKF010000009.1:8138939-8150242 GCA_026779585.1 Mormyrus proboscirostris
TAATTCTACTTACCATTAATGGGATACATTTATTATTATTTTATTTATTTTTAATTTATTATTTTTTTTTTTTACGTAGTCAGCATCGAGGGCCGCATTTGCATTTGTGATGGGCCGCGGGTTGAGAACCACTGATGTAGAGTCTCCAATCTGCAACATGGCTTTTGACTGCAGGCAGAAACTTGGGGAGAACATGCAAACATCACACAAACGCCAGGCAACAAGAGCGGAGGCATGACTCAAAGTCTCACCCAGGAATTGGGATGCCCTTGTACTACCCAGCGAACCACGATTTCCCTCCTTTTATTAAAACCCTATTGCTCTAAATGCTTCACAAATTGCTGTCCTCGATATCTCAAACAAATCGTTGTTTCCTGGCGGGTTTTCTGAGAGAAAATGGTGAGCGGCTGGAGAAATGTCACATCCATTTATCTTCAGCACATTGACCTTCACGTGGTGTGTCATTTTTGTTGCCAACGTCAACAACTTCTTGGTACCACCTGAATGTTTTAAGATACGCTAAAAGATCTAATTTTTCAAATTCTGCCAAGAGGGTGGGACATATGGTCGAGAAAGAAGCACGGCATCCTGTGGACGGTGTAACCCATGCCTTGTGCCCCCTGAGACCAACTCCAGGCCAACGCTGTACTGGTGCATTCTGCAGAAATAATGCAAGTCTTAAAACATACATACAATTGAACTTCCATGTGGAAAAAGTTCCCTCCATGAAGATAACCAAAGGATCCACATCCTGTATGACAAACAAACCACATGGTTCACGTATGTCTATCAAGCATTTTTCTTATTTCAGTTATATACGACAATGCATTATTTTTTTATACGTTCACCACAAGTCAGTGTTTTTTCTTGTACGATCATGGTCACATTCGTACCGAAAAATACGCTTGACATGTAAAGCACTCAAGGGAAAAACTTATAAGAAAAATATACAGAAAAATCCAAAATGATCACATGTGCATAATAAATAAGCATGAACTAATTAGCCCTTAGTTAAGTATTAACTGCTTACAGGTGAGTAACAGGCCTCAGTTTTGGCCACACCCTGGAACATTCCCTCTCTATCCTCTTTTCACACTGTACGTATGGGAAATATATATTATTTATATTTATATATATAAATGTATATTTATAATATATAAATATATATTAATAATATATTATTTCTTAAAACCATTCTGCAAATGGGCACGTTTACTGTATAAACAGCAGGGAAAGGGAAAGCATTCTTTGCTCTTACATTAATTGCTGCTGCTTAGTACTTTGTAGACAGAAATCCAGATTCTTACTTAGTTCCAGTGAATTTCAATACCCTGTTAATGACAGATACAATTTATTTCCTTTAATGTGGTGAGTTCAGGTTATTTGGTTTCCATTAGGTAATTCTGGCCAATGGAGAACTGTTTAAAGACATTGTCAATAGCCATTGTCCAATTAAGTAAGCTACTGATGCCCTATTAAATTACACTCCCAAGTACGACACGTGAACGTCAAATGTGTGAGCCTGGCTGGCAGAGTTGATATCTTAATATGGGTGACTGAAGTGTACTTTGCGGCCCTTCTGGGATATTAATAAAGGGTATAAATAAATAACAAGAAAATAAAAAAACATAAATCATGCTGCACTGTTTTAACTCATATAGCACAATAGCTGCATTCAATCCAAGCTCCTTGCCCAGTGCTCTTGGGCTCCATCTACACAGATAGTAAGTTTTATATTCCATTGACTGTAAGAGATGGAGCTGATTTGTGATTAACTAAGGAGAAGGAAACCATAGACAACGATCACTGAATAGTAATTGAATAAAAATATGATGATGTGATGTTAACAGTGTTCATCGGCTTCATAAAATCTTAGCATATGAGTAGGCCGAGACATTGATGAATGCGATGCTAAGAGACACCGAATCCTGTCCTTTCGATCCAGCATATGCTGCAAAATCACATCTGAGTAGCTGGGACTTAAGTCCATCATGTCCTGTCTTGTTAGAGGAAAGTCCCTGCTGGATCTCATTGCTTCATATCTGGTTTCAGTCCAGCTCTCACTCAGTAACAGTGGCAATGTCTGCCTGTGCGTTTCTGTAGCAGACAGACTCTGGGACCAGCTTGGAGTTGCCCGTGTAGATAACATATGAACCTTCGTTCTCACGTTACATCTGCTGTTGGCCGTTTTGAATGCCATAAGGTCAGAGCCAGCTTGGTCCCCTCAGCGCTGACGTGTATGAGGTCCCTAACCTCACATCAGCCTTTCAGGATGTCAAAAACCCAGTTACAGGTAGCACTGCGTTTGAGATTTACAGCGAAAAAACAGACTCATCTAAAAGGTCATCCCTTTTAAGCTGGAGAATCAAAGAACGTAGGTGTGTGTGTGCGTGTGTGTGTGTGTGTACGTGCATGCGTGTGTGTGGATTATGTTTATATTACATTGTGGGAACCAAATGTTCTTCACAAGGTAATAAAAACCTGTTCTTTTGATGTTGTGGGGACCATATTTCAGGTCCGCAAAAAGATCCATGAAGGCAATAAAAAACGTAAAAAAAACCCCGAAAAATTCCAAAAGACTCATAATTTGTTTGGTTACTTATGGTTAAGGTTAGGGCTGGGTAGGGGTTAAGGTCGTTATGATGGGATTGGAGTTTTCCCCAGAGAAATGAACAGAGTCCCCACAAAGATATAATTACAAACCTGTGTGTGTGTGTGTGTGTGTGTGCGTGTGTGTGTGTGTGTGCCAGCGTATGTCTGTGGGGGGATCTTTTGTGGATCCAAATGGCTTTATATACCATTAGGGCTGTAAGGCACTATATCACGATCAAGAAACCATCAGAACTGAAACACCAATGGAAAAGCCCCATGTCAACATCTTGGCATGGGCTCCTGTTAATACTCGTATTAATATTTCAAAAAGTCATTATATTCCAGCACCTATGGTATGTATATTATTATATGAAATCGACAGTGCTCATTTTCCCCCTTCTCTGAGACCCTATGAAATTTAATTTTCAAGTGATCAATAACCAGATCAATGCCAGCTCCACACAACCTCACAAAGAAGGCCTCACCCAAAAAATGACTCTCTCTTTCATCTAAAATGTTTCTGCAAATTCTCACCAAATCACTTGAATTTGTGCTGTTGTTGCTGTGGTTGCTCGCGCTTTAAAGAATCATCCAGAACCCCACGCCAATGATGCTGCTGGGGAGACGCAGGGAAGACGCTGAGGACAGAAAGGGAGCGGTTATTACGACTTCTGCACATTTTTCGTGGAGCCTGACTGCAGGGGGAGGGGTTGTCTTGATGAAATTACCCCGGCAGCATCTAAACATTTTGCAAAGATTAAACGACAGGAGCACAAAGAAGAGCCTGCTGAGTCAAAGTGCACTCGTTGCCGGATTTCGGATTGAAAAGCTCTTGCAATTTAATTTTCTGTCTGGAGAGCGACACACTCTGCTGACATCCTGGGTTATGATGTCATGTTGGGAATACAGTACCAAATTTACAGAGGGTTTTAAAGATAATCTCAAAACGTACTTTGCTCGATTGGCTTCTAAATGACTCCTTGGTACAATATTCTGTCTTGACTCTCTGGACATAATTATTAGCAGTAAAAAAATCCATTTATATGAAATGCCTTAGAAAAAAGTGACATTGTTTGTGTTGCCTGTCGAATCTGCATTGTTTGCCAAACAATAGATGGACTACATTTTCGTAGATATGTCAATAGCTAAGACTGCCAATTGGTAAACTTTTCAAATGTTGTTTATTTCATAAGCAATTGCAGTAATTGTGCAATTTCCCAGTTTTTTACTCATTTTGCCTGGATTGCTTGCTGGGAATGTTTTTGGATAGTTATTCTGTTGTGGGAAATCTGTAGAAATCAAATCATCACAGAGGATCACCAGCATTGACCACAAGCAAGTGTCAATACATACAATCAAACAAAATCAACAGCAACAGGAAAATGCTTTTTAAGGTGACTACAGTGTGTGACAAAACAGTTGTTAGAGGTACCTTTAGAACTTTAGAAACACAACAACCTACGATGAAATGCAATGTGATTACGTTAGCGACGGTGCCAAAGTAACAATAGCTATAGTGACTGCAGTGACACGGATGATGGCATCAGAGTTTGAAGACGCTGATTAGGATACAGTCGTGTGGATGTGAGACACGGTTGCATGGTGACATCACCCACAGCTTATAAAACCTGGAGGTGTTACTGATTGGTAGCCATGCTGGATTGCCAGCCTTCCACCGTGGTGAATACAATGGCTTGTTTAATTAAGCTCTTTATTGGCACACTGGATTGCAGCGCTTCTTCTATGAAAAGCTCTTCATCTCCACTGAGGGACTGTTGATGTATCACAGCTGCACATCATTAAAGCACCTTCCGGCACTTAGGCTGAAGTGAAATTATTTTTCTTAATAAGAAAATAAGCAAGATACCTTTGCGGGGGGGCTTTCAGGCCTATGCTATCTCTCTAGCTCTGCTATTGATTATTCAGCCATATACAACTAGTGAGGGCTAACAAAAGTATCATACATTTTTTGTAGAAGATACTTGAAGTGCAAAACAATCAGTGAGCTGATGTTTGCATTATCCTGAGAGTTGAACAGGCTTGTGCCAAATAAACCAACGGTTTGGCTTAAACTTGTACTGTTATGACACAAAAACTGGCTTAGCCATGCACTGGAGTGTTTTAGTGGGACCAGGAATGAGAGCGGCATGCGCCTGAAATGCAAGCACCCTAACAGGGAGCTTGATCAAGCAGCCTCACCTCCAACCCTTTGACTGGGAGAAGAGTCTAGAGAGATCTAGAGCAGGCCTGTGATCCCGGTAACTGGGGTTACAGGTTAAGCATCATGGAAAGGGGCCTTTAATTACCAAAAGAAATCGCCGCCACTCCTGGTGGGATGCTGGGAACGTGGTACCACTGGGAAATGTTTTGTTTTATGTTTTAAGCAGGACTCCAAAAAGGCGGGGCCGATCCAGTGGAAGAGGGGCTTCTTCTAAGCCCCGCAACACCCCCAGTGACAGCACCCACCATCCCCCCCCCCCCCCCGCACCATGGGCGCCGTGTGTTTGCCATGAAGTGGGTGGTGCCTCAATGAGACCTTAACAGGCCGAAGAGGACTCAGTCCTATTGACTGACTGAAAAAAACCTACTAAACATCTTGTTTCCTTTGCTGGCTGCGGACGTGAGCTGAAATACAAATGGCGGGATTACCCAGGAGCCCTGGGCTGTGCGAGCGGCGCTGAGGTAGATACGACGGTCAGGGCCAAAGGGAGCACACGTAGACGGGTGCTGGAGCTGAAACCATCTGCTTTTAGTAATTAACCTCAGCCGGGGAAGCACAGTACCTCAAAAAGCAGTCAGTCACCCCCCCTGGCCCACCCCGCAGATTACAATCACGCTCTCCCCGCTGCTTTTCCACAGACACATTTAAAAGGGCCCATAAATTTTGCACCTAATTGCCGATCTGCTTAATTAAAGAGAGCCTTTGTTGTCGCAATTACAAAGATAAATGAAATAATCAGCTTTGAGCTAATGAGAGATAATCGGATTATGTGGTGTTGTAAATATGGAGCGATGTCAGGAGGGGCCGGCAGGCTCATCGGCCTGCTCCTGCTCCTTCCTGTTACACGCTGTACGCAATGAATTTCAGTGATGTGCAAAATTAAGTTGGGTTCACCATTAGCCATAATAGATACAGCGCAGCTCCAGCAAAATGGGGCATTTCGAATAGCATGTATATTCTTAGATCAATGGAATTAAGATTGCTAAATAAAAATCGCGCAATACAGCACATTGGAGGGGATGTCTGGCTGGGTAATTAGAGCCAAGGGGAGTGTCAACACGCTGCTCCACTGACTGGTGTAGCTGTTCTAACACCATATCGCTCTTAAATTTAACCCTCTGAGCCCAAACCAGGTAATAGTGGCACCTCTTCACAATGGGCAGAGTTCAGGGGGCACTGAATCGAAACTGCAATTAACTGGCAAGACCTGCATGGCTCATTCATGCTGTCTGTGTACCTTTGGGATGCTCCTCGGGTCCATTTCTGTACCTCAAAAGGTACAAATACAAGGGTACAGTCCCTGTAACAAGGCATGGATTTTTACCATTTTTTCTGAGAGTGTATACATTATATAATTTTATGCATTGAAGGGCCCCTGTAAAGTGCTGGACTCCCTGAATCTGTCAGGTTATCTATGCCCCTCTGACACTCCTGCCTAAAGGTACACAAAATAATAGGTCATGTGTGCATCAGATACGTGTGTTAATACACAACATCCCCTCAAGCGCAAACATCAAACTTTGCTTGTGCTTTCTACCCCTCAATCCCTGCCTTAGAACGGACAGACTACCATACAGACTACCATACAGACTACCATACAGACTACCATACAGGTAGTAACTACCTGATCCCTCACACGGGGATTCTTAGCAGTAGTAGTTTGGCCTGTAGTGACTTTAACTCAGATCGATAATCTGACCACTGTTGTGTATTTGTTAACCGTGACTTGGCACTGTCAGCCATGGACTTGTACAGGCATACAGACACATGGGACACTGCAATACCACAGTCAACTGGAGCCAAGAGTCGCAGGTGACAGTGTTAAGGCAGACTGTCCTGCGATAGCAGGGGCTTGGATCACAAAGCAGGATTTCTTTCTTAGCTGGATGACTTTTCAGATTTAAGGCAGACTGGCCTAAATGTAGCAAACGAAGTCACTTTAAACTGGGGAACCTTAAAACAGACAAGTTATCTGCCTAAGCAAGAAATCCTGCTTCATGGTACAGGCCCCAGAGCCCCGGTTTAAGCCCAGACACACATAAAAACAGCTTTCAACTAAGTACGAGTCACTCCAATTTGCCAGCCACTTTTACTTTGCTTCAAATGGGGGGTGCTGGTGGTGATGCTTGCTCAGGGCTCCACATTGGCTAGGACACATTGGTGATGAGTTTGTCGAACTAGCCATTTTATCCACACCGATTTATTACGGACTGCACAAACATGACGTTAAACCTAATTAAATTTTATAATAAAAATTAGAGTTGTTGTTATATTTTTTTTTCTTTGGTGGCTTGCCATGTCTCAGATTTATGACATAAACACTAAAAGTGCTGGAAATGGGAACTATACACATTTTTCTGGAAAAAAAAAAAAAAGATTTATTTTTGGCTGGAGGTCACATGACATAAATATTGTAACTGACTCCCCAAGTCCATTGATTTTCTTCTCTGTGCCTTAGAGCAGACCACATGTTTCCTGTCATATAATAGCCTTAAAAAAATCTGTTTGTCCCATTTATCATCATTGAGGTGGTTAAAAAATGAAGAACAACGCTGGGACATTTCGGTAATGACGTCATTTCCTACACAAGTGGAGAAAAAAATTTCTCGCTGTTGTAATGGTAGGAATTGATATCTATTACTTGGCAAACAGCTAATTAAATACCTAGCCTTCAGCAAGAATTGCTCGTGTCTGAGTTGCATGTGGGAAAATCAACCAAAGAAAAAAATTAATGTGAGGAAGTCTTATATTATTATTCTGGATCATGTTGATGCTCACTGCATCAGGAATGGGTATGAATCTAGGTGTCAGCTTGGGGGTGTTTTGGTTTGATTTGAGGCTTGGGGTATGATCACCGCTACTAAAATAAAATTCGAGATGGCCATACCTGGTTAAACCATAATCTCCCATCACCAGACCATCGCCTCGACTACCTGTTTGCTTTGGCATATGCCATTGCTCCTTGTCTCTCATAGACACATGATCACATCTAGCCTTTCCCGGGATATTCCAAGTCTGGTGACGGCTAAACCACTCCTACCCGCCCCCTACTTTGTGCTGCTGGTTAGAAGGACCAAGCAGCTTCTTTGCAATGTTTCTCGCCAGACACACTCGCAATGATTGAAAGTGGCCTCTTCAGTGGTCCAGTATACTCAGAACACCCTCTCTCCCTTTCCCCCGTATAGCCCTCAGTGTGTTTGCCAGCCCTTGTCCGAGCGAGAGGCTCCATTTGGGGGTTAGGGTTCGACTGTAAAATCAATGTCCCTCACTGTGGGCACGCCCCCATTTAAAGAAGGCAGTGCGGAGACCTGACAGTAAGCCCACATTCTACACCAGACGGTAATGCTTCATTCAGTCTGCGGTCAGCACGTTGCTCGAGTGCATCTAGTAGCCCTGGCTTGACTGACTGGGAACACAGTGAGCTGAAATGCTCGTGTAGCAAGGTGAGAAGGTCTGGAAATTTCCCGGTCTGATGAGGGCCGGTCAGTGGCAAAATATACAAAAAGGGGGCCCAACCCTTCCCAGTCAGCGGTATCAAGGGGGATTTCTAGAAAAATATCGAACTGGGGGCGCGAATTCCGGGCTGTTTTTTATTGACAGTCCATCCCTGAAAACATCCTTTGTTTACAGAGGTAAAAAGCAATAATCTTTGCTGTAGAAATCAACAAAACCTTAATTTAACCAATTTAACATTTGCAGACATACCTACTGTGTATTATCGCTATTATTAAGGGCTGCTTAGTTAGTGTGGTCTCTGGGTAACCATACGGACAGAGGATGTGCCGTCTCCTGTCCGGATCTTCAGTGATCCCAGTGGAGCGCTCATTGTTGTCATGATGGAGTCCATCCATCTTGTTAATGGTCGTCATCTTCCTCTTTTATCTTCAGTTTTTCTGAGCATTATGGCCTTTTCCAGTGCTCTGAGTCTTCTCATAATATGGGCAAAATAACGCATCTCAAACTGGTTATTTATGAAGGGCAAGAGCAGGATTGATTTGATCAAGAATACGTTTTTTTTTTTCTTGCAGTCCATGGGATTCCTAAAAGTCATCACCAGCACAGAATCCAAAGGCATGAATATTCTTCCTTCTTCATCTTCTCTGTGGTCAAACCTTTACATCCAGAGAGGGTCACAGACAGAAGCTCATTCTGAAGAATTCTTATCTTATTTCTTAGAGATAAACCAGTATTTGTATTTGATCATCTATTATCTGCATTTCCATCTTAACTGTTACAAAAATCTCAAGCCAGTCAAGCCTGTTGATAAACCTTTTTATATGGATTTTATACTGGGACATGTGCAATGTTCACTTGAAAATGTATTTTGACATCATTATTATCATCAAATTATGACCTTCAAAATCAAACTTCACCGCCCGTATATGCCAGAGAACCTTCTCGACTGCCATGCCAGGAGGACATAAGCAGTGCTGCATATATTCATCTTTTCTGAAGTCTCCCTTGGCTGCTGCTCTGTGCTCAGCGGTCAGCCAGATTGACAGCGTGATGCGCCGCATCGGTCAGCGCAGGACAGTTGGCGGTTGCTCCACCCAGCGGACTGCGGCTGGCGCCCGGCCTATTGTTCCCTCTAGCCTTGGCTGACCACAGTCCCTCCCACCCACTCTGCTCCCTGGGGACATGCTGCCATCTCTGACCGGGGCTGGGCTGAGTCCCGCTAACTCAGCCTTCCTTAACCTTTCTTCTCTCCAGCTCCCCAGTGTGCCTTCAGCTGGGGGGCGGGCGAGGGGTGGTGAGGGGGGTGCAGATATAAAGAAATACCTTCTCTGTAAATGCCTGGATACCAGCGATTCGTAGATGGCAACCAGTTCTACTCCTAAATGGTTTTTGGAGTGGCTGGTATTTTTTTCTGGCATCCATTTTGGATTTTTTTTTTTTTTAGTTGTAAAGAAAACTCATTTTAGTAAAATGTATTGCTTGTATTATTAAGAAGCACTTGGGCTAAAATTACACACAACTGCCCCCCTGCCCCATTACATTCCAGATGGACACCTACAGATAAAGGAGCAGCAAAGAGCTTTCAGGGCAGAATCATCTCTCCCCATTGCTGCATTACCTCTATGGTTTGGAGTGTAGAAGAGTACCGTCTCATGACAGGGCAAGAGTGGCGCAGGAGGTGAGCCAAAAGAGAAAACTACGACTATGGAGAACATCGCCCTCTAGCCGCTGGCCCCACTCACTGCAGGAGGACAATGGGAGCGGTTGACTAACTCCCAGCCCTTTGTTAGCCATTCGCTGTCACATGCAGCCCGCCATAATTCGCTTCACCTTGATGGTGGTGGGGGTGGGGATGGGTGGGGGTGTTTAAAAGGCTCCCCTGTGTCCACCGTCCAATGAGTACGGTTGTAGCCGTGGGGCATGTAGCTGGATCCCCTCACACTGTAGCCGACCACTGCTGAGGCCGTGCGGAAAACCCGCAGTTTTGAACCGTGGCGATTGGCGTGGCTTGGCACACGGGTCCGACTCGTTAAGCTCGGCAAAGTAGGTGGTGGTTCAAGGAGCACAGGCAGGTTGGAAGCATCAGAATGATTCCTTCTGAAATGCATAGCCTTCGACAAACTTGTGAGCACGAGTCTTGCTGGTCTCAGGGATGGCCCACCTTTTAAGGAGAGAGAGAGAGCAAGAGAGAGAGAGAGAGAGAGAGAGAGAATCTTTATCTTTCATTACCAGTTGACTCAAATCAACATTCTTTAACTCCAGAGACATCTTGCTGTAGAATTAATAGGTATGCGATTAAATTTACGCACACACCTCCATGCTGTATTAAATGGAATCAACAATCACAGAGTCCACTTGCAGTAAGCGCCTTCGATTCGAGCTGCCAGGGAGATCAGCAAGAGGTCCCTTTCCAAATCTTTCACGTCTTTGAGGGTGTCCTGCTCGAAATGCGACCAGGTGTGAGCAGGCGAGCACAGCTGATAAGGATTCAGTGCTAAGGTCGACAAAACCGCCGCCTAGACCCTAAGGGAAGGTGGCAGGTGGAGCTGTGGTGTGAGGAGGGACCGGGCGCGTCTTCCTCACGGAGGGGGCTGCACCTTCAGGCCGAGTGAATCTAGGTGGGATGCCGCAAAAGGATCCTGGGGCCTTTAAATGCTTCTAAAATAAATAATAACCAATTCACTACATTTGACCTTCTCCTCAGAATATACTATGGAAACTTATACTCATTTCCTACATAATATCCAGTAACTAACTTCTGTTCATTTTAAAGGAAACCCTGTGTGACAAGACCAGCAGCTGAGTTCAGAATTTTAGATAAGATTGAGACTCGTCCCGCTGACGATGGGGACTCACCTCTGAGGCAGCGACTAAACATCAAGCTGTGTGGAGACCCGTTTGCTTCTCTTTGATTCTTCTCATACGTGGGGTGCGCCCCCCCGCTCTCTCACAGACCGAGGTCAGCATGTGAGGAGGACACGCTCAAGATAAAGTCCATTTTTGCACGACGGTAATAGAGGTCCCAGGCACTTAC
>JAODKF010000009.1:8168504-8179760 GCA_026779585.1 Mormyrus proboscirostris
GAGTGCGTGTGACTGTGGCCTGTGTGTGTGTGCCCTGTGTGAGCGTGCCCTGTGTGAGTGTGTGTGACTGTGGCCTGTGTGTGTGTGCCCTGTGTGAGCGTGCCCTGTGTGAGTGTGTGTGATTGTGGCCTGTGTGT
This sequence comes from Mormyrus proboscirostris, assembly GCA_026779585.1. Taxonomy (NCBI): domain Eukaryota; kingdom Metazoa; phylum Chordata; class Actinopteri; order Osteoglossiformes; family Mormyridae; genus Mormyrus; species Mormyrus proboscirostris. The sequence continues at coordinate 8,168,642 of JAODKF010000009.1, forward strand.
GTGTGCCCTGTGTGTGTGTGCCCTGTGTGTGTGTGCCCTGTGTGTGTGTACCCTGTGTGTGTGTACCCTGTGATGGGTTTGCGCTCCATCCTGGGTTGTTCCCTGCTATGCGTCTGAAGCCTCTGGTACTGTATAGGCTCTGCATTCCCTATGACCCAGAATAGAATAAGTGGTTATAAAAAATAAATGGATTGATGGAAGTTGGGAAAAGTTATCTGAAATGAAAAATATGTTAATTTATTCATTTTTCCTCATCTCATTCGTTGTGCATTTAGTATTACATTAAAAATGGTTTAAAAGGTTTACTTAAATCCATTCCTATACAGAAAGACTGCAGTTGCTGCACCGGTCTAAATAATCATCACACTCTCCTGCTTCCTGGTTTATCATTAGCAGTGACGCTTTGACACTTTCTCACTGTAAGAAGGGACTTGCCTCTTCACAATAGCTCTGAATTTTCACTGATGAGGGGCGGCTTTTCAGAACTCCTCAGCTGTGGTGATGTGGTGAAGTGATTCTTTTTTTTCCCCTCCTCCCTGAAAGTGGACCCCGCTGGATGGGTTTTCCTGTAGAAGCTTTCTGACAATCACGGATAATTATCCGCTGGAAGGCGCAGACATTGGCGAGGCGAGGGGGCTCAGGGCTTTGTGGTGCATGGGGAAGGAGAGGTCATCACCCCTCCCATCATCGCTACAAAGACAGCACCCGTGACCTCGTTCACCAAATGTACGGTGTCCCAAAAACCTTGAAGTGCCTGCTGTAGCAAACACCATCATTTCCCTCCCGGTCACAGATCCCAAAATAATCACCACTTGCAAAGACTCAGGACATCTATGTTAATTACGAAAGGAACCTCAGAGGCGAATCGGATAATACTGTTAAATAAATAATACAAAAAGCATTTCAGATTATAGCTGTATCATCTCTCTTTACCATGTATGGAAGAAAATCATGGAGAAACATTTTCTCTGTCTTTTGTTCATTTCAAATTTCTGCTCACTAGCTAGCTATCAGATCACGGTGTACAGGTTTATTTACAAGCTCAGAGGTTTTAGACAATTGAAGGTGGTTTAGTGTGCCTGACCTCTAGGTCAGAGGTCAGTGACCTCACAGGCCCTATAAGGAGTCAATTTCTCATAGGCCAAAGGGCACAAATTATGCACCGAACAAAATTAGTGCTAAAAGAATTGCCTCATACAGCAAAAATACATTTTCAAAAAAATTTAGAAATACAGAATCTGTACAGGATGACGAATGTTTAGAGCGTGGGGTAAATTTATGTATGTCATATTATTCCCCATATTTTTTGTTTGTTAGTCAGTGATCATTAAATTCAAGGCAAATTAGGTTTGCATAAATGTGTGAAATGCGGCTCATCAGGTTATGCAGTCACAAAACAAGCGGTGTTGGTGTGTGAGGAGCCAGAGTGCCAAGCTGATGTCGCATGCTTATAAATGCGATGGAGGCCGCAAGGCTGTGAACGACCAAGAGAGCACTCATCATTTAGACTGTTTCACTACGTGCCAGAATAAACTGGAGTAGATTACAAGAGCTGACATCCCTCACGGTTGAATCCACAGGACTGACTTTGTTGGACAAACATGGAAAACAGCCAGGATATTAGATATCAGCAAACAATGATGCTGAAAGTGTGGCAGACAAGGGACACTGCTGTCAGAAACAGGCTCACAATAAGCAAATGTACAGATCAAAAGCAAGAGGATTCTCTCCCTCTTTGTCATTCTGTAACTCCAAAGGGAAACTGGTAAAGCCTCTGAACAAACACCATTATGCTTCCCAGAGAGATGCACCAGAGACCCAGGATTACCTGGCTGGATTTGGCCTGACTGGAAATCGTTCTCGTTTGGCAGCTGGAAAGGCCAGCCCATGGAAAAGGTCCCACAGCTGGCTCTACTCTGGAGTAGCACGATGCCACATATAGTCGGAAGGGCACCAGGTGCGTAGGAGGCCCTGATATCTACTGCCCACCGATCCCCGCCCCCCCGCCATTGCAGATGGAAGACAGAGCCACAGCCAAGTGGTTTATGGTGAAGGGCTGGGAGGTCACCCATCCTGGCTTTGAATGCCGTTGACCCTTTGTGTAACCTTAAGCAAATGACCATGGGGGTCACTGAAAAGCCTGCTTTTATGGTGGACAAAGTATAAAAAAGGTGTCAGAGCTGCTCTCCCAAAGTGTTTAATAAGGCCTGTATGTCAATCAGATGGTGTTTCTGGGGATTTTCCACTGCGCAGAGTGAATCCGTAGCCTTACCCTCTAACACAACCGTTCCACAAGCCCACAATGTACTGCTATCCAACGTACTGCTATCTAAGATTGACAGAAACTGTCATAAATATGACATTAACTGCTAGGGCTTTTTTAAAAGGACCACGGTAGTATTTTACACATTTTCTAATAATTTCTTGTTGTTGTTTCTAATAATTTCTTGCTGGTTGTTTAACCAGCTCATATAATCAGATATCACATCTATCATGACTGCAACATGTACAGTGAGTTCCTGCTAGCTGATAGAAAAACATTGAAAAAAAACTTCTGTTTATATTTGTGACAATATTTCTGAAATTGTGGAAAATTTCCCTTATGTTATCTGGCAATGAAAGTAAAAATTGTTGTTGAAGGTAGCACGAATGAGGAGGGCTTTAGGACCCAGTGATTGTTTAGAGCTGAGAGCCAGGGAGCTGGGCAGGGCCTTGCCTCAGATGCTGTCTTTCACTGTGACCCTTATAAAAACAGCAGACGCCACGGGGCACCCAGGCAACCAGCCTGCCAGGATGCCAGGAGCAGCACAGCCCTCCACTGCACAAGCAGCCAAGTGCTCCTGAGCATCATTTAGCGACCTGCAGGGGGCTAAACTCGCTCAAGTAAGGCACTTATTTTGAAAGGTGACACCAACATTCATCTCGGGAAAATTCGGAAGTCGATATAATCCTACCAGATTGGAGCTAAAATGTTTACCTGGATTTCTGTGACGTTAAACATACACAACCAGTCAAAAGTTAACCAAAACACTTCTGTCTAATATCACTGGCAGTGAAACTTACCAGCGATTAACCTTGCATAGTTTTTTATTCTGTGCAAAACAGAAAGATTGATCTGCTGGATAGATTTAATAATAATCATGAACATGCCATGGCAAAATATTTTTAAAAAATTGTGTGCAGTTTCTTATGAAATTATGTGCGAAGTTTAACCTACAAACCTTTTGCGTCTCCCACACTTATTTAGCATAAAGGTCTCAGTTCCTGCTATGTGGTATGAAAGCAACACATGAAAGTAGCCAGGAACTACAATAGTTCCAGGTTGAGGCACCAGGTTCCGGAATCTTTGTGTGAAGGTGCCTGGTGAGATGGTGTAGGACAGGAAGAGAGTCTTAACCTGAATGGGCCGCTGTGTGTGCAGGTCTTCGCTGCAACTCCCTAATTAGGTTACTAATCAGAAAACTGATTAGCTGAAGACTCCTCACACCTGTGTTTGAACAGTAGATCTAAAGATCATCCCGAATCCCTGCACACACACTGCATGGCCCTTTGCGGATAAGATTGGCCACCGGATTACCAGTAGAAATCAGCAAACCAGGCACATGAAGAGACAGGAAGTTCCAGTCCGGTTTACTTCCAAATTGAATAGCCGCGATGTACCCAGTTTCTGTAAAGACCAGGTCCACTGGGGGGCATGTTCCAGGTTAAAAGAGCACGCCGAGTTAGTCTGATGCTTGAAGATGTCTGATGCACCATTAAACCTGAATGGCAGAACCCTATAATGGCAAAGTCCATTAGTTGTTGTTTTGCCAGGCGTCTGTGGGAAGTGGCTTGTGCTCACCGCCTTTCATCACGTCCAGTGTGCTGATGAAGCACCGTGATTTGGCTGTTGGATGATGTCGCCGGTCCTGGGAACAGGATTAGCCCTGCAATATGAAACACTCAGCGTTATTTCAATAACTCTGTGAACCATTTAGCTTCATGACCATTATGAATCAATCAGAACCAAGCAATACGCATCTCCTCGTCGCCTGGCTATGATCTTCACAGAAGGAGTGGAGCAGGGGCTGTCAGAGCCTGAGAGATGCCTTTATTTGGCCCACAAATTTCCCATGAATTCAAACAAGGAATATAAATGATGCAACGGTTTTCCATTATAGACTTATAGACTGAACCCAGGCAACTTCCTGCCAGTCACCTGCCCCTTTTGCGTAATAATAATTCCTAGAATAGATGGGCAGAGAAGCCGGAATGCAGAAATGCATCATGCTATGGAAGGCGGTAAGAATGTAGCTGTTAGGCTGGTGAACTGTGAACAAACCTATTCAAGCACTGGGAGAACATGCAACACTACATATGTACATCCAAGAAGGAATTGAACCTACAAGCCTGTACGTCTGAAATCATACCCAGCGAGCTGCATGCTCTCACATCCCTGGACAGATACTGTATGTCATTTATTACCAGCTTGCATAGATCGGACACAAAATTTCATAGTTAGTCCGAATATCAGGAAAGTATAAATACCATAGGTAATGTTTTCTAAGATTTACAGTGGCTCAATTTTATATGATAAAGAATTGGTAGTTTTGGAAATAACTCAATAAACGTTGCAGGAACAGGTTCTTTTAGCCTTGGAAAAAAATAGATCATGGCTGCATTAAATGTCTCTCTCGTCTGTCAAGAAACAGCTGAAGTAATTTTTTTCATTCATGTCATAGAGTGTTGGAGAGCCTCGCTGATGGCAGCTTTATATTGTATAATGTGTCAAAGTATTAAGACAAATAGGTGTATCAATGGACTTTCAGGCTTTCCACTTAAAGACTAACAATATACTAAAGTGTTCTTTGGTTTCCTTCTGTTATCTGGCACCAGTTAAGAGCTCAAGCAGACATGTCAAAGATAAAGGTTGCACTATGCAGTGTTGTGTCAGTTGCATACGAGGATATTTCTGTAGGGGCCGTCCTACGATACAGACTAGCTGACCTTGCTGAACTAAAAATGTAGCTCTTTGAAAAATATAGATCTGACCTGACAATCGCAGCTACACTCAGTGTCTTTTCTGGGTTAAACCCTCTTTCGTTTCAAGCGTGAGTGGCGGGTTCCGTTGAGAGCTTTGTGGCTGGCTGCTGGGAGGTGAATTCATGTTTTTTTCCAGGACACGATCTCCCTGGGACATCGTTCCAAAGACGCTTTACAGCGACTGGAAGCCAGCAGGGACTGAGGAGGAGCCTCTTCACCCCTTTCACATACGGTGTCCTAGACGGCTGACCACAGCACACAGGAGTCCCAGGGAAGACAAATGGCACTTTTTCTGCACTGAATCGCTCTGACAGCCCTGGATGCTCTTCCCAGAATCAGTCTGCTGCATTCTATATACACAATATGCATTCTATAAACACATTATATAAGCATACTCCATATATTACCCTTGTTATATTTTATTTGACCTTATTTATGCATGTTGGCAGCAAGGTTTCTCTATCCTGTTCTGAACTCTGCCAGGGTGTCTGCACATTCTGATTTAAACAATTTGCACTTAGCTTGTGTTACCATTGCACAAAGATGGTTTTGATTAATTGAATTGCATACTTACATGATTATAGTACAACTGTATAACTACTACCGGAGCAAACTGGATGAGTGAATATATTTATTATCATACACACAAGAAACACATCACAATTATCACTAGATTTCCTCTTAAATTACTTTTAAAATATACTAGATGTTTATTAAATGTCGATATGTTGCATATATATAATATGAAATAAATATAGCAATTACTTGTTAAAGAATCAAACTTTCCTATTGATATTAATTATGTATTATTAATACATAATTAGTAAAAATAAATATCTGATTAAATTTGGTACTTTAGTTTTATAAAATAGTGAAGTATATGTTCAGATAAAATAAAATAGTTTAAATGCTGGATCAATTAGGAATAATTAGAGGTGCATATTTAGGGAATGATAGATTTCCATATATTTTCTTTGCAGTAGTGCAATGTCAAATTAATACTGAATAACAGGCAACTGAAACACATCAGAGTAATAAAGCTGCCAGAGTTGATATAGGAATGAAAACAGTTGCAATAAGTCAAACAACTTAAATGCTAAATAATATATCATCCAATCAATATCAATAATAAATAAATAGCAACAATAAATCTGCAGTAATATCAAAAACGGTCAGTGGAGAAGAAGGGTTTGTGTTTTACGACTGTGGTCGGCATGTGGAGGGAACGCGTTTTCTGTTGAGCGTGTGAGCCAAATGGAATCTCCTTCATTACATTTACTGTACACAAGTTCTGCAAATTAGTGAACACAGTTTGAAAGACAACTGCAGCAACTGCTTAGGAGTCGCATGAAGCTACAGACAGCCCAATTTCAGGTTAGTGAACAAGAGTGTTGGGTAATTCAGGTCCAGAAAGTAAAAGTCAAGACCGGGATTTTGTTTCAACCAATCAAAATCTTGGTGTGGATTTTGTATTTTCTAGTGAGCAACTATGGATTGTTTATCATGTTACAGTTTATGTCCCAGTTACTGCAGAACATCCATTCATCAATCCATTTTCCATAACAGGTTGTCCAGTACAGGGCTGCTGTGTGCAATGAAATATGTGGAATGGAACTGTAGGAGTTATATCAGCTGCAGTTGCTTAACCTACCCTGCATCAGTGTTTCCAAATCTGGTCCTTGGGGAGCCACAGACTGTCCATGTTTTTGCTCCCTCCCAGCTCCAGGTAGGTAGCAAAAATGTAGAGTGTCTGGCAGGGAGCTGGGAAGGAGCAAAAACGTGGACTGCTGGGGGTCTTCACAGACCGGGTTGGGAAACACAGCCCTACATCACTCATCTTATTATGTAAATTATTCCATTTTTTATACTGAACCTAAATGCAGAGGCCACCACAAAAGAACAATACCACACAAGCCAAATTATGTTCTCCTGAAAATTATATTTTTCCATCTACATATTAGAAAAATGACTGGATTTTCACTAAACTTAATTATTTCATGGCACAACTAGAATGAAATTCAAAGTATAAACGACAGATAAGGTCTGTTTTTCCTCTTTTAACAAAGCAAAAGAAGCTTACACTCCAAGGGCAGGCTACTTAGAAGCCGATGTGCATGGAACAGTGGGACTATGTTCCACTACGAACCCTCTGTACTCTACAGGCATTGCTGACAGCGCCATGATGCCTCAGGCATATTTATTGTCATTTATTCACAAGCCCTTTTGCTTTGCAGCCTAGTAACATTCCCACCCTGCCAGTCGAATCCACTCTGGTGACGGGTTTGATAACGCTTTGGTTTTCATGCTCCATATAGTTTTGCAGACCACTACATGGGCAATGGCAGTGTCATATCACAATAAACAGAGGTTACACACCCATTGACCCTTCATGACAGATTCCCAAATCTGTGTCCTTTGCTGTTTGGCAAACTGCAATTATTGCATTAAAGATGGTGACAGAATTTTGATTCATTTGTATGTTTGGTTTTTGTTGAAAGAGAAAGAGATCACAGTAATTTTTCAACACCCCTCCTCCCAGTCAGCACCCTACACTGGGCCACAGATCTCATGCACCAGAAAACAGAAAATATGGCTGTGTTGAGTCTGTCTGCTTGGTTCAAGTTTAGCCTGAGAGAGTCGTCAGTTTCGGACCTGTCCCGGACTCCAGTGGCAAGGTATGAAGTAGGCAGGAACAGAATGTGGACGACCCACTGGCGGCGCACAGGAACACGGGGGTATATTAAACAAAACTGAACACACTAAGGGCACTACAGAGTAAATGGACCTTGAGGAGTCAAAAGTAAAAAGGGGAAAGACAAAGACTGATAACAAAAGGTTGGGGCGAGAAGGAGCAGGCAGGCAACAAATAACAATATACAGGATAAACACTAAGACATGAAATACTTCTTATGAGCTACTCAAGAAATACTAGGCTGACAAACATCACAAACATATCAATGAACATCAGCATATATCAATGACCCACTCAGGAACTAAACTAAGACAGGAAGGAGTGAAAAGACAGGTAACCAATCGGGGAGGGAGCAGGGTGACAAGCAATCAGGCAAACACACTAGGGCTGGCACAAGAACAGGCAACAGGTGAAACTAATAATTCTCTCAAGGAACTCAGAAACTAAACAGGGAAACTATGAACTGACAAAGAAAAAAGGAAAACAGAATCTAACACTGGGGGAATAAGAAAGACAAGTAAAACGCAACAAAGGCACAAAGCAAGAAACCAAAACAGAAAACAAACCACAAAATTCCAGAAACTAGAAAACCTGATGAAACCAATGATACACTAGGGAGCAAAATGCAAAAACAGAAGAGGGGGAGTCAAACACCCAACAGAGGGGTTAACAGGCAGCCACACACTCAACTCATTGAGCCATGCAGCCATTTGGCCAACAGTGGAAATACTAAAGACTTGTACAACTAAGGAAGACAGAACAGACTGGGACAAACAGTTGCTGATCCTGACTTCATACAGCTCTAATGCATTGCAGTTAGCAGGGAGTATCTCAATGAAATCATGCTTTGTGTTCTATATGTATGGTCACGTACATCCACATTGAAGGGTGGACAGTCCTGTTTTCCAGCCATACGCCTGTAAATAATCATAACACGAAAATGATAGCATTGTTAGTATCATGCATCCTGTAAGCTCTGTTGCATCGACCCAGACATCTTTTCAACAACATGAAGATCTCAACAACCATTGAGATGTCTAACAAAGCAACTCGTTTTTGTTGGATGGGAGTCTGTCGCTGTTTCAGTGTTTAATTGGGGATAAGTGACAGCTGGGATATCGGTATGGTCCTTCAGGGATCCAACGTGAAGAAACTATCACTGTTCATGCAAGCATGTCCATGATGTATGAAAACTTCAAACTGTTAAATTGATATTTGACTAGCTTTTCACACCAAAGTTTTCCACTGATTACAAGTCCCCTTTTCATATTACCAAAATAACCTTACTTTAAAAACCAACAGCTTACACATTAAATCAGACATGATGAAATGTTTCATGCAGATTGAGTTGTTTGATACCTCTCCCTGTGTACAACAGCTTCCCTGAACAAGTCAAGTATTGGCCAGCAAAGGAAAAAAAGTGTAATAAAGATGACCCAGAAAAAAAGGGCTGAAATGTCTTTATTTACCGTCTTGAAAAACAAAAGCCAGGCATGCCACACATGCTATTTATTTCACCTTAATAAAGGAGAAATAAATCAGGGAAACGGCCCTGGAGTGCCGTAGACCTCGATTACCTGGCACGTGGATTTCAACCCTGAATGCTGCCCTTGAGCTAAATCTCGCCTGGCAAAGAGAACCTCCTGACACAGGGATGACAGGGGAAGCAGGTATTTTTTATCAGGGACATGTCCTCTTTTGTGAGAGGGTTATGGAGACAAGGGCAAGAACGGGGTTAACATGAACAGTGGTGAAATGTGACAAAAAAAAGGAAAATCCATTTCAGTGAAAGAAAGACAAACAAAACTCTAATTCTGGCAGGGGGTGTTGGGAATGGGGAGTGGGACAGGTGCTCCAGATGTGGGCAGGTTTACTGGGGAGAGAGAGAAAGGAGCCAGCCATTTATAGAACAAACAACAAGGAACAGGTGGACTGAATGAGCACGGTGCTCATTGTGTCTCTACCTCCTGCCTGAGACAGCCTGGTTCCCTCCCCTGTCGCTCACTGATTTTATTGGAACCTTTATTATTCTATTATTATATTCATTATATTTTTTGGGCATTTTTAAAAATCGAGGCATAGTGTGTTTTATTACTTTAGCTAGGAACAGGCAGCGCTGATAAACATTTTTAGCATATATGCCAGTTCCATCTTTCTACCTTAACCGTAGAAATATTCATTATAGTGTGTTTGGTACGACCTGCAGAATTTAATTAATGACCTAGAGTAGAGTGGCAGCCTGAGTTAGCAGTAAAAGCACTTCCCTTATACCACGACTGCAAAAGAATACGAATCAGAATGTTTAATCCACTACATTTCAAATAAGCACGGTGTAGGGATATTTTTAGCTGCTTTATTTTAGGGCTTATAAAGGGTTTTTAAGCAGAAACTGCCAGGCCTTTTGATTAAGATCTGCACTGGAATTTTGTACAGATAATTCCCAAAATAAATGAGTGCTAATGAATACAGCCGTGTTGAATATCATACAAAAGCCATGAGTACACTTGCTTTTTACATTAAATTTGTTGTAAACTGCCATCCAGTCCAGTAGCCTGGATCTCATCACAGCTTGCATGTAAGACGCAGTCATTTATGTGACCTACAGGGGGCAGCATTAGGTCCTCCGCTATTATTGCACCTCGTATTTATCGATTTCAGAACGAGCCTCCCTAGCTCTTCCCAGACCTTTGTCCTGTGCCAGCTGCCATGATATGAGCACAAAAGCTCTGAGTTTGATCCCAAACTCTTTCCTCCACCCCTGGGACTCTGTACTGGAGGACAAATGGGCCGTAGGGGCCAGCTCTGCCCTTGACTGCCCCCGTGACGGATTTGGCACGTCAACCAGTGAGTGCTGTGGCTATTTCGCAAAATATATTGTGGGATATTTTGCACTGTCACAGGTCAATGGCGCATGTTATTGGGATCCAGCGAAACATAGGCTGTGCAGACCTTCCTGCTCCAAGAAAGTATTTGATTTTTAAATTTAATCGTACAGTCCCAGCAGTGAACTAAACCGCCCGCAAAATACCGGTGAAGACTAGATAAGTGCTACCTAACTGGGGACGTTGTTGGTCTGTGTGTTCCTTGGCAATCACTCTGGTACAGGAATGGGTTATATTATCTCAGTTTGTGTGGCTTACATTGAAGCACTGCATTACGGAAAGAAGCTCTCTCCTTTCCACATGCTAATGGCAGTATAGTGAAGTCCTTCCTGCTTTCTGCTGTCAGAGTGTTTTCCATCACGGTGAACACGTCTATGTGACAAAGAGATTTCTTGAGGAAGGCATGGTGAGAATTTTCTTGGACAACATCATGGTGTAAATTGGTAGGTTATCTGGACATGATGCAAAGGCATTAATTTCATCATAGTTCCAGGCGTGTAAGTGAATGGGATGCTGTGTTCTA
>JAODKF010000009.1:8183060-8194518 GCA_026779585.1 Mormyrus proboscirostris
AGTAAGGAGGAGTGTGGTATGATTTCAGCTTCATGGTCCCAGATCTTTACTTCTACAAAACCATTCTCATTAAGATATGTCTTTGTCTTTGTGCGAAAGTGGACTTTATTAAAGCCTTGTCGTCTTTGATCCAGCCTTAAGCTGCATGGTAAATGGGCGGGAGCTGCATGGGCCCAGCACCAGCACTTCAGCTGAAGAGAGGCTAATTACAGCCATAGGCTTCTATCAGCAGATGTGCTTGTCTTCCCTGAAGCATTTCCCTCCATGTCACGTAGAGAGAAGCATAGCCCTACCTCGCCGTGGGAGTCCTCGACCTGATTGCCCTGAGAACAGCGTTGTTGTGGAAACAGGATTCAGCAGCTCTTGGGCACCAGTAGAACTTGGAGAAACTTCTTTGCAATTTCAACAGTGCAGTCAATATAGCTGCCAATTTTCCCCTATTTTAGGCAGTGACACTCACAGTAAGGTTCGGGAAAGATAATATAAAAACAGTAATGAGAAAAGAGTCTCATTACTGGGAGTAACTGACTGCAATTATAATTTAATTTATCTGTCTGTCATTTGGTGTGTAGGTTATCCCTGGTATGTCGTGCTTTGTACTGTCCAGTTAACCAAACGATTGATGTCAATCTAAGACCCTTAGTGGCAGTTTGGGGTCTTTTCGTGTTTGAGTCGCAAGGGTGATTTTCTCCCACCATTTGGATTTCTGATTTTTTTCTTCAGATTTGTTTACGCTTGTCTTTTGTAAGCCCAGCAGGGTGTTCCATAAGGTGGGATTTCCCAGGTAGCTGGATAGCTAAGGCCAAATGTGAAAATATTCCTATTAGAGAATCCTTAGATTAGGCTTAAGTTATCTTAGAAAATCCTGCTTAGGTAAACACCTCCCCCAGGTCTCCATCCATTGCAGGAATAGGGGAGAAAAATCCCAAATGAATCACATGACCTTTTTCATTGTCCCTTCCAGAAACGGTCTGGCAACAGTCAGTCAAATAAAAAAAAAGAAAAAAAGTTAATAATGATAATTAATTTATAAATACCATTAACTGACTTTTGGAGCCTATTCTGTTATATGCTGTACATGGGTGCAGAACCATTTTAGCTGCTGTATATTACTGCTGACTGTAGAGACAGTTCCGTAGCAGCTGGTGCATTTGTCTGCACATCGCTTGTTTTTTTATTACTGCCCACTGCCTCTGCTAAATGTGACACCTTGCATGTCACCGGTTCAGGAGTTTGGTGGCAGGCCGCTGCTGCATTTGCGCACCTCAATCTTCCCTTCAAATGCACATTCGGGTCAAGAGGGAAGGCAGATCAGCACCAGTGTATAACCCCCCCCAGAAGGCCGCTGAGCTATGCTTCCACGAGCCCAGCATACACGCGGTGTGGCTGCCTGGGGTACTGGAACAATGGGATCCATTGGGGGGGGAACAATATGCATTGCTCCCCCTCCCTGGTGTCATTACCATTTTTTGCTTCCCCAGACTGAGAAGTTTGTGAATTTGATGATATGTTTTGACTTATTTTTAGGAAAATTCAGGCCCAGAAGAAATCACTTCAGACCTCTGTAATAACTCACACAGAGAATCTGAATGGCTAAACCAAAGCAGGCAGTCACAATGATCCACTTTTTTCCTGTAGGTTTTATCCAGCTCAGGGTTGCCTGGATGCTAGAGTCTATTCCAGGAATCAGAGGACACAAAGCAAAGTATTAGCTTGGATACACACGCATGCACACACAGGCATATCCTAAGTGCAGTTTGAAGACACCGCCTCACTTGTCATCTCTGACATGTTATATATTCCTGGAAAATTCAGATAGCAGCCCAAGTAGGGCTTGGGTTACCTGGAAGAGAGATAATCACAGTGTTTGGATTTCAGATGGACTGACCACCTTGCCTGTCAGAAGGTCACGTCGGAGACACGCACGGCTTGTGAGCAGACAGAATGCTGTGGGGCAGCATCACCTTTAGCAAAGGCTCTCCGTCCGGACAAAGGGGAAGTTTCCAGCCACGGGCTGGGGTTAAACAGAAGCCTGCCTTCCACGCAGGCACTTCTCCTCCCTAAAGGTCAGGCACCTGATCTGTATTCTGGGCCTTTGGATCTCATCATTGTGCCGCATCAGCTGTAATCGAACAGTTACAGTAATCTTCTGTGGACTCATGTGCACACTATGTGGAGAGAGGAGATCAATAAAGCGTTTGACCTATTTGAAATATTATGCTTAAACTCTGTTTGGATGCATCTGGCATTCTCTGCCAGAGAGAACAAAAAACTAACAACTTGGTGAACCTTTAGTTTCCAAGTGTTTAACCTATTTTCTAAGGTTGCTCAGGATTTGTTGTTGTGTGGTTGAAACTGTAATATAAGTGTTTATAAACTCTCATTGAAATAAGTATCTACATTGAAAAACCGAGTGCATTATAAATGCCGGAAACTTCTTTCATTGACATAAAACATAACAATCCATTGATATGTAAACCATAACGAAATAACTCATTCATTCATTCCTTCTGTAATACCGCTTATCCAATGCAGATTCATGGGGGTCCAGAATTTATCCTGGGAAACACAGGCGCAAGGCAGGGAATATGTCAGGATGGGACACCAACCAGAAGTAGGCAGTTCAGGTTCAGAGAGCAAAAGTCCAGACCAAGATTTTGTTTCAGCCAAACAGTTGAATACTCAGTGACTGTGACTCTTTATACTCAACTGGTAGGTTTAAACAAAATCTTGGTCTGGACTTTTACTCTCTGGACCTGAATTACTCTGTTGCCAACCCATAACATTAACTAGATTTTCAATGAATCAATGAATGAACTGGGTGGCAGAATGGCCACAGTGGTTGGTTCAAATTGTGTCCCTGCCTGGTGTGGGGTGTTTACGTGCTTCCCCTGTGTTATGTGGGTACTGCAATTTCCTCTCACAGTTCAAAGACACACACTTAGGTGAATCGGTGACTCTAAATGGCCCTTATTGCCATTGTGTGAGCATCCTGCGGTGGGCTGGATCATTAAGTACATCCATCAGTCTTCAAACCTCTTATCCTGGTCAGAGTCACGGGGAGCTGGGGATCACCCTGGATAGGGCTAGAACCTTGGGAGGATTAATTTGATTGGCTAGCTGGGTGGTGGGTTGGGTTTTTTGTTGCAACCTCCAATCCACATCATGGTCAATCAATCATTCCTTAGCATATCATTGATATGGATGGCTGGCACCTGGCTGCTTTGCATAATTTCATGCAATTCCCAATATCCATTCTGCATTTATTTAGGCTACTCTCTACCTTGTAGAGATTGCAGCAGGGAATCATGGGCTTTCCCATATGTCAAACATTCTGTGCAAGTACCTCCCCTCCAATACACAAATCACGCAGATAAATAGCTGGCCTGTATTCCTCACATATTGTTACATGTAGTTCAGGGCTCTCCAGGGGAAGGCCCTGCTTTACATATTCATTAATCAAAACCCGCATGCCTGCCATGTTTTACACGTGTAAACCCCACCAGGCCCTGCTAGTAAATCACGACGCTGACTTTACGTGCCACGCTACCAGCTTTCTGCATGCCAACAGTGCAGTAAACGGGGCACTTCAAATGTTAACAGCAAATTAACAACCATGGACTGGGACTCAGGTTTCATAACTGAGAACCAAAATAAAATAACAATATTGGAGAGAAAGTCTCAACTGCAGAGACTTGACGAAAGCAAGTGTGAAAATGAAAGAGACAAATAGGCTGATTTGGTTTGCCAAAAGCATCTCTCGAAGCTTTTGATGCATATATTACAGAGGGACACAGAAGGATAAATCTGAATGTTTGAGATAATACTGCACTTGAATAGAAACTCATATTACCATCCACAGCCGCTTTCTTCATTAAATAGATTGATTATTTCCAGTAAGAGAAGGTGGCCATATCACTCGAAATTAAGAAAAAAAAGAAAGCAGCTTGAAAAAAATCACAAGGCCCAGAGCAAAGCAGCATAGTCTTCCTCATCAAAGCCCGTTTGCGGTGATCAGTAAACGCATGTCAGCGCAGAGCTATGGGGCAGAATGGTGAGCCTTATACAGCCTTGTGACTGATTACAGACATTCCCCCCGTGCTCTGGGCCTTGATGACTGCCACCCCCTCCGCTGTCAATTTCAACCCGTAACTCCAAAAAACCCATAGATTTGGGGCAGTGAACAATGACCCCTGACTTGGCATGAATAGGCCAATGGCATGGTTTGGGCCTGACCTTGGACAAGCAGCCTCACCGCAATTACGGTGTTCGCCCCTCCCCCCAGCCTTTGCGTGCTAATGAGGGGTCGGACACAACATTGGCGCTGCCCTGACCTTCCTGTTGCCAGCTGGTGCATTACACTCAGATGGAGAAAAATAATGCCTGTGTGGATGAGTCAAATGGCAGAGGGGGCCCAGGACTCAGCTGGCCTTCAATAAAGCCAGCTAATCCGAGGCCAGGGCTACCCTCTGCAATGTTTCTGAACGGGACCCTCCATTTTAACCCCCCCCCCCCCCCCCCGAAGCTGGTCCTGACCCACCTCAGTCCCACAGATGGCCCACGTCTCAACAAAGCAGGGGAGGGGGGTCAATACATCAGCGCGCTGCAGCTCTCCTGAGGTTACGACTGCATGAAATGGAGCCATTGTGAATCCTAATAGCAGGTTCCGGAAGTTTTAATCCCAGTATCAGGGGGACGTCCCTGAACATGCAAACTGTGGCTGGTTGGGAGGGCCGCTTGGTAAATATGGCATTAACCTTTCATCGTTTAAATAACCCCAGTAATATCCCTGGCTGTTGTGTCCCATTCATACACGATGTCCTTTAAGCCAGGAATAAAAGAACTGCTGACACATACGTGTTGAGTTTAATCCAGAATTCCCAAAGGGTGTTTTGAATTCACCATTTGAAAGAATTTACTTAAATAACATGGATGGATTAAACTGTTAAATGTTCCTATTTTCTGGTAGTTTATGTGACATATTGTAATGTCTCACAAAAATGTTAAACATGTTTAATATGGGTAAGATGTGGTTTTCAGAAGCCCCAGCAGGTAAGAATATGGCTTCAGGAATACTTTTCAGTCCCCATGCTGTCGTTAATTTCCGAGCTCTGCTGAAGGTGCCGGTATGAAACACGGTATCAATGCGCCCGGAATCAATACTTTTTGCGGCATCATTTGTCAAAAATCTACAAGGGTGAGAAAGAGTCCATTCTGCTCTGCTGTAATTCGTCAAACGGTAGTTCCTTAGCTGGATGGCCAGTGCTTATTCTCCGCATGGACTGTTAGCTTTTTTACACATCCACACCGTGCTCTGACGGCAGAAGATGCAGCATCCCGCAAGGCCTATGCAAATATTGTGTGGACCGGCCCATTCAGCCTTTCTCATTGTGCCAACCTAGGTCGGATTGTGGCTGGAAGCTGGAATTAGTATCTGGCTGAGGTGTGAAGAAAACACAATTACTTGCTTGAACACTGGCACCTAGAATACAACCATTCTCTCCTAGAGCAAATGTAAGGTCACGCCCCCTTCCTCCCCCCCCCCCCCCAATCTGTGAGCCGTGGAAAATCCACTCACCTCAGACTGTGAGTATGACAAGAATTTAAGGCAGCATGTCGACATGAAACAGGATCTCTGGCCTGTTCCCAAGGCAAAGGCCGTAAGAGGACCATGTACCTGCATTTAAAAGAGAAAGATACCACTTTATTCAGCTCCTAAGGCTGGACAATAAACTCAGTTAAGGCCTCACTGCTGCCTTTTTATCAAGTTTTCCATTACTCAGGAAGATAAATGTGATATCTCATTCTCTCTCATTACATATCATTTTGCACCTCACATACAATCCCATGACATCATTACTATCAATCTTTATTTCACAAGAATAAGCACCCACAAGAGATGTCCCTTATTTACCAGGTTTTTTTTCCAAGAATGCTGGAGCACACAGCATATAATATTCCATGATGCCTGTCTCCCTATTTACAGAGAAAAATACTTTTAATATCTATAAAAATGGCAGAGAGTGGTTGAACTGCCTCACTCTGCCAGGGTGGGGGCTGAATCCTGTCATTGGCTCTGTGTTTGGCGTTTGCATGGTCTCTCCCCATGATTTGTGCATTGCACTGAGTATTCCGGTTTTTTGCTGCAGGTGAATAGACCAAATTGCCCTTAGTATATGTGTCCTGCGGCAGAGTGGCATCTGAGTAATAATAATAATAATTATTATTATTATTATTATACAGCAATAATAAAAAACTACATATGGTACTGCATTGTAACTGTACTGAATCTATGAAAAGCTTCCACGGTTATCACAAAAGAGTGTAATCACGAATCATCATGCAAACTCGTATGTTTTATATAATACACTTTTTGGCAGCCTGTTGGCAAGTAGAAGTTGTCTGTAAGTCAGATGTTCTTAACCCGGGGGCTGACTGTATAAATGTGACAGTACGAGTCGGTAATAAAGAAAACAAGAAAAAACACAAGCCACACGAAGATATGGAGCCGCAGATATGGCTGGGATATTAAAGGAGACCTGTAAGTACCCATGGCTTCCAGTAAGACTGCAGAGCTTTTGGGGGTGCAGGGGTGTGAATGGATTACTGTACAAAAGAGTGCCGGCTTAGGAAAGGGGAAGCCATTAACCCCAGCTGGAAAGCTATGCATCAGAACCCTCCAGCGCTGAGGAGCCCTGTCTTTTTTCCTCTCTGTCTCTTTGTAAAAAGACCCCTGAGTCTTTCTCCTCTGACCATTTACTCCCGCTTATGCCCGGCCATTAAGGGCCTAATTGAAAAGCATCTAGAGGGATTTAAACACAGAGAAACAATGGGGTGATTTACTGGAAATTTATGCCACTCATCAAAACATAATGCCATTCTAGAATGTTGTGATTGAGAAAGTTCTGCATTCCAAGAAGGGATGAATTAATAATTAAACAAGCCTTTCCCCCAAAAACATATAGATTTTCTGATAATAATGCATCATTCAAATAACGTGTGGAGTTCTTTTATTTGAAAGGAGAGATACTTAGAAAGGTAAGGTCTTAAAAGAAACACTTTTGTAAACCATACATTCATAACAAAGCCCTGGTAAATGGTAATTCATTAAACCCAACGGATGTTCACCAAACACCTAAAAAGATCTGTGTCTGTGGTGGAACAAAAAACAAGCTTTGTCCATTTATGTACATTGATTTAGTCTCCAACACATGTTCTGGGCCTGTTGAGACAAAAATGGCAGGCTTTCGATATTGCTATCTCTATGACCAAGTCAACCTCAAATACAATCATCTTTTCTTTATAGTTTCCAACAAATAATCAGGGTGAGAAATATTTAGATTGCAGTACCCTTCAGGGTGTAATTTCCAGAAATTATTATACCAATATGTTAGTGTCATGATCCGCTCCGTCCGATCCTCCCGTGTGCCACGCCCCCCTCATTACCTGGTGTTCCTGCCCGATTGTGTTCACCTGTGTCCTGTTAATCCCCGTTTAGTCATGTATATCAGTCCCCGTTTTCCTGAGTCCTGCGTCAGTCATTGTGTGTGTATTCCATGTCACGATCGTCCGTTCCTGTCCGCCTGTCTACAATAAACCCTGATTCCCTGAGGTTCTGGCTCTGCTCGCCTCCTTCACCGCTCGCCTACCGCCGCATCGTGACAGTATGTGATGAATGGAATGGACAGCTCACAAAGGGATTTACTGGAGTTTCATGATGAAACATCTAATACACCAGTCTGTCATTTTATATCAAAATGTATCTGTGTGTTGGTACTCAAAGCTGTCTGCTGTGGATTAGAAGCTGTAGATGGAAAATAAAATTAACCTCCCTCAAAACCAAATATACATTGTGCATATGTACATATTCACTGCATGCATGCATACATAATGGTGGGCTGTGGTGACTTAATGATTAGGGAAGCGCACTGAATTAGCTGCCCCCTGCTATGTCACACTGGCACATATGGGTTAACTGCAGAGAGCACATTTCGCTGTGTGCTGTGGTGTGCCAACAATGACAATTAATTACTAAATAATACATAAATTTTCCCTCAAAAGCAAATGTACACTGTGCATATGTACATGTTCACTGCATAGATACATAATACCTCCGGCAAACCCTAACCTCCCTCATAATCAAATATACACTGTACATGTTCACTGCATAGATACATAATACCTCCGGCAAACCCTAACCTCCATCACAACCAGATATACACTGTACATGTTCACTGCATAGATACATAATACCTCCGGCAAACCCTAACCTCCATCACAACCATATATACACTGTACATGTTCACTGCATAGATACATAATAAACCCAGCCAGGGGCATTCTTAAAGATTTTGGGCCCCATGAAGGCATATGATATTGGGTCCTCTCAGGACAGACCAATCCAGTTATGTTACATTTTTTTACAGCCACTGTCACTCAGGGACCCTTGGAATTGTCCTAAATTCCCTATCCCCCCTCACAGCACCCCTAACCCAGCAAGTCCTAACCTGCCATCAAAACCACGGACACCCTGTGCTTATGCATGTTCACTGTCTACACATTTACTGGGCGAATTGTGCAGATGTAGGTTAGTGACAAAGATAAGCATACATGCGGTAGCTGTCCTTGAAGGGAATGAAGAGGCAGCCTTTAGGCATGTCTTTGAGAAACTTGAGCTGCTTCTTCTCAGAGGAGTCCAGAGAGATATACAGCAGAACCAGCTGGGCGGCTCGCTCAACATAGAACTCATCTGTGAGGCGTTTGAAGAAATCCTTGAGTGTTGGCGCAAACTCCTTGCAGCGCTCACACTCACCCGACCCAAAAAACAGCATCATGACCCGGTTCTGGAGCCGGAGCACCATCTCCCTCTCTGTGTCCAGCTCATCCTTGTCTTTATTGTTTTTAACTAAGACCTTGTCCAAGAAGAGGTCAGCCATGCTGCCTGAGGCTTAACCGAGATTATGCACTGTGATGGCAGTTTTTACCGTGGTCCTGTTAAGTGCTGAGTTCTGAGTTGCTGAGGGAATTTGCAAAGTGATTCATCCGGCAGATAAAATCAATCGTTGCAGTTCAATGTGGGCACAACAGAAGCCGTAGTATTACCACAAGATATAAGGGTTAGGAATCGACTGGAAGAGTGTCTGTAGAGTCATAAGCCCTAAATGCCGTAATCTCATTTATCTCTGTGTGTCAGCATGTGTCTTTGAGGAACAGGGAGGCAGCCAAGGGGCTCTGTGTGCCTGCAGTTTGTCAAAATCTTTCTTGGATTGGGGGGGCGTCGGTGCTGATGCTCGCCTAGCGCTACATAGAGCAGGGGGCCGATACTGCATATAACTAGAAAACATACCTGGAAGTGTTGGTATATCTGGAACAGATAGGGATTGAGGCGTGTGTGCGTGTGCATTGGTGCCACCGGGCCACTGGGCGTAAGATTATCAGAAAGCTTGGCTGAAAATAGCATTGGCTTCAGGGATCTGAGGGGTGGAGGTAGACAGAAAGAGAGAAAGGACCAAACGGAACGATGACAAACACTGTGCAGGAGGGAGCTTGAGAGTGGATGAAGAAAAATGAAAATGCAGGTGAGGAGACAGAAAAGACAGAAAAGACAGGGGCCTACAGTCACTGCACAGCACTGCATGAAACACACTGCGGGCTGTGTTTGGTGGGTTGGGACTCCTATAAAATCAAGGGGAAAAAACATATAGTGTAAGCAAAGAAACTTTTTAAGAGACTGAAAGGGACACAAACATGTTTCGGTTTCAACCACATTAAATTTGACATTCTGCCTATTCATGCAGTTGCTCATTAACTTAAAAAACAACTTCTGAGTATTCAAGTAAAACCCCTAATTTAATTTAATTGACTAGAGTGGTATAGCACGCATGTACTAACAAAGGATAGGGTAACCCTTTGAAATGCAGTGGAAACTGATGAACTTCATTATCAAACATTGCAAGATTAATTAATTTTATTTCCCATACATACCTATGATGTTGCCACGTGTTTTCTCTAAGAACAAAAATGAGATTTAGTAATGTCCATTGGTTTTTAGAATAGTTTATTCTTTGGTATAAGGCACAATTGCAGAAAAATGAGAATTTCTCAGAAACTCTTCAAAGAACCAGAAAAGCAGCTGATCCTCTCAGCTTGATATTAAACACCATTACCAGCAGGGCGGTGCCTCAGTTTCAGAAACATTATAACTGCATTTCAATCCTGCACTGTAACACACTATTTAAGATAAAAATAGTTTTTTTCAAGCATTAAGTCAGTAGGATTTTAAGACTTTACAAAGGAAGCCCTGATATCCATAGAGCAGATTTAAAGGCAGAATGAAAGTGAGGCTGACAGACACCTTAAGGGTCCACTTCAATTCCTCTCTTTCATGGTGTGGATGGCTCCCTCTGGCCACTGCTATTAGCCAGTGCTATTAGCATTAATATTGTTAGCATTTAGCCCTTAAGATTATGTGCAACTGTCAGCAAAGGGGGAGAGGGGGCAGAGTTTCAAATAAGTGTCATGATAGCTTTGAAATGCATGATAAATTAAAAACATTAACTGTACAGATCTCCACTCACAATGTAAATTGGGCTTGATGGAAAAACAGAACCTACAACATAAATGACACTTTTAGTCCATTTCACATGTTCATGAGGACAAATATTCCTGCTACGCTCCTTAATCTGACACTGTAACACTAGTTCAACACAAAAGACAAAGAAAATCAGCTGAAACTCTGCTTAGAATGCTGAGATCAGAGAAAACAAAAATGACCATTTGAAAAACCTAAAGCAGAAAAACCTAAACTATGTGGGGAGTTACAAAGGTGCTTTCACAGTCCCCTCTGCCCTCCACTCTGCATCCACCTCAGCAGCACCACTGTAGATGGCTTCTGCTGGGGGGGGAGTTTTACTGCAGTCCCCCTGGTTCTGATTGCCCCCAGATCTGTCTGAGAAATAGTGACCTTCGCCCACCTGTTCTGACCCACACTCGGCCCAAAGACCCAGACTCTCAGAGCTCATCATGTGCAGTGCTGTCCAGTGGTGACTGGACGACGTTGGAGTTCTGGGCTTCCTGGCTGAGCTCTTGTTGTTCACTGGTCTTGCCTGAACGAGCGCGGTCCCAGTCAGTGAGCACGCCCTCGTTGTCCCAAAGCGTGGAGGTCTCCGTATCGCTGACATAGCCCTGGTCACCCGTGTAATGTGTGGGAAAGACCAGGAGTGGCTCAGCTGAGAATGCCTTCAGATCCCGGGTTTGGAAATGCTCCATGTAGCGTGAGCTGGAGGTGATGGAGAGAGACAGAGGCCAGTCAAAATAAAAACGTGTCAAAAAATAGGCTGGACTTTACATAATGGGGAAGACTCCAAAGGAACAAAAACATCTAAGAGAATTCCTATCCAAAAAACAAGATAGATGGATGCTGCGGGGGGGGGGGGGGGGGGGGGGGGGGGGGGGGGGG
>JAODKF010000009.1:8215534-8229931 GCA_026779585.1 Mormyrus proboscirostris
TTTAACGCGCTTAATCGTTAATAACGTCACCACGGTAACGCGATCTGTAGAGAAAAGTAATACCACACCTCACACCACAAAGGATCAGGGGGATGAGGGGGGGGGAGAGACCAAGCCAATTAAACTATGTCAAATTTACACCGAGAACCAAAAACACAAGTATTAAAAGCCCAGAAACAAGGTCAGTGTTCAAACAAATCTTTTCAGACAGACTGAAATAGCCCACCAGTAAAAAATAAATGCTTTAATGTCTGGTCAGACACATGGAATTTTATGTAATTCGACTGTGATGCATTTGAAAGCTAATATTTTTAATAATCCATTTTAGAATATTGTGCTAATTTCAGGCATAGATTTGTTGAGCTCATGTACTGAGGTATATATAGCAGGTCATACAATAGTTAAATAGCGAACAGTCCATGTTACTATCATTCTCAACCCGACTGACGATCTCATCTGTCTCTGTACATCTGCCCCTGGGTACATAGCACACAATGCTGGTTGCCCTGACTACCATGGTCACCACACCCTGATCACAGACACTCCGCCATCCCATGACACGTATGTCATATATGAAACCTAGTTGAGGGAGAGTGGATGGCATAGTGAAACAGGTTTAATGATGGGCCTTTTTGCAAACGGTAGGATTAGAGCAAAGAAATATAAATTATAACTGTCTATTGACAGAGTTGCTGTCAGCTGTGAGCATAATGACATTTGAAAAAGATTACCCTTAACAGCATTGTGTGCGAGTGAGACATAAACATAGATTTGCTGTGGGGGATCTGAAGCCATTACTGCAATTATCAATGTGCGGTGCCACAGAACTCTGAAGAAAAATTATGTCTATCAGCAAGAGTGAATGAGCAGGCTGGGTACAGACGTCCCAGAGAGCAGACATAGAAAGCGGTAAACAACAGAGTGTCAAACAAAAGACATAATAAGAAGAGCATCCAATCATACTACATTTATTTCAGTCTTGAAGAAGTAATAGAAATACCAAAGCAAACACTTACGGTATTGCTGTGGTATTTCTGTTCAAAGATAGCCCCTCAGCAAATTTTATTGAGAAATAACAAAATAGCGTTGCTTTTTAAAATGCCCTCAAAGCACCATATACCGTGGGACCATGTGTGGATGGTACAATGGTGTTAAAATTACATTGCGCTCAAGCCTAGTGTTGGCTACAGGAGTGTTTGGGTGCTGGTAGGGATATTCGCAGATGGGGACCAGAGGGTGGTGGTGAAATTCACCAGCTACTGTAGGATGTGCTGAGGCTAAGGCAGTAAAACCTCTTGCCCACTAATTTTACTGCCCCTGAATATCAGAATGACAGATTTCCGGGACACTGTACGTCACTCACGGGTGTCAAGCGCCTGATGTCAATTTGGAGACTCAGAACGTGCCGGAGAGATGGAATGTCTGCCTTCTACAATGATTATATTCTCAGACACATCCTTGGTTTGTTTTAATAAATAAACTTTGCTTAACAAATAAACTTTGTTTTCACTGAAGGTTCTGGAATTCAGAAAAAGGCAGCTGACAGCCTTTCTCCCAGAGATGATCCCTGCGGTCTCCTTTCTGGGGAGTACCACTGCGTACAAACGGTAGCCAAGCGACTTAGGTCCCTCCCCCTCCTCAGCTGCCGCCCCAGAGTGCCGGGAGCTTGCCGTATTTGTCACCGTAACGTCAGCATTGCCGCTGAACCGATTCTCACCTGGGCTGTCAGAGTCCTCATGGGCGCATCCGTCAGCAGCTCTCTGCAGCTCCCTGGCGCCAGCCCCAGTACGGGGGCCGTTGTCACGCGTGGCCAGTTTGATGGGAGCAGTGGAGACTCCGAAATGCAGAAAGTATGTGCTTCTAAAAATAACCTGGCCATCTCCACCCAGAAGAGCACACTTTCTCCTGATCTCTACATGCTGAGGAAATATCTCATGGGCCAGTATAATAAAACTGAAATAAATAGATCCTTTTAAGTGTTTATTGACAGCACCACAATTAATTAGAGAAATCCATACTGATGACTTCTTCTGTAGAGAGAAGCCTGCAAGGTGTCGTTGACACCTCCTAGGCCCTGAAAAGGACATCAGCTCCATGTCTGATGTTCTCAGATATCAGGTTTGAGAACCACTCTGAATACACGAGCATCCCTGGTCAAACGGAATTTTTACTTTTCCCAAAAAACAGTAAGACGTGTGCCTTGCTTTTAATATGGATGTTAATGCAATTACAGTGCAGCAATGCCTGGGATTTACGCATGTAATACGAGACAAAGATAAAGCCTCTCCGCTGGTACTTTGTGTAAAATAAAAGGTGAGGAGTGGTCTGAGTGGGAGGCAGTGGGATGAGATTAATATAAATAAATGATGAATTGTGAATTATTCGGCCTTTGTATCATAGAGCTTGCCTAGTGCACAGACAAGCTCCATGGTCCTAATGCCCACAGATCGGGATGGGGAGGCATCACATATGGACTGACCGGTTCACACTAACTCTCCATCCTAAATGTGTGTCTTTTACCCTCTTGATGGGTGCAGCATGTAATTCTGTACTGTTCTCTAAATAAAAAGCTGCCCCCACATCCCCACTCCCAGCCCCCACATCCAGGAACACTGGTACCTTCATAAACAGCAAGTCGGCTTGACAATTCCCATCCAGGGAACACGGCCGGCAAGCTGATGAGTGGTGCAATCAGAAAATGCTGGCTGGCACATCTGGCGCTCTGCAGCGCCGTGAGTAGCCCAGAGCTGCTTGCGCGGCACCTCCCACTGGCGAAATCACAGCATCACAGGCTGCCCCTGAAAGCAGATGGAAGAAAAAACAAAATATTTCTTTGTATGTGTGAAAACATACATATGAGCCAGAAATAAATATGCAATATGACTTTTGGTGGATCAGTATTATAGATCATTCATCATCTTCCCTAACCTTCTGCACTCCTTCAGAACAAGATTAGTTTATCTCCAGTGTGGAGCAGTGACTTGATGATCACTCTTAATAATTTATGGCAAATAATCAAACAAAGGAAAAGAAAAAAATATGTAAAAAGAATTTCTGTTGTTCCAAAAAAAGATTTTGTATAGAGAATGATACTAGCTGGTGTTACAATTTTCAATCTCTCTTTTCTGCTAAGGTTTCCTACAGACTGTCATACTGGTTCAAAGAAATCTCTAGGGGCAGTTTATATATGTTTTTTAAATTATATTTAGTTTAATATATACACTGGGTCCCATGCAAGAACCTTCACTCCATAGGATGGGGATTACTCGGTTGTGGCTTTTGGAAAAATGCCCATTTAATAACAAGATATTTTTGTGGTTTGCATTAACATACCTTGATATGTAATTTAAAAACATCCAGCTGGGTAGATGAAATTGCTGCACAGAAAAATTAGTTTACATAACGACAGTCCAGTTTTAGATGCTACAGAAAAAAGTCAATATTAAATTAGATATGGCTGAGTTTTCATTATTAAGATTTGGAGTCTTGAAACAGCCTGACTAAATAAAATGACAACATGAAAACATTCTCTGTGTTCTACTGACACTGATGTCAGCAGTGATGTCCCTATATCCAGTCCAGAGCAGCACAGGGCACCCGGCTGGTTACACCATGGACGAGGTGCCAGTTCATCGCAGGGCACCAGGCAGGGCACACCACGGACGAGGTGCCAGTCCATCACAGGGCACCAGGGAGGGCACACCATGGACGGGGTGTCAGTCCATCACAGGGCACCAGGGAGGGCACACCATGGACAAGGTGCCAGTACATGAAAGAGCACTAGGCAGAGTACACCATGGACGAGGTGCCAATCCATCACAGGGCACCAGGGAGGGCACACTATGGATGAGGTGCCAGTCTGTCATAAGGCACCAGGGATGGCACACCCTGAACGGGGTGTCAGACCATCGCAGGGCACCAGGCAGGGTACACCATGGACGAGGTGCCAGTCGCCTGACCACCTGCCTGTCCTCGGATTCCAAGCCCTACCTTTTCCACTGGATCCCTACGCTGATCGCCCGACCACCTTCATGTCCCTGGATTCCAAGCCCTGCCTGTTCCCCTGGATCCCGATGCTGATCGCCCAACCACTGCCTGTTTTATCTACCTCAATTTTTGGATTTTTGTTTCTGTCCTGCTGTTCTCTCTCTCCCAGTGTTTACAGAGAAGACAATAAATCTTTTTCTTGGACTGATCCGCTATAGTGTCCTCCGCAACCCCTGCCGTGACAGAAAATCTCGTGATCAGGATAGACCCTGCGGATCAGCTGCACCTCTCTGAAGCCCTGGGTAAGCATGGTTCTCTGCTGGGACGGCATGAGGCTGCAATTGCAGAGATGGGAGATTCTCTGGAATCTTTTAATGTTAGCCTGATGAAACTAGCGACTCACGTACAGCATGTCCTTTCAATTTGTCCTTCCACTGTCACAGCGATCAGTGAAGCCAGCTTGCCCTGGCCTCCACAGTATAATGGCGACCCAGGAACCTGTTGCTCCTTTTTGTTACAGTGTTCCCTGATTTTCGGGTTACAACCTTCTGCATTTCCCTCAGATTGCGCCCGGGTCGCTTACATAATTATCCTGTTGACCGGACCCGCTCACAAGTGGGACACTACTGCGTGGGAATCCGGGGCGCCATTTTGTACTACCCCTCCAGAGTTCACTGCAGAAATGAAGTGGGTTTTTGATCGCTTAACTCATGGCAGAGAGGCAGCATGCGAATTACTGCAACTCTGTCAAGACGACCATTCAGTGTCTGATTTTGCCATCGCCTTTCAGACCTTTGCAGGCTCAGTTTGACGCATTTTATAATAGGCCGTCGGAAGAAACTAAGGATGAATTAACCTCCAGAGAAATGCCAGGAACCTTCGAGGAATTAGTGAACCTCGCTCAGTGTTGCAGGGAACGTCACAGACGGTTTGATGTTTCAGGTGTCTGTGAAACAGCTTGTGTGAGTTTTTCCAAGCCCCCTGCTGGAGCTATGCAGGTGAACCGATCCCGTTTGTCCCCTGAAGAATGACAACAGCTATGGACAGCCAATGCCTGTTTGTACTGTGGGCAGGTGGGACATTACATTTCTAAATGGCCAGTAAAAGGATGCACCCACTAGTGAAGAGGAAGGCCCTGGTGGGTGTAGCTCCAATATTTCCCTCCTCCATTCGGCACACCTTTCTACCGGTACTGCTCTCATATGGAGAGATCCAGCAGACCTTAGCCGTCCTGGTGGACTCAGGATGACAATTTCACAGATGACAATTTTATTGACACCATGCTGGTCCTCCAGTGGAGACTGCCTACCACGCTGGTTGAGACGCAGCTGGATGGACATCGAATGGCCATTATTACCATCACTAAGACAGGTATTCAGTAAGGCATGGGCATCCTCTCTACCTCCTCATCAACTTTCTGACTGTGCAATCGATCTGTTACCGGGTACCTCACCCCCCAGAGGTATTCTGTACCTGTCCCTGTCTGCCCCTTAAAGGAAAGCTATGGAGGATTACATAAGTAGTGTGCTAGTATCAGGAATTGTTCAACCGTCGTCTTCACCAGCAGGAGCTGGATTCTTCTTTGCAGAGAAGAAGGATGGGTCCCTCCAGCCTTGCATTGACTACCGCGAGCTGAACCAGATTACCATCAAGAATCATTATCCCTTACCCCTGTTGTCCTCGGTTCTTGATGTACTTCAGGGGGGTAGCTGGTTCACCAAACTTGACCTACAGAGTGCCTATCATCTAGTTAGGTTCCGCAAGGGGGATGAGTGGAAGACCGCCTTTAATATGCCCTCTGGGCATTATGAGTATTTGGGTATGCCTTTTGGATTGAGTAATGCACCGGCTGTGTTCCAAGGGCTGATGAATGACGTCCTTCGGGACATGTTAAACAAGTTTGTCTTCGTTTATCTGGATAACATTTTGGTGTTTTCCCAGTCTGAACAGGATCACATCATACACGTGCATAAGGTCCTCCAACGCTTATTAGTTAATAAGCTATTTGTAATGGCGGAGAAGTGCAAGTTTCACTGGCAGTCGATCTCATTCCTGAGGTTCAATTTTGAGGAGGGTTCGATTAGGATGGATCCAGAGAAGATCCGTGCAGTCGCATTCCAGATTGTCACGGACTACAAGAATCTGGAATATCTACAGTTGGCAAAGCAACTCAATGCATGCCAGGTGGTTGCTATTTTTTAATTGTTTCAATTTTCTTATCTCCTTCAGATCGGGCTCCAAGAACAGCAAACCTGACGCCCTGTCATGGCTGTTCGGAGAGGAGGGCATTAAGGAGTGCCCGAAACCGATTCTGCTGGAGAGTCGCTTCATTGGAGCAGTATCCTGGGGAGTCGAGGAAGCCGTCCAGGCTGCACAACAATTCATCCAGACCCCAGGGGGTGTCCACCTAATCAGCTGTTTGTCCCAGAATTCTTGCATTCCCAGATCCTCCAATGGGGACATGACTCCCTGGCATGCATCACACCTGAGCACTTCTTGGACAGCGCTTCTGGTGGCCTACTATGCTGCAGGACATGTATGGTTACGTCACAGCCTGCCCGGTGTGTGCATGTAATAAGAATCTCTCCAGTGCTCCAGCAGGTCTATTGCAGCCTCTTGCTGTTCCCCCAATGCCCCGGTCTCATATATCCTTGGATTTTGTTACAGGCCTTCCCCTGTCCAGAGGTTTCACAGAGGTACTCACAATAGTGGACCGCTTCTCTAAGGTTGTGCATTTTGTTCCTGTTCCCAAGCTGCCATTAGCCGAGACGACTCAGTTATTAGTGGACCACATCTTCAAGCTGCACAGTCTACCCTCTGACATTTTCTTTGACAGAGGTCCACAATTTGTTTCCAGGTTCTGGAGGGAATTCTGTAGGCTGCTTGGTGCCACCGCAAGTCTGTCCTCTGGATTCAACCCGCAGTCCAATGGACAGACAGAGAGAGCCACTCACCTGAATCATGGGGTGGTTTCCTTTCTTGGGTGGAATACTGCCATAATTCTCTGCCCCTTTCTTCCACGGGTATATCCCAATTCCAATGTTGTGCTAGTTGTCAACCTCCCTTATTTCCAGCAGTGGAGGAGGAAGTCCTGGTCCCATCTGTCCACCGTTTTCTTCGTCGTTGTCAACGAACCTGGAATATGGCCAGGGCCCTTCCTGCTACGTGCTCGTATACGCATGGAGAAATATGCTAACCGTCGCAGGTCCTGGGCTCCCCCTCTCAGTGCGGGACATAAGGTGTTGTTGGATGCTAGGAACCTTCCTCTACGGGTTCCGCCTTGGAAGTTTGTTGGTCACCAAGGTCATAAGTCCCTCAGCCATTCATCTTCCAGTGACCATGCGGTGAGTCCATCCTACCTTCCATATTTCCCTACTGATACTCCATGCGGTCAGTCCCCTGGCTTCTCCTGCGTTGTCTCCTCCTCCCCCCAGGTTAGTCAACGAAGGTGAGGTGTACACCGTCTTTGCTTGCTGGACGTCCAGCACTGGGGTCATAGCCATCAGTATCTAGTTCATTGGCAGGGGTATGGGCCTGAAGAACAGTCCTGGGTTCCAGCTCGACATGTGCTGGATCCGTGTCTGATCTCCGACTTTGAATGCCGCCGCTCCAGGGAGCATATTCGTCCGCCAGGTGGCGTTCATGGGGGGAGGGGTACTGTCATGGATCGCCCCGGTAAAGATCCTATGTTTTCACGCGGGGCTCCCCTGCCACGCCCCCTGGGGTTTCCCTAGGAGGGAGGCGAGCAGCGGCCAGGGCGCTTCGACTACACCTGTCCCGAGAACCAGCGGGACCAGTTACCGTATGCCCTCCCCTACCAGCTGATGCCCGTCGGGGTAATTGGAGAGCCTTTTTATTGAACTTCAGCCTTCCATGCTAGTTCGACTGTTTATTCCCTGCCTCTCTGACCTCTGTCTACCTGTTCCCCTGACCTCTGTTCTGCCTCTTCCAACCTTCAATTATATAGCCAAGCCCTCTCATTGCCGGTGCTGATCACGTGACTATCTGCCTGTCCCCGAATTCCGAGCCCTGCCTGATCCCCTGGATCCCAACACTGATCGCCCAACCACTGCCTGTTTTATCTACCTCAGTTTTTGGATTTTCGTTTCTGTCCTGCTGCTCTCTCCTGGTGTTTACAAAGAAGATAATAAATCTGGACTGATCCACTTTAGCATCCTCCTTATTTTACGCAACCCCCACCGTGACAGGCACACCCTAGAAAGGCTACCAGTCCTTTGCAGGGCACCAGACAGGGTACACACTGGACAGGGTGTCAGTTCATCACAGGGTATCGGCAGGGTACACCATGGACGAGGTGCTAGTCCATCGCAGGGCATCAGGGAGGGCACAGGCTGGATAGGTATGAGGAAACCAACAGAAACATGAGGAGAACATGCACACCCCTCAAACACAGAGCAAGGGACAGGCTTTGAACGAGCAGCCCTGGAAGCACAAGACCGCAGTGCCACTTTGCCACTCTATTAATATACCATTAATATACTTGCCAGAAATATATAGAGTCTTACAGTCACTGAAAAAGCTGAACAAATCCCTCCTGATATTAAGAAAGCTGTGACCGGAGGAGCTTTAATGCACAGGCTCAACCAGGCTGAAGCTCAACGACCTCTGTGAAAAAGTATAATTTTTAAACTTAGAGTTGACGACTGTCCTGTTTTTTTTCAGGAAAATGAAAAATACAACCCTGTATTTTAAAAGTCTTATCATCGCCACACCCACTTATAATGCCCCCCCGCCCAGTGACCATGTTATTGCATCTCTAATGGTGACCAAACCACCCCCAAGCCACATGTTTTCGAAAAAATGTAGCAGCAACAATGGGAGCACCTCTGCTACTACGTTTTAGTAAAACACGGCACTCTCTGTCCACGAATGTTGCCCCAGACGTGCAGATCGCATTTCAGATGGTGACATCCATGCACAGGAGCACTCGAGACCCTTGGGAGGCTTTTCTGTGTTGCGGTGCAGCCCTGTTGTTAAACTGCCTGTTTCCCTCCCTGTCTCGTATCATCCCCCTTAAATTATTGATATCGCAACGACCTTCCGGATGGAATGTGTCATTATGCAAATGTACGGCAGTGAAACCACACTGCTCAGCTCCAAGCTGAGCAGGTAGGATGGGATGCATGTTGATGACAAAAAGCGATGCAAGAATTAATCACCTATAGCTGAGACTCGTTCAGCCTCACATTTATCTGAAGTGGTCCTGATAAAGGGAAGGCATGACTTAAATTAGCCAGCGAAATTAAAAGGTGGTTCCCCTCCAGAAGGCTAAGCCTCCGCCCCCTGGTCTGGATTGGGGGCCATTATTAAATCACTGCTCCAAGACTCTCTGGCATTCACAATGTCAAAACCATGTGAGGCTCCATCTCTTCTGACCTCCACTGTGACCCCCCCCCCCACCCCCCACCCAATGACCACTTTATGACATCAGAATTCATGCAATTAACAAATGGCCCAGAGGCATGAAATGGCTGTAGTTTTCATTTCAGGTTAATGTAACACACGGAAGGGTTGGAATTCCGAGGGTGGGACTAAGTCAGGTGACCTGAGACCATTTCACGAACTAGTCTTCTGCTTCGTCCTGTGCTCTAGTCAGACTCCCCCAAACATCATATTTTTGTCCCACAGTTTCATTCACATTACTAATTAAAAGGCCTCCATTTTGGTTTTTGTATAATTCCCATTGTCAAAGTCCCAAAACTCCAAAAAACTGTCCTTTCTATGCTCCCATCCCTAAGGCATCTGAATTTTGGAAGCATTTCTTACCATATATCATTATATTGAACACTAAATTTTGAAACTCGGTATTACCGTTCTATGTTGCAACCAATTATAATATTAATACTAATTCAAATAAAATAGAAGATTATTTTACCGTTGTTCATATATAATTTGTGTCTTTCTGGTGAAAAACTAACACTGGTACTGATTTTATGGTCATGATAATGACACTGAGGATTATTCAGTTTTTAATAGGTGTCTGTAACTTAAAAATTATTTAAAAAATATTTAAAATTGAAATATTTTGCTTGTTTTTATCATTAAATGTATTTTGTCCATCCCATTAAAATATTACAGAATGAGATTCTGCTGTTACATTTCTGATGACACTATTGTGCGGATTGTCCTGAAGCTTTAAATTGCAAGTCTGTTGCAATTTAAAATTTATTGCAAGTTTTATTTCTAACCTAGAGATCAAGTTTAACCGGCCATTTAACATGGAGCCCATTGAACATGTATGAGTGTCCAGCCCGTCCGTCATGGAAACCGGGTACTAGGACGTGCATGTTGTCCCGATGATTGCAGACTGCCTCCCTCTGTCCACAGCCTGTTGTTACTCGAATATACCTGCATATAGTTACTGTGAGAGTAAAAGGCCTACACTGTGGATTAGGCTGGGTTCCCACTTTCCCTCCTAGGTCTTCATAAGATTAGTCTTACATTGCACCTCTCCAGGCAACATTAACTAATCTAAGCATTTGTGAACACAATTTTAAAGTGTTATTATTTTTATTTAAGTCATTAGAAAAAAATGCATTTCTGGAACAGGAAATATACCAGAAGTGTTTGAGGAGAATAGAGGAGAGATAAATGAAGGGGAAGAAATCATCAACTAAAAAAGAGGGATCAAGCCAAAAATCAAGGTCGCCCTTGGCCCAGCCCCCCTGGGGGGTCGGAGTGCAGTGGGGAATAATAAATGACAGCCGCTGACCCGCTGACCGAAAGCTGAGAGGGTCGAGGCGGCCCCCACCATATGCTGCGATCAGATATGCGGGGCCGCCTTACAGGGCTAATGGTGCTCCGAGCGGACGGTCGGAGTAGGGAGCACGAACGCTGGCCTCCGCCTGTGAGCGCGTCTCCCATCCGTCATGAGGGCCGGTGATGGGCCAAATTTACGGCAGAGCTGATTACTGCCGACGGGTACATACCACACTGTAAACAAGGTGCCTCAGTGCTGGCTGGAGACAAATGCTTCCTTAAATTTACTTACATTAGTCTTCAAATTCTTCATCTTTTATTAAGGTTGTATGTCTTATTTTACTAGGTCTCTGGAATGTGGTGGCTTCCAACTGCTGTATTGCTTTTTTGTAACTGCATTGTCTTTCCTTTTATTGAGAGGGTAAAATCATATATAGCCCATCATTAGCTTCAAAAACAGCTAGTTATTCGTTTGACAAACTGGAGGAGAAACCCAAAAATCCCCCTTTGTCTCTAGCAGGGTTCCTGCCCCCTACGGCATGTCACTGGGGCACAGGTGCGCATTATTGACCGATTGTGAGAGGACACAGCCATGCAGGGAGGCTTTCAGCCAAGGAGCTCCTCGGACAGCCTTCATTAATGGGATTAGCCCATGCCAGGCCATCCAGCGGCCAGCTAGCTGAAGGTAGCTTCACAGCTTGTAAAGATCTCGGACCATCAGCACACAAAGATGTCACTCCGAGCGTGTTGTTCCCATCACCTGCCTGTCTTCCAGCACCTCATTTCTCGACATCATGTCACTCACCAAAAATACTTCACTGTTGTGTCCGCCCAAAAATATTGAAAAATTATTTTTAATGTAAACACCATTCTTGGGTTTGGTCATGGTGGCTCAGTGGGTCACACTGTGGTCCTACAACAGCAGGTCTGCAGACACGAACCACACCTCCATGTGGTGTTTCTATATAGGTTTCTCTTGGATGCTCCATTTTCCTTCCACAACCCAAAAACATGCGGTCAATAAATGGGCATTTCTAAATTTCCCATATTGCAGAATGTGTGCGTGTGATTGTGTAGCCTGCCATGGACCATCCTGGCCAGGGTATCCCTGCCTTCCTGGAATAGGCTCTGTTCTGGATAAGCATTTACGGAAGATGGATGGATGGAATGAAAAGTGATGACTATCAAATATTATTTTAGGTACATATCTGACCTCAGATTTCCCAAAGACATTGAGACACCTCACACCGTATCTCAGCTGAGGTAACGAAACAGAAGAGAACAGAACTCCGCCCTCATTCTCATTTCATCATATACCATGGTGACAGGGTTGCCACACCTTCTCTACACAGTCTAGTGTCACCAGTAGTGTAAGCGAATCCATTTTGCAGCAGGAATCGCTGGAGGATCCTTCATTCTCTACAGCACTATTCATCAAATATTTGTCCTTCCCGAATAGCAGAAAGCCCCTACATTAGATGAGTAAAGACTGCAATTGGATTAGACTTGGCTTGACCTCTGCTCAGCCTTTTTTTACTGACCGGAGTGGTCTTCCCTTTCATCCATGCATCCGTCTTCTCCTGCAGAGGTTAGGGATAGACTGACTCACAGTCATTGTCCATTTCATTGTAACACCTGCTTCTCTCCAGCACTGGAAGCTAAGGTGTTGTGTGTGTCTGTGTTTGGGGGGGGGGGCACAGTGGTGTATTTTAGTGAGGAGAAGTTTTTCTTTCTTAAAGCAGTTGCATGTTATGATTAAGTATCAGACTCTCTTCTTTCTTTTTGAGGAAAGGGTTTCGTTTTACTAAATTCCTTGGGGAAAACAGACCTTGGCATTTGGGACTCACTCTGAGCCCTTTACAGTAGATTTCATTATGTAATTAATGATTTCCTTTAATGTGACACGCATGACGAAATGCACATGGGAAGCACAGGCTGACCCCAGCACACTGCCTTAATTATGATGATATACCACTATCCACAAAGGGTGACACGTGCCTACAGCCAAGCAGCTAGGCGGGGCCAGGCTGGTATCATACCCATGCCCTCTGAAGGCTACCCTTAAGGATATCCGCATTTCATGCCTGTGTAAATGCACACTGCTGTCCCGTCCTGTAGAGCACCTGTTACTATGATGGGGCAGTGGGGCTGGTGATAGCCCCTGTTGTGCAGCATGCTCTGCCAAGGCCCCGGAGATGAATTAGTCAGTTTGGCTGGGGCTTCACGGGACACAGCTATGAGATTTTTAGAAAGACTGGAATGTTGAGGACAACTTTACCTGAAGAGCAGCCTATCAGGCGGCATAAAACTAGTTAAAGTGACAATGACAACCCCCCCACTAGAGGTGTGACACAACAACTTTCAGATATTTTTATATATTTAACTTATATTTAATAAGACATGTAAACATCTACCACAAAAGAGCAAATATAGCAAATGGTCGTTCTTTTTAAAATACTGAAACTGCATATGTGTGTGCAGAATTCCTCTGCTAGCCTGATTCCACTTTGTGTTCCCTGAGCGTTGCCATTGTTGCACTTTCTGGTCATTAAATAGTCTTATTAGGTTCTTACTTTGCCCTGAAGATAGCTAGCTGTTGTAGCTGTTGCTCCAGTGCTGCATACACTTGGACATTCACCAACCAAGCCACACTTATGCTGAGGTTTCTTCCTTCTAGGGAGTTTCTCCTTGCCACTGCTGCCTCTGGCTTGCTCACTGCTTTGGGCAGGGATAATGCTTTGTAAAAATGCACCATACAAATAAATCTGAATTGAAAATGAAATTGTAGTCGACAATTTGACAGTCAGTATGCTTGTATGGGCTATCTCACGCACTTGTACATCGCTTTGACAAAAGTACCTGCTAAAGATGAATATATGTAATTGTAAATTAGTGACAAGGAACCTGCCAGCTGTACTTCATAACTGTGGAGTTCTGGTAAGCAAAAGACTGTAATATAATGAGAACCTGTATTAATGAATGTTAAAACAATGATATTTCATGCTCCCGGATGGTTGTTGCTTCATGGAGATGAGTGAGAGCACAGGAGTGGCCAGAGAGACCTTTGTAACATTTCACTAAGACAACAGAAGCTTATTACCTTTATAGGCCGACCTTTATCTAGCCCCTTTTAGAAAGAGTGAAGCAGCTATTTCCTAATAGCTCAAACCTAATTCCATGATGGAAAGGCCACATAATGGATTGATATACCTGAGGAAATGACAGGAAGCTGCACACGTGCTTGGAGCCATGGAGACAGAGGCGTGAGGAGAGGCCTTTTGGTGTTTTGGCTAAAAAGCTGCTCGCAGCCATTACAGGATCATGCCACAAAAATAGCTTCTCATCATTACTCCTGTGAAAGCATCCTCTGCACTGCTGTTCTCAATTAAATCTAAACTGAATGCTTGGAAATATTTATAAGGAGTTACATTCAGTATTTATCATGAGTGTGTGCAGTATGTTCACCTCCTGGGCCTTGGCAGAACACGCTGCACAATGGGGGCTATCACCAGCCCCTCCGCAGATACACTGTATGCTCGCACAGGTTCACCTCCTGGGCCTTGGCAGAACACGCTGCACAATGGGGGCTATCACCAGCCCCTCCGCAGATACTCTGTATGCTCGCACAGGTTCACCTCCAGGGCCTTGGCAGAGCACACTGCACAATGGGGGCTATCACCAGCCCCTCCG